>JAWDGP010007018.1:682500-755000 GCA_033675545.1 Elysia crispata
AAGCATGAAAGGGACACCCCACCAGCTTTGTTCATGGCCCATATATAAAAATTTACAACTTGTGTGGCTAATTTTCTACCGTGATTTAAGTCGACAGCTTTCTCAATTCACAAAAATAGAGATACTATGTCTTTTTATCTAAATGACGGCCTGAAATCGACGCCTTTCCGCTATAGACTGAAGCCTTGCGAGATTACTTAAACTGTTACCTTTCTTTATCATAATTAAAAATAAAACAACAACACTTAAATAATATGAGCCATCCACAAACTTACCCTGTAAATTTAAATACAGTACTTCAAAATAAAAAAGATGCACCTGGTGTCAATACTTAGATAGATCTTGATCTAGACCAAGCTAGATGTCTATATCTAGATCTAGACCTAGAAGGTCTGATAAAAACGCCCGAAGCAGTGACTATTGATCCATTGACTTGAAATTACTAGAGCTAGATCTAGCGATTTAGAAAGTATATTCTGAATATTGTGAAGCATTAATTATTTAGCAAAGCCAGTCTAATCAATGTCTAGCCTATCCGATGCATTAGTGGCACGATATCATAGATTTACGTCTTACCTGTGGCAGATCAATTATCGAATTTTTAAAATATTGAAATTTTTAAGAAATTAAGGGCAGAACAAACCATCGCTTTTTTTTAAACATTTAAAGCACGTACTATTGAATTGTGTTTATATAATTTGACTTCAAACCTATTTTTAACTTATAAGGCATGATATGATATATAAAGCTTCATCTAAAAGATATAGAGAAAGAAAATATAATCGGCACCTCAAAAAATTTTCTAAACAAGAAAAACCTGAACAAAATAAAACCAGCAAGCATCAACATACACACACACCCACAGTGATCTCATTTCTGATTTATTTTAATCTTGTAGACAGTAACGCAATAAAAAATTTTCTTCAAACTTTCAAAAATGTGCACTTATTATGAAAATCAACGATTAACAGTTTTTAGGAAACTTTTTTTTAGACATATTCCAACACAACACCATTGTTTACATCATAGGATAAATACAGATTCCACCTTCTTTGACCAAAACAGTTATGGCGGCACCGGAAAATTACGAAAATACCCGGGAGATCCCCATGTGCCTGTCTGTGTATCTGTCCGTTCATTAATCTGTGGGTTTGACATCATGGTAATTTTTTTTTCCATGAGAGAAAAATTTGCTTACATTATCCACAGGTCAAATGCCAGTGAAACTGCTCGTCCAGGAGCACACAGATTTAGTTTCAGAAATCATAATATTTATAAAAATTATTAATGTATATCTTACTCCCCAATAATTTGTTTATCGCGATGGTTTCTAATAACCTTAAAGATTATCTCATAAAAGGTTTCAAGAAAACCCAATAAGTGCGTTTTATGTTAATACGTTGCATAATTACAGGGGAAAGTAAACAATTATGATTGTTTCTGTATGAATAGATCAACAGCTTATAGTAGCTTGAAGATTAGAACTCACGTTGTGGAGAAAACAGATAATTTTCTTTTGATAATTAAAGCTACAAGTTTCGAAATAAACTGACTCGAGACCAGAGCTTGTCTTCGTCGGGGTCAAAATTAACTTTTCCTAAAGACTGTTTGTGCTTTTAGCATTGTGTTTTTAATCTTTGCAGACATTGCTTTCCAGTCGGTTTGAATGTTTCCAGTCTTCATTAGAGATCCGTCTATACGAATAGACAGTGCCTAGAGGTGCAATGCGTTCTAGAAAGTCAGACGTGCCGATCGATTCAAACTTACATGCCGTGCAAAGCGATATATTTTCATATTCAAGCAAAAAGAGAAGTAAGCTGTTTTTACTAAATCTCAAACTATTCCTGGATCTAGATTTGTTTATCCCATATTTCTGTCAAATGCAGACACTCACAACTCACGCGAATACTTTGATTCATTAAGTCGTTTGCTGATTGAATGAATACTTTTTTTTTCTTTTTATCTTGTCCATCTTCTTGAACTACTTTAAACACTCCAAGACTTAAGATTTCTAGAGATTTACTGAGACAACGAAGAGATTAAAAGAAGTAGAAGCCTCAAAGGACAGCTGACTTGTTATTCAGCGATCAAAATTCTCCTAAGATTTATTTTCCAGAACACTAATTGGCCTCTCTTAAGTTTCTTTCTATTTAACTGTTCATAGCAGCATTTACAAAATTCACAACTCATGATAGTCTCTAGTTCATACCAAGAAACACTCAAATTTGTGTTCTTTT
This sequence comes from Elysia crispata, assembly GCA_033675545.1. Taxonomy (NCBI): domain Eukaryota; kingdom Metazoa; phylum Mollusca; class Gastropoda; family Plakobranchidae; genus Elysia; species Elysia crispata. Next base: position 684,738 of record JAWDGP010007018.1, read on the forward strand.
CGATAATTCCAACACATACACACACACACATCTTAGTATGACAGTCAAAATGCAATTAAAAAAAAAAATCTTTTAGATAATTCTAACACCCACACACCCTAGTCAGACAGCCAAAACCTCAAAATATTTATTCTTTTAGATAATTCTAACACACACACACCCTAGTCAGACAGCCAAAACATCAAATGTTTGCTCTTCTAGATAATTCTAACACACACACACACACCCTAGTCAGACAGCGAAAACCCAAAAATATTTATTCTTTTAGATAATTCTAACACACACACACACACCCTAGTCAGACAGAAAAAATCCCAAAATATTTATTCTTTTAGATAATTCTAACACACAAACACACACCCTAGTCAGACAGAAAAAATCCCAAAATATTTATTCTTTTAGATAATTCTAACACACAAACACACACCCTAGTCAGACAGAAAAAATCCCAAAATATTTATTCTTTTAGATAATTCTAACACACACACACACACCCTAGTCAGACAGAAAAAATCCCAAAATATTTATTCTTTTAGATAATTCTAACACACACACACACACCCTAGTCAGACAGCGAAAACCCAAAAATATTTATTCTTTTAGATAATTCTAACACACACACACACACCCTAGTCAGACAGAAAAAATCCCAAAATATTTATTCTTTTAGATAATTCTAACACACACACACACACCCTAGTCAGACAGAAAAAATCCCAAAATATTTATTCTTTTAGATAATTCTAACACACAAACACACACCCTAGTCAGACAGCTGAAACCCCAAATTTCTTTATTTTTAGATAATTCTACAACACACACACACAGAAAGACACCCTAGTCATGCAGCCAAAACCGCAAATTTTTGTTCTTTTAGACAATTCTGATACACACATGTCAGACAGCAAAGCCCCCAGACTTTTATTCTTTTAGATAATTTTAAAACACGCACACACACACACCCCCCTAATCAGGCAGCCATAACCCTAATTTTCTATTCTTCAACATATATAGATCCTGACAGAATCAAACAGTACACATAGAGATGGTTTATTCCTTATCAAGACACACTTTTTTTTTCTACAATGCCATGAATCAAATGAACCGCTTGTCCTTGACAAATCAATATTTTCTGTGTTTTTTACCCGCCTTCCTAAAGGCCAATTGTAATAGCGCTCAATCAATTTCTATTGCAGTCTACAAAGCATAATACAAACTTCAGACAATCAATCAATATTTTCCGCCCCATTCCTCGCGTGTGTCCACAGTTTAAACCCTCTGTTGACAATAGCTGGGAACAGTGCGATATGTTCAGCAGGCGAAGGGTTTTGTTCAGATCACACTGAACGGTAATGAGCGCTTCACACGTAAAGGTCACATAACATACAAGAAAACTAGCCCGCTTTTGTTTTTCTTTGTCTCTGCAAAACATTTGGGTGAACAATTCTTCGAAACAGCGAAGGAGATAAACAGTTAAAACAGTTGTCGTATTTTTATCTTCACAGACTAGGAAAATGAAATCAGGTGTTTTACTGTTGTTGACTTCTAACAGTTTTAAGGGAAGTTATAGAAAAAAAATAAAGAGGACAATAAATTATCAAAGCTTTTTATTAACAAAAAAGAAAAGGGAGGATTAGGAAGGGTAAGGGGAGAGAGAGATAAAGAGAGAGAGAGAGAGAGAGAGAGAGAGAGAGAGAGAGAGAGAGAGAGAGAGAGAGAGAGAGAGAGAGAGTGAGGGAGAGGGAAAAGGACAAACAAGATAGGTAGGTATACAGACTGATTAAAATTTTCATAGAAGACACAAGAAACATAGAGAGCGGGTGATATAAAATCAGTAGACTGAGAGAGAAAGATAATAAATTGACTGATAGAAAGAAAAAGAGCGAGATAAATACACGCCGACAATGATAAACATAAAGCTGTTAGGCCGTGTCGACATATTGACAGAGCCAAGTGGATTCATGAAAACATCACTAGGGCCCATAGTTTCTGTAATAAGCAGTGACAAACATGCTATTGCATACAACCTACACGACTGTGAAACCTAATATGATGTGCAGAGGACTGTTGCCAGAGACAAAACCACTCCTGGACTAATTCCAACACTTATTATTCACCCGGTGGTTTTTAATCGCTTGCTGCTTTTTACTGCTTTTTTTATTATTTTTTTTTTTCCTAATTGGCAGCCTTTGAAGTAAAACCTCTCTTTTTCTTTTTTTTTTTTTTTTTTTTTTTTTTTTAACTTCAAAATTGAAAAGGAAGAGTTGCAAAGGAATTACTTTTTGCAAAATGAATGACAAATGAAAATTATCTGGTAGAAAGCCCAACTAAATACGGTACTTCTGATGAATTAAATCTTCTCTTGGGAAGAGAAGCGGGCGGGCATGACTGGGCTCACACTGGAACATAAAAGCCACACCCGGCTAGAGTATTCCACATCTCGAGTCCCGATGCTATTTTATGAAGAGATAGTAGCCACGCTTAGTACTTTTTTTTCTGCGCTGTTAAATACACAAATTTTGTGCATTGTTTTGTGAATAGCTGCAGCCAGCGCCTCCTCAAGGGCCAGCAAGAACTTGCCTTACAAGGAGCTTGATAACCAAAAGCTGTTAACGAGAGTTCAAGAGAGATAACCGTGACTTTAAGGCTGAGGGTAATTTTTTTCTCTCCCTTGCAAACCAGGACGCTTAAATTTAGAAACAAGAAAAGTTAATTTGAGGTAATTAAATCGATTTATATAGGGATGCATAGACAAGGATTAGAATGATTGGTAGATAGAGATAGGCAGGTAAGAAAATATGTAGATAGACAAGGGGGGCAGGGAGGGAGAGAGACAGACAGAGAAAAAGACAACGAAAGACAGAGAGAGAGAGAGAGAGAGAGAGAGAGAGAGAGAGAGAGAGAGAGAGAGAGAGAGAGAGAGAGAGAGAGAGAGAGAGAGAGAGAGACAGACAGAGAGAGACAGACAGAGAGAGAGAGAGACAGAGAAAGAAAACGAGAGGTAAATCCAAAAAGAAGAGCAAAAACGTCACACTTGGAGGACAACTAAGTTGGTATTTACAAAAGATCCAAAAGGACTCGTGTGGGTCTGTAAATAATATAATACAGAGGCTAAAAATAAACAAGCTTACGACTTTATAATTGCGGAATAGAAACATTTCTTACGTTGTTTCTTTTCTTTTTTTTTTGGTAACGTAATAATGAAGTTGTGTGCCTGTTTCTTTTTAGCCTCAGAAAGAGAGAGCGTGAGAGAGAGAGAGAGAGAGAGAGAGAGAGAGAGAGAGAGAGAGAGAGAGAGAGAGAGAGAGAGAGAAAGATATATATATATATATATATATATATATATATATATATATATATATAAATATATATATACAGAGGAAGATTGATTAATAGACTGATTTAGAAATAGACATGAAGATAAAAAAATATTAATAATTAAAAGAAGAGGCGCAAAGATGAGAGAGAAAGAAAGAAAGAGGGAGAGAGAGAGAGAGACAGAGAGAGAGAGAGAGAGAGAGAGAGAGAGAGAGAGAGAGAGAGAGAGAGAGAGAGAGAGAGAGAGAGAGAGAGAGAGAGAGAGAGAGAATGAAGGAAGAAGAACCGGAAAGAAATGCAAAAAATAGCGATACAAAGTTACAGAGGAAGATTGATTAATAGACTGATTTAGAAATAGACATGAAGATAAAAAAATATTAATAATTAAAAGAAGAGGCGCAAAGATGAGAGAGAGAAAGAAAGAAAGAGGGAGAGAGAGAGAGAGAGAGAGAGAGAGAGAGAGAGAGAGAGAGAGAGAGAGAGAGAGAGAGAGAGAGAGAGAGAGAGAGAGAGAGAGAGAGAGAGAGAGAGAGAGAGAGATTGAGACATTAGGCAAACTTACTTTAATGATATTTTCCTCTCTCATTCTCTGCCCACCCAGATGTTTCCCCATGGTGACGGTGATAAGCCGTGCCAAGTACTCAAAGCTAGATCTCTACCTAGACGCTGGATCTAGTCGCAAAATAGAAATAACCTTTGAAAAAACATTAACCTATCTATATTGATCCTTATAAAAATTTCTCACATAAGGATCAGATTTTGAAGTCTTTTGTTGAAATTAATTATAAAATGTGAATGCGGAATGGATAGACCCTGTTGCTAGATTACTTTCATCGTGGATTCCTCGTAACAGCATCTTACGTCATGTTGGTCCAGTGCATATTTTTTTCCACTTGCAGTGTCTGGTGTTATTTTTTTTTGCTTTTTGACATTGCACTCCCATAGGCAATGGTATTAGCGTCAATGCATTTGAACGTTTGAGGCTCCTCAGAGTTGGATTTGCCAGCAAGGCTATCACTCTGATCCAAGTGATAGCTGAACTTTTGTCAACATTTTGAATTCTTTTAAAGAAAGGGTAACAATACTTTCTTTATCTAAGCACATACACTAATTCAATCGTCGGACAGTTGATTTTGTTCATAAATATCAGCCAAATAAAAGGCAATGGTGCAAGAGTGTTTTATACAGATACAGTATTTCAATCTACTTTTTGTCTTATAATATTTTTGTCTGATATAGCCAATTAAAAGAAAATAAATAAGTACAATATTTTCAATAACAGTCCAATTAAACTTCAGATTTATTATTTTGTCACTTGCAAGTTGACCCATTCAGACAAGGAATAATTCTTTCAAGCAAGTAATATCTGAAATTGTCACAAGTCATTCTTTTAACTATTTCCATGCGTTTCCATAAAAAGTGTCCAGTTTACCTCAAACTGTTTAGCTTTTGATTTCAAAACTGCATGACATGAAAAAGTGACTGAAATCTACAATTTTAAATGTAAGATATTCTGACAAGCGTTATCATATGTTTGGATCCGAATTCACTTTATGAAATTTCCAGCAATCTTATTTGCCATTTTGCTCAGGACTTTGGTCCCAGATCAATTTGTTTACAGCATATCATTGCAACAGCAGCAATTAACCACTCAGCCTTTCACCCACTTCAAAATTTGTACTTAACTAAAGCAAAAGGAAAAATAAGATTTTAATTCTTTAATAACAAAAATAATCCTTGCAACATCTTTACATTAAAAGATTACAGTACAGTGTGAAAAGAAAACAAGAGTCTTGAGCATGACTTAATGAATAACTTACAAAATGGGATCTTTTGGAAGGAAAGTAATCAAAACCATGGCAATATTGGTTAAACTTTAGGATTGATATTTTTACTACAAGATTGATAATTATTATTAATATCTCACTAATACCTAATCCACATCCCCAATGATTGATTTGCTAATTTAATCAAAAGATTGGCCTTTTTGCATCCTTAATGCTGAGATTAACCTTGCAATGTAATAAAATTGTAACAAAAGAAATAATTAAAAAAAAAAAAACAGCATAGCAACAACCTCAACAACAACAACAACAACAATAAATTAAATAATTAAACAAGCAACAAATTAATAAAATTTTCGACTTTATCAAGAGAAGTAATATATCTCAATAACATCGCAAATGGTATTTAACTGTTATTACTCTTTGATAACTTCGTTATGATTCAAACTCCTAGATGGTTAATCTAAATTTTGGCGCACGAATTCGCTAACCTCTTTTTTAATAAAACATTAAAATAATACAGATTGTTGCCTGCCAAAGGAATTTCGTGAGGAGAACCAACTTACAAGGAGCATGTTGTTGTAGTCATAGTCTTTTAATCAAATATTTCTTTTCCTCTCTCTCTTAAGAAACAGGCACCTGCAAAAATGGCAATTCATTATTACAAATATTAAGGTGAATTGTGAAAAAAAAAAATTAAAACCAATACTAATATAAAAGGAACTATCTATTTTCTATAATGAAACATTCATGATTTTTTTCACGAAAAAGTAAAACTTAATATTATTGCAAAAATTGTTTTTCTACCTGAAACAATGCAAATCTCAAAAGCAGAAGCAAATCTAATTTCCCTTAATTTTCGACAGAAGAGAACAGGAGGGGGGATTTCCTGTAATAGAAATAAAATATTGAAACAAGGCTTATATGATTCCCATCTTTACATATCACATATACACATATCATTTTTTATAACAGTCAAGGAAAAAAAAGCTAATCATTGCACAACTTAGAGTTACGCTGTAAAGACAATGGGGAAAAATGTAGGAATGTTTAAAAAGAATGCATATCTGTTGCATTTATTATCTCCATTCATGCTTTTTTACCCCCTCAATCCTCACCCAATTTTTTCAAATTCATTCTTAAATAGTTAAATCTATTTCAAAATGAAACCATCATCAAAAAAAAAAAAAAGCCAGCTTAATTCAAAGATTAAATTAAAACGGAAGTTTACATCAAAACAATATTCATCACATCAAAAAAAAAAAAAAAAATTGCTCGATATTGCATATTTTCATAACTAAGGAAATAATAAAAGATATCCCAAAAGGCGTGACATATTTCATGACCAAGATTAAAATCTGTAGGATAGTGTGAGATATTTTCACTCCTTCATTCTCCCTCCCTCAACTTCCATATAAAAAGTTCCCATCCTTACTCCTCTATCTATGTACTCAATCCGCCTTTCTTTAGCATTATCCTCTATCCATCTCCTTCCACCCATATCTTTTCTCTACCATCCATCTTTCATTCCTGATCCTTTTTTGTGTCTTTGCCATCCTCGTTTATCTATTTTTGTCTGTATCCAGTACCTTCCAGCCATCTCTTTTTAGTTGGATAAGCTGACCAGGGTCTGGCTGTTCTTGAGATGCCTCTGAACTTGATGGACCATGAAACTCCACAGCAGTTGTCAACTCTCATCTCTGGATGATTAACAGGCGACCCCTATCAGTTGGGGTGGATACTGTCAACCACTGAAAGATCCCTGACGAGGAGGATGCTGTTGAAAACTCATCCTTCATCATAGGCTGCAGGTCTTGTTATAGAGTCGTGCTTGTGGTGGTCGAGTTCCATGTATGCAGGTTTTCTTGTTTCTCCTGCAGCTTGCGATTCGGTTCCCTCACTCGATCCTCCATCTGAAAAAAGATTTATAATTGAACTGTTCCTATGAGCAAATATGAGAAGGGAAAAAATTAGCTTGAGTTTCTTGTCTGATTTTCCCCACAATATCCTAGGTCTCCAGTAGAAAATCAAATGCTTTCAGTTTTGCAAAAAAATTAGGGAGAAAAAGAGAAGGATTTTATCCGTTCTTGAACCTTTATCAGATAAAAATTTCAATGCAAATTCAATTTCACATTCTGTTGAGCCGCATAAGGATTAAGACAGGATTGCTTGTATGAGATTTGACCTACCCTGCATAAAACCTTGAATCCTTACAAAGGCTGTCAAGAGAATTGCTTGCTTAGCTCTGTGATGTAAAAAATTCAAACACAGAATGTCTCTGATTTGTAAAGTGTCTTCCTTATTTTCCTGAAATCTTACTTGGAGATGCACAAGAGGAGAGAATTATCGTTTTTATTAAAGAGTGTACCATAACTTGTGCCTGGCACTGACCTCAGCTATTTGCTTTCGGAGCTGTTCATTCTCATTTAGATTCCTCTGGTGTCTCTTCCCTTCCTCCGGTTGACCAGGAAATCAGTCAGACTCTTTAACATCTGTGGATGTTGCAGAAATTCGTTTATCTAGACAGAGGGAAGTAATTTTTTGTGCAAATGATAGAGAACCCTGTTATAGATATAGCAGCATCATTCAAGCTCTGTTTGGAAAATGAAAGCGGGCTAATTTTCCAAAAGTCATAAAAAAGACAAAGGTTTCAGGTAGAAAGACATACATCTTGGTATCTATAAACATTGGGAATTGGATTAAAAAAGTCTGAGTGTAACCTCAAAGATGGGAAACTGTAGATTTACAATTGATGTACAGTTTTACGAGTTATTACAATTCTACACTAATCTCAAAAGTCAAAGGGGATTTTCATTTCCATTTCTGTCATCACCGTCGTAGGATAATGTCCAGAAAAATAAGTTCCTGACCATAACGTCCAGAAGCATTTAAGGCCCCATATAAATCAGATTTATATGGATGCTCTTGATTGAAGTACTTAAGTACTTGTTTCAAAAGATTTAATCATTTTATTTTTTACATAAAATGATAAATCTAAGCATGTCAGCAACGAATACTAAAGACTGGGCATTAACATGGTTCTTCTGACGTTATGATGAAGTAAATAAGCCCATGACTACTATTTCTTTTGGTCTTTTAAAGTCTCATTTCAACTATTTCTTAATTCTAGGGTGGGAAAAGTTTTTTAATTTAGTTTCAGGTCCATTATTATTTATGTGTGAACTGATGCAGATCTATATTCTTCACAATCTTGCTGGAGTTACAATGACAAAAAATAAAGTCATTGTAAGATCAACTTTATCTATGTTCACAGATTGGTTTGTTGAATCTTTAAAAACGTTGTAGACACTCTAGACTCTAGCTTTTGATGAGGAACCAACAATGGATGCAGTTTGAATTGAAGTCTAAATCTATTTAAAAGCTGCAAACACAAAATTCTGGAACAAGTTTTTTTCCAACGTTACAATCACAGACATTATATCACTGAAACATCGGGAAGCGCAACATGTGTACTTACTTGTACACTCCTTATCAATACTGTGGATCCATTAGACGCTACCTCTTGATGAGGAATTCAAATGCAGTCAAATTACACAGAACTTTAAATAAGTTTAAAAGCTAAGCACAAAATTCTAGAACAAGTTCTTCCCGATGTTACAATGAAAAAATTGAAATCCATTACACCATTAACTATGAGTTTTGCTATTCAATTATCAAATTTTAATCACTGGTATCATTTATTTTTATCCTCAAAGAAATTATGGTATGGTTTGTTTTGCTTATGACATAGCTAAACTTCACCCGTTTTATGTCATCATTGATTGGGAAAATCCATCTGTATTGAGGAAAATCAGTACACATGTAGATAAGAATATTTCTGTGTCCATCTTCAACTGTTCTTCAATCCTAAGTTAGGTAAATTGATCAGTGCATGCCTTTAAGTTGACAGTTATTTGCAACAAGTTCTTCATAATCTTCCAGATTTTAAAATGACAGAGAATTGTGTCACTGTAACCACCATAAATGCAAAATGCTCATTGATTAATTTCTAGAACCCTAATCAACACTGTAGACATCCTAAACTGTAACTCTTGGCTAGGAATCAAATGAAGTCAGCTTGAAATTAAATGTAAATAATTTTAAAAGCTGCGAACAAAAATATCTGGATGAAGTCTTTCTAGATGTTCCAATGACACAAATGGAATCCATTTACTATCATAGACTATGAGTCTTTCTTTTCAACTATCATAATTATTCTAATGTACAACGACTTCTATTTTTTCATTCCAGGTAGTAGGTATGAATTTTTTGCTCAAAGGTAGCTACATTTGAATCTTTTTGTGTCATCAGCAACGTAAGAAGATCATTCTATAGTGATGAAAACCAAGCATTACACAAATATATTAAAAAAAGTATCTCCATTCTTTTTTAAAATAAATTTACACCTTTCTCAATGATATTGAACAATTTTGAGACAAAGAGAGACAAAAAAATTTTCCAGGTCTAATGTAACGCTTTAGGGTTGATCTCCTGAAAATTTCTCATATAATTAAAGTTTGGTTGGCTTTTATTAAATAAGGATTAGATAAGAATTAGCATATGTGCCATACCATGTGGTGAGCTGTAAAAGTGGCAAACTGTATATAAGTTAAGGTGTGGTTGCAGTTATTATAGATTTATGTCTTTTTCCCTTTATTTTGACTGCCCGAAAGTGTGCAGTATGTTTGTGCATTGTATATATATATATATAATTAACTCAATCTCACCTATATCTCTGGCAGTCGTATGTATTCACCACTATGTTAACTAATTAAGTATTTATATTGCAGACAGCCTGAAGCGAAGGAGAATAACATTTAATGTTTGAAGAAGGGCAAAGCGAAAAGGGAGAAAGAAATTAAGGGAGAAACACTTACAGAAAGACATAAACAATTAGATATTGATTTACAAACTAGTAGAGACACATATGCAGATAGAGAAATGAGAGATACAATATCTAAAAAGGTTAAAATGAAATGATAGGATTCATAAAAATATAAACATAGTTCCATACATACCAATATATCCAATTATGAGTACAATAAACATGGAAAAAAAAAGAGAAACAGTCAGACAGAGGGAGAGGGAGAGAGAGAGAGAGAGAGAGAGAGAGAGAGAGAGAGAGAGAGAGAGAGAGAGAGAGAGAGAGAGAGAGAGAGAGAGAGAGAGAGACAGAGAGAGAGAGAGAGAGACACACACACAGAGAGAGAGAGAGAGAGAGAGAGAGAGAGAGAGAGAGAGAGAGAGAGAGAGAGAGAGAGAGAGAGAGAGAGAGAGAGAGAGAGAGAGAGAGAGAGAGAGAGAGAGAGAGAGAGAGAGAGAGAGAGAGAGAGAGAGAGAGTATCCCTTGGAAATATACCGAAGGAGAAGAGCATAAGAGAAAGAGTGTGAAGGCCACTATGTTTCTGTTTGCATGTTCCTTTTTTCTTTTATGCCAAATCGCCCTTCTTTATACTTCTGACATAAGTTTGCCAACACCCATAAGAAATTTGAAAAAAGATCTTGGTCTTCACTTTTTTGTTGTGTGCTCCTTATAATCTGTCTCAACACTGACCGTTTAAAAATTCGCTTCGCACCGATCTGAAGGAAGGAAGGGGCTGAGAGACGGAACAGGTTCATCCCTCCTTCTCTCACTCCTATCATCCTCGTATCTTTGTCGTTCTGTCGCTCACAGTGACAAACACGCAAAGTAACGACCTTCAACGCGTCAAGTCTCGGTCACATTGGACCCTCAGATATAAAACATCTTTGCGCAATTCCATTAGTTTAAAGCTAAAAACAAAATAAACAGATTTTGGTGACATACTTTAACTCCAGAGAAGAGGATTCAAACTAACATTGTCAATGTCACTATACAGTTCTCTTTTACGTGGATTATTTCCTTCATAGGCCTGGGGCAGAGCAGAGAACCTCATTCTCCTTGTCGATGCTCTAGTCAGTTCACATTCAGAGTCACGGGTAGGTTAAAGCTTGGGTTTTTTTCAAACTCAAATAAGGCAACAATTGCTGCTTCATCAAAGGCCTTTTCTGAGCCAAACTTATCTTGCTTAGAGTTCTAAAATCTAAAAAAAAGATTTGTTCATATGGCATTAACAATTTTTTTTAATGTAAATTTGGGAACATGTTGCATATATATATATATATATATATATATATATATATATATATATATATATATATATATATATATACTGTAAATATACGTTTATATATTTGTATTATTTCTTATTCAGTGCTGCGCCCACATCTCCCTAAACGGCCGAAACAAGGGCCTAAATCAAATGCGGAACACTGCAGAGCGTACAAAGAGAAAATAAAGAGTGACCCTGTAGCATAATGAAGCATTCAAAAGCAAAAGAAAACAAGAAAATGGCCGATGGCTTGCGAACTCACTCCAGAGAAGAAAGAGGCAATGAATGAAAGAAAAGACCCGGCTTAGACAACAAGAACACAGGTGGGCAGTTTTAGAATTGATTTTTATGTACTTACCAACAGGATGAAAATTTGACTTAACACCCACTGCATATTTCAGCTCAATTGCAACACAGCTGCTTTTTAAAATTTTTTTTCCTCCATCGAAATTATTTACAGCGTGATAGAAACATTGTTGGATTAAATCTATAACAAAGAGAAGCAAAGGATTGGTATTCTTCTCGTTTCTTGGTCTCCATTCCCTTCCATTTCTATATATTTAAGCTATAACATTGAATTTCGGCACATTTTTTCTTTTTTGAATTTATCATTACTTATTGTTTTTCTTGTACCGGTTTGCTATAAATGCAAGGCTTTACTATAGCTTAAGTGTAATTAATTTATTAGAATAAACTTTTGTCTAAGTATTTAAATTTCTGTCTAATATTGTGTTCTTTGAGCATGCTCTTAATTTTTAAACATTCAGGCTTGCTTTTTTTTCTTTTAATTTCTTTTATTTTTTTTTCTGTGAAAATTTCCACAAATTACACTACTACAATAGCTGTCAGTTGGGCCATATATATGTATGTGTGTATATATATATGTATGTATGTGTGTATATATATATATATATGTATGTGTGTATATATATATGTATGTGTGTATATATATGTGTATATATATATATATATATATATATATATATATATATATATATATATATATGTATGTGTATATATATGTATGTGTGTATATATATGTATGTGTGTATATATATGTATGTGTGTATATATATGTATGTGTGTATATATATATATGTGTATATATATATATATATATATATATGTATGTATGTGTATATATATGTATGTGTGTATATATATAAATTATATATTTCAGAGTACGACAAAGATACGAGGATGATAGGAGTGAGAGAAGAAGGGATGGATGAACGTGTTCCGTCTCTCAGCCCCTTCCTTCCTTCAGATCGGTGCGAAGCGAACCTTCAAACAGTCAGGAAACACCAACACTTCTCCTGTTTTGCTAATGGCTCAGACGCTGCACAACTTGCAGCCGACATGAAGGGAGAAGTTCTTGTCCGACTGCCTAAACATTCTACAAAGCCTTCCCTACACAACTCCTTCCCAGAATCAAATTCACCGTCTGGTTTAGATAAAAAGAGGCAGAATTTCCTACACAATCAAAAAGTCGACTCGTGTGTGCCTTTATTTTGACTTTTTATCAACTTTTCTTTTTCAAAGATATTCTTTATATCTGAATCTCCTGATTTCACAATGGTGCAGGATATTAAAAAGACAAAGACAAGGAGGAGTATTGACTTCATACAACTCTACATCATACTGTCCTTTATATCTTTTTGGTTTTACCGAAGTTTTCTTTTATATTTCAGTTGGCTGCTCGAAACCAACGTATAGGGCGTTCATATACGGGCAGTAGCGTAAATAGGGTATTGAGCCTACAGTTATGCTAATCTTTCTATATCATCTAAACTAGTCAAAAACATCCCAAAGACAATCCAACGGGAAAGTTCGAGCACTTTGTTTGCTCTGCTGGTCACATATCCCTCAACCCATATTAGTAATGTAGCAGCGTTTGATCTCCCTCTGTTACGGATAACACAGAGAAAAGGACAAGTACTTTCTACCTCCAGCACGATGAGTAACCGCAGGCGATGTACCTGGAGACTGAAGAGGCATCGGAGAAGAACTAGATCTATTTGATTTCATCATCAAAGTAAGTCTAGACCCGCGGTGAACTTTGCCTTGACAAACACTGACAGCGCGGCTGCAGCCCGTATTGTAGTTAGCTTCTAGGCTGCACTGTCTCACACTCATAGCTTTCATAATGTCTGGAAATATTGATCAATATTCATTACTAGTTGTACGACCGATCTAGATCTAAAGTTGAATGTCTGTAGCAAAATATGGCTGATCGATGTTTGGGAATACGTGCTTATGTTGACTTTCCTGCAGGTTCAGAAAAAAAGTTACTACTGACGTTTGGGTATGGTGGAAAAGTTGAGAAAATAGGGTTGGGAAGGGATAGGAAATGGGGGACGGGTCGGGGGCGTGGGGGGAAGGGGGGATAACAAGTCAAAAACAGCATTGGAAAGCAAAGCAAGATAAATAAGTTAATGATCGGAAATCTTGAAATATAAAAACCAACTCGTGAAGTCGGCTATTGGTTTCTTGGCAGCTCATTTGTGTATCAAGCGGCACACGACACAACTGTTTTTACTCTATTATGTTTATCAAATTTGTTCACATGGCTTTATATTTCTTAAATGGAAAAATCGAAGTATTCAAATTTCGATACATATGTACATACGGTCGTTGTAAGACCGTTTTATTCTCAAACTTTTCATTCTCAAGTAGGATCTACCCAATTGTCAATCTTGATTTACGCTTTCTGCAATTTAATGGGTCAGATGTTTCCTACCATCACGCATTGTGTGATCTTTTATAAACAATCATCGCATCCTTTTTTCGAATATCAGGGCATACAAAGATTGAATTAAGATGAGGGATCATTCACGAGAAAACTGGATAAAATTTGTAAAAACAAATTAAAAAAAAAAACAAAACAACTCTTGTTTTTGCGTGAGAAGCGACAGATTTTCTCGGGAATAAGTTTTAAAGGGAAGAGCAACTGCTCAGATACTATCACGCTGTTGGCTAAACAGCAGAGGAAATTGCTGATTTTCAGCCTTAAAGAAAATCTTTAAAATTTTTCTTTGAGAATCTAGAAGACACAAAAATAAGTTGCGTGTTACGGATAACATTAGGGTTCAGTCTTCCTTTTCTCGTTATTCCTTTATAAGTATCGAAGACGTTCCAAACTGTATCAGTCAACAGTTACTAGAAATGTTATTTTCAGCAATCTTTCAAAAAAAAAAAAGATTTCAGATTATGATTCTTGTATCCAGGAATTCATTTACTAAAACTCCTCACCATTGTTTTTTTTCTTTTCCCTCCAAAATCGCTTTCTCCACCCAGACTAAGAAACAACATGGCCCATATCTGCAATAATTCCTCTAATTTTTTTATTTGTCTTTAAAACGTACACACAAAACCCACCGGGCCCATCTTTCAAATTTTATGCTTGAATCTGTTTAAATGTGGACGGACATAATTATACCCAAATCAGTTATGTTTCCTGTCTGAGGTAGAGCATGAATGATAAATGGGAATATTTTAGCCCATGATTGATAATCTTGAATAAGACAGAAAAGTTGGAAAGCATTTTTTTTCAGGCATCAAAATACAAACCTTTGTTTCTAATATTTCCCTTCTACAGCATACAAAATAATTTGGGCATTATGGACAACAAATAAAAAATATAAATGAGTAAATAAATGCATGAATATAACGTGTTTATTAACTAGGGAATTGATCTGTTGATATCTGTGTGTATATGGATATGCCTTAGGATTCGGTAGATCTATGTTGAAGTCAAATTTTTAAAATGAGTCTATCAAGTGCATAACATCCATTTTTTTAAGGAGTAAAAAGCGAATTTATATTTAGTCTTTACTGTCATCATTTTTTCTTTATCATTTTTTGGTTGGTCATATTATCACGCATCCGAGATTTTTGGGCACAGCCAAACGTGCTAGGACTGGTGGTAGCTTTGGTTATAGGTCTATGTTTCACTGATTGAGTATAATTATAGTCCTGAACGTTACGAAAACGACTGTGATAAAGATGTTCATTATGAATGTTCAGATTTATGTTACCATTGACAGTAAAAGATATTTGGCTTTTTCCACCATAAGACAAGTTATACCGTGAACATAAAGAGTGAACCAAAAACTTCTTAAGCCATGTGGACCATAGTTATATAAAAGAATAGTTCAGCATTGATTTTACCGTTGGGCAGATTCAGTTGCAACATGTACAAATCAACAGTGAATAAATCGCATTTTCCATTGTTTCTTTCATTCGGAAATAGTTTTTTTTCCCCAAATAAAAGAACAGAATATGCTTGAGAAAATTGTTGATAGCATAAAACAACTAATGACTTTTGTTGTTTGTTTTTTTTCTTCATCGCATTCCGTGACCCTCGCTCAGAGTTTGCTTTTTTTGGAGTCATCGGACGGCTGTTCAGGGGTCTCTGTATGGCAGTTATTGTTAGTAGGTTTTGAGAGGGTAACACATAACTGAGGGTACAAAAAAAAAATATTGCCTTTCTTAATTTCTTTGTCTCCAAAGAATGCAACACAGTTTTATTTTGAGATTTCGAAATCCTCTAAAATATACAAGCATAAACATTTTCAGACTACAAAAAAAAAAAAATAAAAAAATAAAACACATAACTTTTTCTGTCTTTCTTGCGTGATTCACAAATGCAATTTGACAGTCTAGTTTTCATATGTTTCTTCTTTTTTTTTTTTCGAGCAAAACCTTAATTTTAGTTCGAAATCAATCACTTAAAAAATCCAAAAATAACAAAAAACAAACAAACGAAAGATAAAAATTAAAAACAATTAAAAACAACAACAAAACTGAAAACACAACAGCTGAAGCAATTTAATGGCTTTTCATTCTGTGATATTTACATTAAAAGTGAAACAAAAATTTTGGTCAAAGCTCCACTTTTATAATTATAATTGGCATTTTTACAGTATTTTACTGATTATACTTTGTCAACTACTACTCTTATGGAGAAGAAGAAAAGATATTGTCAGAAAGTGTACATATTTTTGTTAACAAAAGTAAACAAAAAAAAACAAAAACAACGTATTTAGAAGGTATACAACAAACTGATATCTTTACAATCAAAACCTTTTCAGTTTTCTTAGGACAACAAAAAACTCAACAAATGTGATGAAACAAAATAGTTCTAAAAGAGAACAAAATTTTAAAAAAATGACATAAACCCGATGGCATAGTCACTTCGCTTCTATACAAGAGAGTCAATACTTTTACCTTATTTATCAAAAAAGGATAATTAATCTCAAGAGTGGCTTCCACTATATTTCCCCAAGATTTTCTATGAACTGACAGATTTGTCATGAAAACGAAAAATGCAAGCTCAAGTAAAATATGAAAGACTGGACAAGACGAAAAACTTGTTAAATGGATTTCTTATCTGTATCAAAGAAGGAAATTTTGTTATCAATAAAAGTTTTTGCTCTGCGCTTCGCTATCAATTTTACTACCAAATAAATTTCATTCATTGCCAACATTTATCTTGTTTAATTATTATGAGTACAAATACTATTACTGCTACTACTACTACTACTACTACTACTACTACTACTACTACTACTACTACTACTACTACTACTACTACTACTACTACTACTACTACTACTACTACTACTACTACTACTACTACTACTACTACTACTAATACTACTACTACTACTACTACTACTACTACTACTACTACTACTACTACTACTACTACTACTACTACTACTACTACTACTACTACTACTACTACTACTACTACTACTACTACTACTACTACTACTACTACTACTACTACTACTACTACTACTACTACTAGTACTACTACTTCTACTACTAACCTACTACTACTATGACTACTACTACTACTACTGCTCCCCACTACTACTGCTGCTACTGCTGCTGCTACCTGCTGCTGCTGCTGCTGCTACTGCTGCTGCTGCTGCTGCTGCTGCTGCTGCTGCTGCTGCTGCTGCTGGCTGCTGCTGCTGCTGCTGCTGCTGCTGCTGCTGCTGCTGCTGCTGCTGCTGCTGCTGCTGCTGCTGCTGCTGCTGCTGCTGCTGCTGCTGCTGCTGCTGCTGCTGCTGCTGCTGCTGCTGCTGCTGCTGCTGCTGCTGCTGCTGCTGCTGCTGCTGCTGCTGCTGCTGCTGCTGCTGCTGCTGCTGCTGCTGCTGCACTGCTGCTGCTGCTGCTGCTGCTGCTGCTACTGCTGCTGCTGCTGCTGCTGCTGCTGCTGCTGCTACCACTACTGCTGCTGCTGCTGCTCACTGCTGCTGCTACTGCTACTGCTGCTGCTACTGCTGCTGCTGCTTACTAACTGCTACTAATACTGCTGCTGCTGCTGCTACTTCTGCTACTGCTGCTTCTTCTGCTGCTGCTGCTGCTGCTACTGCTACTCCTACTCCTACTGCTACTCCTACTCCTACTACTACTGCTACTCCTACTACTACTACTACTGCTACTGCTACTACTACTACTACTACTACTTCTACTACATGTACATTTTTAGATAATATTTTTTTAATATAGTTCTCTGAACATTATTACAAGTAGGAAGAGTTTTTAGACATAGTTACATCTACTCATATTAGAATGAGAAGGAGGAGTTTTGTTTTAGATAATAAGTGTCTACTCTGAAAATAAGCATGAGTAGACTCATGTGGTGAGGAAAAAAACAACTATTTAAACGGTAAACTTTAAATGACTGTATCCTATCCTGGGCAGAATGTCTCTTTATCTAGTGTGATATATCTGCTATAAGCTCCTAGTGAGCATGTAGATGCATGCTAATGTTTGATGCCGTTTAGCTGTGACTTCAAAGCCAACTGAAGGATGGCGCTGAGAGTGACTGAAACGACACTAAGCGCTTCAAAACTACAAAGTACATGCAAATATATTTATCTTTAATTTTTCATTGTTATCTTTGAATGTTTAGTATAGCCCGGCTATAATAATGTATCCTCAACTCTTTACTCCACTCGGCCATACATGCGCCACCGACAGGGTTGTGGTTGGATCCTCGTATACCAGGTCAGAAGTGCTAAACCTACGACCTTTTATTGCCGAAATTTGCAGTTCAATACAAACATTGTCAAAGTTGCGAAGCAAAGTGGGCAAACTTTCTTATGATTGCCAGTATATGCGCAGTGAGATTTTTTTAAATCGGTAGATCAATCTCTGAAATTACATTAAAAAAAATGAAGTGAGCAACATCCTCAAAAAGGTTAATGAAAAAAGCATCAGTACTGCAAGATCTAGTTCTAAATCTAGATTCTGTAGATCCCGAGTTAGATTAATCCTGCAAGCTGTACAAAATCTAGAGGGACAAAACAACACTGCACTGTGTCCAGGAAAGTTTGTTTCTATTTTCATGAGTCAAAGTTAAGAAATAAGAATGTTTTGGTATAGTAGAGACGTGTCGAGTAGGTGTAATTCTCTATTGAGATGTTTTAGAAAAGGAAATTCAAGAAATATAGAACATGGTAAGAGAAACGTACTGGTATAAAAAAAACAGTTAAAAAGTTAGGAATTTGCGAAGAATGTTATGATATTGGCACAGATGCCAAAGCAAGATTTTTTTGGGTGTACTGGTAGTTAATGCCCCTCTCATACAAGAGATCTTTCTCATAACTAGTGGCATGATTATTTTATGTCTGAAACTTTGTTTTAGTCTTACTTTCTTGTGAATAAATAAATAAAGTAAAAAAATGAGTTTAAAGTAAAGTTGTTATAATTTTAATCTTATTTGGTTGGAACTGACAAAATTTGTGATTTTTTTGTAGACAGATCCAAAAATTGCCGCCACGGTTTTGTGTGTAGACAACATGGCCACCTGCACACTCAGCTGATTGTGTGAAGATGAGAAATGTCTTGTCAAAAGAAATCTGGTTTTTAATTACGATTTTAAAAAGAAAGATGGAACACATAGGACAGGACATACACAGGAGGAGAGGGAACGAGTACAAAAAACAAATCAAATCTCATGAAAACATACTTCAAGCTCTCTTTATTTTTTTATTGAGTTCATTGATCGATTCACGGAACAACAATGGGAGGCATTAAGTAACATTTTAAAAAAATCTAATAGAAATATTTTACGAAAACAAATGATAAGACAAGATTTCAAAGTTTTTAAACAAAAACTTTTGGTGAAATAAAAAAAAAAAGTTATTTAAACGTGGAACTAGTTTTCTTCTTAAACCATCCTAACAGCTGTAAGGAAGGCAGAGAGAGAGAGAGAGAGAGAGCAAGATTTATCCTGGCTAACTTAATGACTATAAGAACACAAAATCATCCTGTGGACCCGATCTTCAGACGGGCCAAAATGCTCGCTGACCCATCCCGCAATGACCTTCCCAGCTGGTACATAATACTTGAGTTCCTTGTCCGGCTTGTGCAGTTCGGAGGTCAAGACACAAGAGTCCACCTTGAACGCGGAGTGATTACAGCACTTGAATTTCATTCTTCTGTCTTCATAAGAGTTGCTGTGGACGCTGGCGACTCCAGCTAGCGCCATGTTAGCCGGACATAAATAGCTTACAGGCTCGTCATAGTTGTTCACGTAGTCTTTGGTCCACTCACAGGAAGTGGCGGCACCGTAGTTAGCTGCCCGACAGCCGAACCTCCACCTTCTGTCCTCGTAGTAGTTGATGTGGTAGCTGTTGAGGAAGCTCAACAGTTGACCATCTGGACACGAGAAGTTGAGAGGTCCGTCCCAGTCGTTGCTATAGTCCTGCCCTAGGGCGAGAGCTACCACCGCGACTAGCACGGCCGCTTGGATGGAGAACATCGCTGATATGGTTCGATGTCTACAGTAAACAAATTGAATAAAGAAAAATAAGGAAAGACACAGACAGATAAAGATGTCTTCACTTTTTCTCTATTTGTTTCAATAAGCTTAAAATGTGGTATACTTGTGCATAAAAAAACAACAAAACAGACAACTTGTCATGGGATTTTAACAGAAATATTTCAAGCCCACATTATTTCTGCTATTCAGAATTTTAAATTTCTCTTGTGAAGGCAAAGATAATTATTTTATTCAAAGGAACAAACATAGAGTATTGAAATTTCACAGATATCTAAACATTAAGCCTCTGAACTATGGTTTACTGTGAAAATACTAACATTTAAACTGTATACGGTTATTCCAACAGGTGCGCATTTTCAACTCAAAATATAACTAGGAAAAACAATAGCAGTCGATGAAGCAAACAGATAAGGAAGCCGTTTTTTTTCTCTTTATTTTTTCTTTTTTTTCTTTTCTGCTCTATGTATTAAGAATTCCATCTTAAAAGTTTAACTAAGACGTTATTAGAGACAGAATAGTTTACAAAGTTATGTCTTCAGAGAAAAATAAAACTGATGACCGATACGAAATTAACAGATAATTACGTAGGATGTTGACGATATCATAAGTATGAGCTTCACGATCGTCGGGTAGTTTTTTGTATTATTTATAATACGGTGCTAAACTTGCTACAGTCAAAGAAAAGAAGAATAAAGTCTCGTAGTCGACGAAAGCTTTACAAAAAGCTGACTTGGGGGAAACGAAAATGGTTCTAAAAATGTTTTTTAAATAAAAACCTTACAGAAACTCGTTAGGATAGAATAAACACTGATCTGAGATTACGATGAACCAGAGACCCGTCGTGAATAATGCTGCGATATTGAAAAGGATAAAAAAAATCACATGATTAAAGAAATCGGAAATTGTCGAGAAATGTGAAGCAAGCTAGTTTTTATGAACCGATAAACAAGGATGAAATAAGCAAAACCTCTCCGATCTGATCATAATTGTTGGACATATTGTCAAGTAAAATTTAAAGTTTTACACTTAATCACATATTAAATGGATGTTTTAACTAACAATTTACTTTCATTTTACTATATAAAATAATACGGTTATTGTACAAAAAAGTCTCGCTGATTGCAAAAAACGTTAAGCCAAATACTTTAAAATATAAACTGCAATTCATGGTTGAATTTCCCAAGCCCAGCTCACTATAGACACCTACCTGACGAAGAGAAAGCTGTGTCAGTGGTTCTGGTACCTGAAACTAGCTCGACTGAGATCTTTTATAGAAAAGTTTCGCTGATGCTGACCTGTGACAATCTTTACTTTTTACAGTTAATATATATTCATGAAGCTGTATATTACTATTCAAGCCAAATTATAACGATTCACCAATATTAATTTGGGCACCATCTGCGCCATCAATGTTTGAATAAATTCAAGATTTAAACAAGAAGATGCACCCGAGCGTTTCTGTATTTTTATCTGCCACTATTCATCAAAAGATGTAAATATTGTGATTTAAATGCCGTGACTAGGTATACTCCAGCAGTTATGGATCTGCACCCAAAAAAACGTCTACAGAGATTCATTTGGAATTGCACTTTTCAAGCTAGAGATTCAACTATTCGAAACTTTTTTCGGGATTGGGGAAATCAGTATCACAGTACAGACATTTTCTAGTGAAGACCTGAAAAATACTGTCTTGAGAGGATGCGAACGAGAGTCAAATGTCCCGGACACAACAAATTCCGTCGCCTCCCATTCTATTTAATGACTCTTCTAAATGACCATCATAAGACTAAAAATTCTCAGAAGTAATGACCAGAGGTGCACTGTCTTGCGGAGTTTTATGTCAGCTGGACGAATGAGATGAATTTTTTTAAATGATCTCTAAACTCCTCCCTCGAGATGTCCGACGGGTGTTTTCCACAAAAACAAAACTGTCAATTGACCGTTTCTCGTTGTTGTTTTGTTGGACTGTGTGTCAACGGACCTTACATCACTAACACAAAACTGTCAGTCGACCATTTGTCGTTGTAGTGTTGTTGAACAGTGTCTCTACGGGCCATATCTCACCAATACAAAACTATGGTCGACCGTTTATCGCCGTTGTGCTGTTGGGCTGTGTGCCTACAGATCCTACGTCACCACTATAAAATTGTCGATCGACAGTTTATTGTTGTGTTGTTGGGTTGCGTGTCTACGGAATACATACCACTGCACAACTACTGTCGGTCTAACGTCGTTAAAGTTGTGTTGTTGGACTGTGTGTCAACGGACTCCACACCAATATAAAACTGTCGGTCGACCAATTGCTCTTGTTGTGTTGTTGGACTGTGTGTCTAATGAACCCTACGTCAACAATACAAAAATGCCGGTCGACCGATTGCTCTTGTTGTGTTGTTGGACTGTGTGTCAACGGACTCCACACCAATACAAAACTGTCGGTCGACCAATTCCTCTTGTGTTGTTGGACTGAATGTCTATAATGAACCCTACGTCAACAATGCAAAACTGTCGGTCGACTAGTTGCTCTTGTTGTGTTGTTGGACTGTGTGTCAACGGACTCTACATCAATACAAAACTGTCGGACGACCAATTGCTCTTGTTGTGTTGTTGGACTGTGTGTCAACGGACTCCACACCAATACAAAACTGTCGGTCGACCAATTCCTCTTGTGTTGTTGGACTGAATGTCTATAATGAACCCTACGTCAACAATGCAAAACTGTCGGTCGACTAGTTGCTCTTGTTGTGTTGTTGGACTGTGTGTCAACGGACTCCACATCAATACAAAACTGTCGGACGACCAATTGCTCTTGTTGTGTTGTTGGACTGTGTGTCAACGGACTCCACACCAATACAAAACTGTCGGACGACCAATTGCTCTTGTTGTGTTCTTGGACTGTCTGTCTATAATGAACCCTACGTTAACAATATAAAACTGTCGGCCGACCATTTTTCGTTGTTGCGTTGTTGGGCTGTACTTCTTTGACCCTACCTCAGCTTATTAATACAAAACTGTTGATGTGCTTTTATTTATCTCGAATAATTTAGAACATTGATACAACAGAAGTTTCTTGTGGCTGTGACTTTATTGCAAATATTTTTTTTCGGATAGTGCTTGACAGGTGTGTAAGGCAAATATTAAACAATGGCTTGTTTTTAATAAGAGAAGTCAATTTATTGCCCATTCGCTAACATCCATAATTCAGTTGGAAAAAAGCTTCTGTTTCAAAGATACTGTTTGGACAGAAAACGAGAGGACCTCACGAAATTATTATATACTTTCATCATTATATGCAGCGTTTTGCCTGAACAAACCCAAGAGAGGCGCAGTATCTAGCATTGTTGTTTTACTGTGTGGATAGAGTAAGATCAACTGAGAGAAACACGGCACCTTGATGCTGAGCGGCAGATCATTCCATTGTGATAATAGCCAAAAAACTGGCGAGCAATTCAGATAGACTTGTCGGTTTCGATTTGGTCGTGAGTGAAAATTTCTACGACAGAACGGCTTACAGGACTGACCAGTGAGTTTACTTTCAATCTAGAGTCGAAACTCTTGGCCTCTAAAATTAGAAACCACATTTCCTTTACTGTTGTAGAAACTTCCCCTACCCATAACATGAATTGGGCTTGTGGTAGGGAGGACTGCGTTGTGGGGAGAAAAGCGTAAAGGAATCGACCTAGGTCCAGGCCTCTACACTTGCCGCTGAGCTAAGTCCATAGTTCCCATTCCCAAATCTCAGAATCAATAATAACCAAACTCATTGAGAGTTAGGGTGTCGGTTTTGGTTAAAAAAATCACTCGATGAACCTTTAACCCGCAACAAAGTCTTTTTCATTTTTCTCTCACAAAAATCAAATACTAGTAATGCATGGTTTCCTAAACATCGAATAGATCTATACGATGCTCTATTTGCTCTCCAAACTTTTCTGTACTATACAGGACTTCTCTATACTAGAACTTTCTAAACCGGCTTGGGCAGCATGCCTTGTATAGCGAGGAGCAGGATGGACGAATCCCAATCAAGGTTTGAGCCCCAGAGGTCTCCTCTAGGAAGTCTGATTTCACAGAGTTATCCTACCTAGTTGGAACTTGGAAGTCATGAGCTCTGCGTACCAAGCGATAACGTCTGAAAGAATGCTCATTTTTTTGTGAAATTTGAAATAAAAAAAGGAAACATGAATGCATGAGAAAACTATTTACAACTGAATTATTTATTACTGCTTAGAACTTCAAAATGTTTTTGATTGTTGAACAAAACCTATGACTTCCAACAAAGGAACAAAACTCCATGTGAAATCCCTATTGCTGCGTCACCGGAGAGTGTTATACCTATGTTAAGTTCTGTGGTCATGCATGGTTTATCACATCTAGAAATATCTATGTCGGGCAACTGGTCTGTTTAGTGCAGTACCTGATAAACCGAAAATATTTTTTTGTTGTTGCTTCAACAGTCCATAATTATGTTCGTGATATTAGGCCTTTACCATACCAAATTCAGCACCCATCGTGCAGGGCGGAACTAACGAGAAAGGCTCTAAATCTAAAATCACATTTACCGATAGCCTTAGGCTCGAAACACAACGAAAAATGTTCTTTTGGACACACTAACCTTAAAGCCACTGAAAATCAAAACTGCTGTCATAGGTTTTTTTTCTTGGGTCATTGTTTTTTTAATATGAGTAGGCCTATATTGTTCTGGAAAATTTTCTCTTTTTTTACATGAATAAAACTTGTTCACATTCCCAACAGAATGCATTTCATTTTCATAAACATCTGGATTTATATGCAATAACAGCTTTGCCATAATCTATAATTCAATAGTATAGAATTAACTAATTAAAATCGAACACAGGATGTTTCATTAATAGGTTAACTTTATGCAAGTAAACAACTTTGTCACGTTTCTTGACATGAAAGTGTTGAATAATGATTCTTGACGTGGCCTATATATTATTTATTCTCGTGACTCCAAAATCAAATTTATCAAGTCCGTTCTCTCTTTGAATTGGAATAAACTAACGAGCACTTCGAAAAATGTCTCGTTACAATGTATCTTCCTACACCAACTTTCCGCATGTAAAACAAAATGATTACTATTTTTTTAAAGGAGAAAGTCCAAAAGTATTACAAAGACATTTTTGGTTTCAGCTTTATAAAACTATTTCCTTACGAACCAATTAAATATTGACAAAAGCGAAGAGAAAAAGGCTGAAAAGCGTTATTTTATCAAGTTGAGGTAAAAAAAAAGGAACAAGAAATTTCAGAATCGGGGAATGAGATGCAGTTAACTAAATTTAATGTTCTTTGGGGAACTATGAAGAAGGTCTTTGAAAAAAAAAAGATTGGGGATTAAAATACTCGTCTTTATTTCCATTATTTAGCGATGATCAAGGCATGAAGAAAAAAAAAACACGCTGGCATAACAGTGTCATTGAAAAATTGATCAAATTTGGTTGCCTCCCAGCTATCGTCCACTTCCTATCATCATGACTGTGTCATTGAACGGATATGAGCCTTTCTCCCTCCCTTTTTGATACATTTTTCAGAACTTGACGGAAAAAGACAAAACATATACCAGTATATGTAATATAACTATCCACCACTTTTTGTATTCCACTCAAATGAAAAAAAATTAAAAAGGTTAATCAAATATAAAACGAACATGCACGAATCATAGATATGTCCTCATTATTTGTCGGGATTTAGTTTTAAATCTTAATAATAAAACCTTTTTTCCCTATGTTTCTTTGGTCCAATATTATATTATTTTATTTTGTCATATAGGCAAAAATTAACAATAGCTATCGTAACTTCTGCTGCTGAATCTCTCCAAAGACACTTTAGACTATAGGGGGAAAAAAAAAAAAAAAAAAAAAAAAAATATATATATATATAGTTTACATATATATATTTATATATATATATATATATATATATATATATATATATATATATATATATATATATATGTAAACTATTTCCGGGCCCGGCTTCAAACAAAGACTGAATTCTTTCGAAGACATACCATTCCACAGATTGAACTTGCATTAGTACGTTACTTTCACTGTCTTAAGCTTGACTACTATAGACAATAGCTCCCTCTTCACCTACTGTCTCATTCAGGCTGATTATTAAACACGGTTTCCAGTTGGCTCCTTTCTTCCCTAAGGGATGTAACAAGGGAGACAAGATTGTTTGCATTCCCTGTTTCCAATCATAGTCTACTCTCTCTAAACTTCTTGTTGACTAGTTAAATTTTTGACCTTCATTGTAACATAAAGTCCATTTGTATATATTTTTCACTTATTTCTCCCAAACGTCATTGATGACATCATTTTGGCCTGAACCTTCTCCCATTCGTCATCAGTTATCAATCAAGAGGCCTTGTCTTTCTCCTTGTATGATGATATAAAATGTAAAAGCTGCCAAAGAAAGGAACGATCTAATTTTAAAATTGAAGAACAATGCATGACAGGCACATAGAAGCCAACTGGACAAATCTAATGACGAGTCAGAGTGAGTGAGAGAGACAGACAGACAGACAGACAGACAGACAGACAGACAGACAGAGGCAGACAGACAGAGAGAGAGATTGAGAGCACTAGTGAGGTAGTCAGAGAGAGAGAATGAGAGAGAGACACAGACACTGAGACAGAGAGAGACAGAGAGACAGGCAGACAGACAGTCAGAGGCAGAGAGAGAGACCAAGAGAAAGAGATAAAAAAACAATTTATTTTATTCTCCTCAATGCAAAATTATTCACCAAAAACTGCTACCAGTCATATTTGTTCAAACGCACATCACTAAAACAATTGGCATCTTTCCCGTAAATTTTTCGTTTTCTCGTTGAGGCAAGAATATGAATAACAATTTTCAATTTCGCACGGTTCATGAATATACAATGATATAAGGAAAACTGGTCGGTGCGTGACTGCAGCGGCCAAGCTCTCTATAAAAGACATCACAATCACTCTGAAGTACATAGGCACAGATTGGCTCAGTTTGCCAGAATTTTGCCCGTTCGACCTGTCTACATACTTCGAAAGGTGAGTTCGCACTGCGAGAGGAACTTGGTAAGATTTCCTGAAGAGATTTTGAAAACGCGCATGTCTATCGGAATGCACATGTTTTAACGCAGTAAAAACGTTTAAAGTTTCCATATTTGTTTGTCTTGCTATCAGTATCAGTAATGTCTTTAATTCACTGAACACGATGGATAGAATCGGAGATTTTGATTCAGTATCAGTAATGTCTTTAATTCACTGAACACGATGGATAGAATCGGAGGTTTTGATTCAGTATCAGTAATGTCTTTAATTCACTGAACACGATGGATAGAATCGGAGATTTTGATTCAGTATCAGTAATGTCTTTAATTCACTGAACACGATGGATAGAATCGGAGGTTTTGATTCAGTATCAGTAATGTCTTTAATTCACTGAACACGATGGATAGAATCGGAGGTTTTGATTCAGTATCAGTAATGTCTTTGATTCACTGAACACGATGGATAGAATCGGAGGTTTTGATTCAGTATCAGTAATGTCTTTAATTCACTGAACACGATGGATAGAATCGGAGATTTTGATTCAGTATCAGTAATGTCTTTGATTCACTGAACACGATGGATAGAATCGGAGGTTTTGATTCAGTATCAGTAATGTCTTTAATTCTCTGAACACGATGGATAGAATCGGAGATTTTGATTCAGTATCAGTAATGTCTTTAATTCACTGAACACGATGGATAGAATCGGAGGTTTTGATTCAGTATCAGTAATGTCTTTAATTCACTGAACACGATGGATAGAATCGGAGATTTTGATTCAGTATCAGTAATGTCTTTGATTCACTGAACACGATGGATAGAATCGGAGATTTTGATTCAGTATCAGTAATGTCTTTGATTCACTGAACACGATGGATAGAATCGGAGGTTTTGATTCAGTATCAGTAATGTCTTTAATTCACTGAACACGATGGATAGAATCGGAGATTTTGATTCAGTATCAGTAATGTCTCTGATTCACTGAACACGATGGATAGAATCGGAGATTTTGATTCAGTATCAGTAATGTCTTTAATTCACTGAACACGATGGATAGAATCGGAGATTTTGATTCAGTATCAGTAATGTCTTTGATTCACTGAACACGATGGATAGAATCGGAGGTTTTGATTCAGTATCAGTAATGTCTTTAATTCTCTGAACACGATGGATAGAATCGGAGATTTTGATTCAGTATCAGTAATGTCTTTGATTCACTGAACACGATGGATAGAATCGGAGGTTTTGATTCAGTATCAGTAATGTCTCTGATTCACTGAACACGATGGATAGAATCGGAGATTTTGATTCAGTATCAGTAATGTCTTTAATTCACTGAACACGATGGATAGAATCGGAGATTTTGATTCAGCATCAATTACAAAAAGAGAATAGTTCTCTAATTTTGTAAAATTCCAAATTAACTGGAATATCTTTTTAAATAATCATTACCAGATAATTTAAAGCAATTGGTCTGCTAGAAATTCCGGTGAGGTAGGGCACATTTTTGCAGAAATTGATAGCTGTCTATTTAGCCACTGGCAGGATATTTATCATAGTTTAGGAATCGACAGATTATAGGAAAATACAGGTTACAGAAAGTACAGTTTTATTTCTTACGCTAAACTGGCTTGTCTCCCTGCTGGTAACTCAAAATTTAATTGGTTAGGAAACCACATTTATTTAGAAGTGTCTTGCCGGAGTGACTTCCCCTAGGCGGATCTATTGCATGGCACAGATGGACACGACTTGTAGATATTAATACTTAAAAAAAAAAATTTTTATAGTTCTCTAGTTGGTCCTTAAAGTACACATTTCTTTAAAGCTATTGTTGTTTTATCTGGACTTTGAATTTGATTGTTATGAAAGAATTTGTCACTTTGTTCTTAGTTCTGAAAATGCGTGACTAAATAAAAAATATGCAAGTTAGAGTTTGAAGTTATAGACAGGCGTTTGGTAAGGTAAGGTAGACATAGCTATCAACCTAATGTTGTGTAGTAATAAGCATTGTCGTCTCTACTTATTGAGTTTTTTATCTTTACTTTTTTATTTATTTATTATTAGAGTTTTTCTTTGCTTTGTCTTGTTTATTATTGTGGAAGATGTAAAGACTGAAACGAGAAAAAAAAATCATTAATAGCATTCAAAGAAAATTCCTTTGTAAATGAATATATTTTCCTACATGATTGTGTATATATATTGATTAATAAGTATTTTTAGTCAAAGTCTTACGGTTTACACGTTTCCTTTTTTATTGGTTTCCAACTGAGTCGTTTTTTGATAGGGCATGAGTTCTGTTTGGGAATTTGGATCTCTCAGGTTAGTGTATGGGCTTTGGTTATGTTGTAATTTTCTTTGGTTAGGTAACGGGTTGTGGGTAGCCTTTAGCAAATGCAAGCATAATTTCACTTTTAATTGAACATAATATGGAAGACATCTACTTTAAAGATAAGCCAACTTCGCAATAATAACAAATTCATGTTATTTATAGCCATTCATTTAACAGCTTTAACGTGTTTTCGACCTGACAGTATTTAAATTATTTTCACACATGAAGCCAAAAGAACATTCTTTATGTAAGAAACGGAACAAAGATCTGAAGCAAGTCTAGGCGCCTTCTTCTCATTGCCCTCGTTTGGTTTATCTCTTCATCAAGATCCACAATTCATACAGTGCTGATGATATGATCCACTGCTGGTACAATGTGGACTGCAACTTGATGTGGTGGAAAACTTGTTTCTTTGGGGAAAAAGATAAACAAAAAAACAAAAACAAAAACAGAATAGGATGCTTGCTTTTCACACAGCCTTCATCATTTCACCTCTTAAATGGTCATGGCAGCTTCCATTGTAGATATATATATATATATGGTCTCCTATGATAGAAGGACACCGCTATTTAAGTAACCTTCATACCGTTTATATCTTCTCTGTATCGAGTCACTGGTCCTGTTAGCTTCCTCAACAGATAAAATGGTCTCATGAGGTATCGAAAGGGCATTATACTTGTTTTAACATTTTGGACAGGGAACTAATACAATGCATATAGATTTAATTCGAAACAAAGCTGATATTCCCTGAAGTTAAAATTTTTTTGGTGTGTTAACCTAAATTTTGATTTTAAATATAGTAAAATGTTTATGTTTATGGTTTTTCAAACGAAACACTTTTATCGTATGCCTTTGAGTTTAATTTTTGAGTGTTACTTTGTTTGAAATGAGAAAAAAATTGTAATAATGTTACATTGATGGTAGAAAAATATTGAGAGAGAGAGAGAGAGAGAGAGAGAGAGAGAGAGAGAGAGAGAGAGAGAGAGAGAGAGAGAGAGAGAGAGAGAGAGAAGGGAGAAATAGGTTACTGGACTTACTGGTATCATGGCAGATTGCCATGTACTCCCTGGAATTATTATCCTTTATTGCTGCTGTTGTTATAGAATCGCACAAATTTTATTGCCCTTTTTTTAGGCTGTCACAGCCACGATTAGTTTCAATGTATAAGCTATGTATAAGCTGAACTTGGCCATTGATGTGTCTCTCCCCCCAAAACAGTAGAAGTCTGTACTAATGGTCTCTGGTTTCCTCTCCAGCCCATCATGCGAGGCAGTGTTTCGGCGTTGCCGGCTGTTCTGACAGTATTGTCCGCTGTCTGTCTGCTGGGCGTGGCTGCTGTCGACTACGACACGGACTTTGACGCCAGCTTCAAGTACGAGTGTCCGGCCGGCCAGATGTTGAGTTACGTCTACAGCACCCATAGCAACTACTACGAAGACAGGAGATTCAAGTTTGAGTGCCGGGCTGGGCCGTCCAATGCTGTTTCCGCGACGTGTACTTGGAGCAATTGGGTCAACGATGAGGCACGGCCGCTT
Source organism: Elysia crispata (assembly GCA_033675545.1). Lineage (NCBI taxonomy): Eukaryota > Metazoa > Mollusca > Gastropoda > Plakobranchidae > Elysia > Elysia crispata. Next base: position 715,689 of record JAWDGP010007018.1, read on the forward strand.
AACTTCATCTGCCCAGCCAACAAGGCAATAACCGGAGTCCATAGCTACCATACCGGCATCTATGAAGACAGGCGCTTTAACTTCAAGTGCTGCGACCTGAAAGGTTACAAGACCACAGGCTGTGCGTTGACCGACTATCGTAACGGTTTCGACTATTCTTTGACTTACAATGTACCCGAGGGACAGGTCTTGGCCGGCTGGTTTAGCATGTACAGCGGTTACCACAACGACAGGCGAAACAAGTTCCTAGCCTGTTCTCTAAGGAAGTAGAATGTCCCTTTATGTTTTCTTTTCGTCAGGTTTTAACTTATTATTTTTTAAACGAATTTTTTTTAAACTTCTAAACAAGAGTTTTTTTTTTTTAATTTTTTTTAAATTTTCTTTTTTGCTTTAGAGAAATTTTGTTAAATAAAAAAACACCTCCTATCATTACTTTGTAATGCAAACGACAAATAAAAAGGAATAACATGGAATACAAAAAAATCAAAAAGGGAGTTGAGGTTTCCAATATATTTTATCCGTACTATCATACTGCAGCTAAGCTGTTTTTCTCTTCTGTCCCGTTTCGCCGTGATTAGTTATGCTAATAGTCAACTTAAAACTCTTTTCTACAGCGATTAAAATAGCGTTGCAGTCACTAGAATGATTCAAAAAAAAAAACCAAACGAAAAAAAAACCCAGCGACGAACAAATTAAAAAAAAACAAAAACCCATAAAACAGACCATCATTAGTACGTCAGGATAATCTGGAATAAATGAACTGATCTCGAGCACGTCAACTATTTACATCAGAGGAATGGTTGTCGGGTACTTAGATCTGGTCAAAATGATTGGATCATTTGACAGTTGAGCAAAAACTGATGAAGGAGGCTAGTAGCAGCGACAGACTGGAGCAGTTCACAGCTGTGAGGATGGAGGAAGACACACCCTCAGCCTTAGCTCAAAATGTTTATAGCCCTAGTTGTCTCCGCCATTGTTTCTAGCAGCAGTTGCTGCAGCCTGTCAAAAGTTCCGCTCTGACAATGCAAAACTACAAATCGATGGCACGGGTAGATGATTTTTGACATAACAACGACTAAATGACTTGCAGTCAATATTCTTTGCCAAAATGAACAGGTCACAAGCAGTTAGTCAAGTCTATTCAAAAGAAATCAACAGCTTAAGGACTGTTAGTCAGCTTAATCTTGAAGTTATAATTTCCTAAATAAGTTTCAATTTAAAAGAGACAGGCAGTATCATTTAAAGCTTCTTTTTTTTTTGCACGATATATACGGTTTGAATAAGAAAAAAAAAATAAAACAATGCTTTTTACTTTATTTCTTGGAAAGATTAACTGAATGTGAAGCAATTTTTCACGAAACGAAGTAAAAAAGGGGTTTATGATCAAACAGGATAATGAGAAAAAGTAAACATAACGGAGGTACAATTCAATGTAAAAAGAAACAACCTATTATGCACAGTTCTTACAAAAGAGTAAATCGCCTGTGATGCATCCATCAGTTTACATATATATATATATATATATATATATATATATATATATATATATATATATATAAACAACAACACATGGTCGGAACGGCAAACGAACACACCCCAGTCATGCCCGAAGAGAGCGGAGGACAGGCGACACTTTCGTCCTCCGCTTGAAACACAAGTGTAGTATGCAGAGAATTTAAGGTAAGATCTTCATATCTATGAAATGCTCCCACAGTTGAGCACTCTTATCAATTATTCCAACTTATCTTCAAACTATATATATATATATATATATATATATAAATATATATAAAGTAAAAATGCAAAACGCTGATTGAAACATGTATTTGAAAAGTAAGCTGAGCAAGTTAAATTCTCAAATGTATTTAACAAGTACAGACAAGCCCACAAGGAATTATATTAGTTGTAACGTAACTTACGTAAAATCCAAGCCTTCTATTGAATTATATTGCTTTTCAGTCTTACCGGTTTTCGCTCTACAGTGAATGAATATCTTGTGAGGTTGCCTCTTTGGAATCTTGTTGCCTTTACGCACCATGACTTATCATGATGGTTAAATGACTTGTGCTAAATGCTGTAAAAACTAGTATACTAAACTATGGGGGGTGGGGGGGGGGTGGGGATGGGGGCGATTAAATGAAAAAAATGCAAAATAAAACAAAACCGCTTCCAAAATTAAATTTTTATCAAACAGTCAATACTATGAGCAACAGACGTCTTCAAGATTTCCAAGGTGCATTTCAACTTTGCTTATTTTCTTGAAAGGAAAAAAATAACAAAACAAAAATTAATGTGGTATTCAATAGAGTAAAAAAAAATTCAATGTGGCTTTTTCGTAAAATACGACCGAAAGTGTGCATCCCGCAGGTCAACACGAAAAGCTTCCGCTATGCTAAGATCAGTAACATTGGCCAGCGGTTCGTCATAGACGGGTTCAAGAAACATAACTGGTTGCTATAGAGCAGGTAAACCCGCAAGATTTCTTGCCGCAGGTCAGCACGAAAAGCTTCCGGTATGCTAAGATCGGTAACATTGGCCGGCGGTTCGTCGGAGACGGGTTCAAGAAACATAACTGGTTGCTATAGGGCAGATAAACCCGCAAGATTTCTGCATCATTAAAGCCGCCGACGTTTTATATATGTGTCTCAGCAGTGTTTCAAGATAACCATCATAAGCTCTACAGGTAACGAGGGTCTCTTATATTCAATAATATTCTTTTATATTCATTTACATACTTTACATGAAAAAGGTATACAAAAAACGACATATTGAACAATAAATGACGGGGAAAATGTTATTTTGAGGAAAAACTTACTGATTAAGTAATCTTTCCTTTTATGTCATGACATTGTGATCGTTTTTCACAGAACAAGCACCACGATCAGCTCTTCGTCAAGTTTAGATTAATATTAATGATGTGTAATAATAGTAATAATTATAATAATAATAATAATAATAATAATAATAATAATAATAATAATAATAATAATAATAATAATAATAATAATAATAATAATAATAATAATAATAATAATAATAATAATAATAATAATAATAATAATAATAATAATAATAATAATAATAATAATAATAATAATAATAATAATAATAATAATAATAATAATAATAATAATAATAATAATAATAATAATAATAATAACATTTATATAGACCACTTTAATGAGATTTTTAATCAAATGGCTAAGACCAACTATAGACAAATAAAGATAATTTTATTTAAAACAAAACCGAAAGAAGTTTAACAAATACTTCATATGACATAGAAGTATGGCACACAGCACTAAAATTTTGCTTGATGTCAGCAGTATCGCTGAACAGAATTTCAGCATACGTTTAAATTTCAAAACATAATTCTTCCCTGAATGAATTTGCATGATTGTTCCATATTTTAGCAACTAAATAGGAAATGAAACGTTTACTTAAAACGAGTAGTGTCTCTTTAGTACATTTAGAATTTAAATAAACATTAATGCATAAATAATAAATCTATGTTATGTTTTTAGATTTGTCTTTAAAATATGACTTTACAGAATAATAATTATGGTTCACACAGAACTTGGATATAAACGGACAAGACCGTTGAAAACTCAAACGACCGTTTATTCCGATCTTCCAATGATGAATGATCATCCTCTTCACGTTTCATAGTGAGGAGTTTTTCCAATACAGACTCGCCAAATTGGCGACACAGTTTGGAAACACTACATCTCCCCCCACAAAAAGGTTTGTCTCATTAAATGAATAGCTTGACTTAGAATAGAAATCAATTAATAATTATGAGAGCACAGGTGTGACAAGTCCTAATGAGGATATCAGTCTCTAAAGATTTAGTCTACCAGGTGGCTTTCTCAAACGTTGAGACCGCCTGGTTGGGACAGCTGGGAGACCTCTGCTGCTTCCAGTTGCTGCGATGATGGTGGGTGCGACTGCGACATCCTCAGCACGTTGAGTGGTGAAATTCCCACACCTGGATTCTTCAGGAGGTTCTACAGGGTCTACGTTGTCATCACATCTGCTGAATCACGGCTGCAGCTGCTCAATGTATTGCCTCCACGTTGGCCCTGAGACTTTGAAATTGCAGGATCGAGTACCAAGTACCTTCGTGGTAACTGCAGGTACCCATTTCGGAGATTTCTCAGAATTGGTGCTGAACACTTTACCATAGCACGGGTCTCCAACTCTGAACTTGAAAGAATTCAGTGCTTGTTCCGACTTGTTCACCTTCTTTGATTCTTCATGAAGCATTATCTGTGGAACTGAAGGTTTGAGAATGTCGATCTTTGTTCGAATTTGACGACCATTTAGGAGTTTACTCGGAGGTAGTCCACTCGACAAAGGAGTTCGCCGATACTGCATCAGGAATTCCTGGAGTGCAGCTTTGGGTGGCAATGAAGACTTTCTCCTGCTCCGTTTGTAGCTGGATGACATGGTGCTCCGATGAGATGTATGATGCGTCTCTCTCTAAAGAAAGACTGGAATTCATCGGAGGTGAAAGGCGGAGCGTTATCATTGGCAATTGTGTGGAGATACCGGAAATTAGCGAAATTTTGTTCTAGCAGCTCAATGGTTGACTTTGTTGAGGTTGACTGTGTAGGATGTATACAGGGATACTTAAAAACGCACCAACGATGATCAACCAATTTGAACCCATAAATTTGATTGCATGATCGATACGGAATCCACTCCATGGTTTCTCTGGAAACATCCATAGATGCACAGGAGCTTTTGATGGGATGTTCTGATGTTCACAACATGAATCACACGATTTGCAAAAATCATGAATGTCTTTGTCTGTACCTGGCCAGTAGACTGCTGTTCTGGCCAGCTGCTTCATTCTTTCGATGCCAAAGTGAACAAGATGTAACAGTTTGAGTGTTTCTTCAAGAAGAGTTTGAGGTATGACGACATGGAAACCATATATACAGCAAACATCCATTTTCACTGCTGAGAGAGTCTTCACCTATGTCGAACTTTGTGTCAAGTCCATTTAGTCTTTTGTCAGGTAGGTTGGGTTCTCACAGACTGAAAGTTTTTTCGTTGTTAAGAATTAATGATGGGGTATCTGTTTTGTTTGACAGAGAGAATACTGTGCACATTGTTTTCTCAGTATTTATCATCAGGCCCCAGTCTTTAGTCCACTTCTCGATTTTGCCTATTGACTCTTGGACCTTTAAGGGTGCTGCGGATAGATGTTCACTAGTCATCCAAATAGCGAAATCATCTGCATGTAGGCTATTTTGAACACCTAGCTTTACTTGGTTAGAGATGTCATTTACAAAGAAGGTGAAGAGGGTTGGAGATATAATGCTACCCTGAGGTACCCCATTTACAAGTTTAATTTGCTTGCTGATGCTTCCATTCAGTTTGACTCTATCTGTTATTTTCTTTAAAAAAATTGAGCCACTGGTACATATTACTAGCAATTCGGCATTGTATCAATTTGAGTAGTAACCCCTGTCTCCAGACAGTATCAAAGGCTTTGTTTATATCAAAAAATACTGCCATGGTCTTTTTCTTGTCTTGGAATCCGTTCTCCACACGTTGGGTGAAGTATGTGAGCTGTTGTTCTGTGCTGTCTAAATCCTGTTTGAGTTGGTGAGAGGATGTTGTTTTGTTCCAAGTGCTACTGTTGTCTGTAATTTATGATCTTCTCCATTAACCTTTCCTATGCAACTAAGAAGGCTGATGGGTCTGTAGCTTTGAGGTTCTTTCTTGTTTTTTCTTTTATTTAGGATTGAGATAATGGTAGATTCTTTCCACACCGTGGGCACTTGTCCTTGTTTCCAGCTACAGTCAAAAATCTGCAACAGGGTTGTTCTAGCTTTCGATGTTTGATCATTTCGTTCATAATGGCATCTGGTCTAGGGGCTTTTCCGTTTTTCAGCATGTGGATACTGCGAGATAATTCATGATGTGATATCTCATCCTGCATCACTGCTGAGTTTCTGGCTTTTTTGTACTCCTCCTTGATCTTAGCTCTAACCTTAGAGTTCATCGCATTTGCTATCGAGATTTTACCCCATGTCTTCATGTAGAATTTGACTAGTTCGTTAGCTGCCTGCTTCCCCGAGAAAAGTTTTCCGTTTTGCAGCTTCCGTTTTGCAGTATTGCAATGTTGATTGTTGTGGATGTCTGATCATCATTAAATGATTTTGGAAGTCTCCATAATTTTGTGGTGTCTTTTCTCAAGATTTAGCTGCGCTGTTTTCTGATGTTATGATAGTCTTTGCAGTTCTTTTTTCTTTTAATAATACACTGCCTTTGGTGTGTTGTGAGCAATAGTATTTCCATCATTTGGTTGTCTGTCCATCTTGTTTTCGGCTTAACTTATGAATTTTATCTAGTGTTTCTAGCTCTTTCGACCAGTATGATGAATAATCTTTCCTCTTGCCTCTTGGGATGGTCATCAGAGCTGTGTCATAAATTATTTTACTGAAGGCTTTAGCACTAGAGTGTAGATTGGTGGGGAGTTCAAATTTGTCCATTGCATATTCTAATTTTTGTCTAAAAAGAGGCCGGTTTGCTTTTTCTATATTCCAGCTTGGTCTAAGATTATATATACCTTGGTTCTTTTTAGTTCTTACATGGAGTATCAAAGATCTGTGGTTACTCCCGCCCAATGGCTCGCAAACCTCGGGTAGTAATTTTATGTATGTTATCTGTAGCCATGGCAAGGTCTGGAGAGCTTGTTGTTCGCAAACTGAGGGAGGTCAGAGTTGGAGGATCATCCAGCTCATTGATCAAAGTGAGCTGATGTTCAATCATCCAGTCCTCTATGCCATCACCTTTTTTGTCTATAGTTTGATATCCCCAACTGGGGGAGTGTCCGTTAAAGTTTCCAACTGCCATCCAATTTTCAGATTTGGTTAAAAACTTGAAATATGGGTAGGGTTACATCTGTGTCAGATTGCGAGAAATAGACATCATAAATTTGAAATTTTCGTGATGGAAGATTTATTTCTTCTCCTAAAAATTCAGTGTTATTGTCCGTAGACCGTAGAATCTCCACTGCTGGGATATCATTTCTAATTGATGTGAGGATACCTCCTTTTCTTTTCTCCTCCCTATCCTACCTGAAAACCTGGTATCTCCTAAGTAAAAAGCGGAGTTCGTTTCTCAGATGGGTTTCTTGAATGCAGCAGATATCTACTTGTTTTTCTTTCAGATATTGGGCAAGCGCCACTTACCTGGATGCCACCCCATTGGCATTTCAGTGTGAAATCTGGATTTGATTTTGACCAATAGTTTTACTCGGCCCTCCTCTGGAGGAATCCAAGGCACAAGTAACATTGGGTGGGCCCCTTCAGGGCTGCGGACCAGGCGTCATTCCGCCTGGTAACCAACAGTAGTAACCGTAATTGAAAAGAGACATGACATTGTGGGTTAAAGCGCGCACACCCAATTCCTTCACACCCTTAAGGTTGGTGTACTTCGTCTTCGGTGGACTGGCTGTCTTTTTTTTTGTTAAGGGTTCCCCTCCCTACAGAATGATTTGCTTCCAGGCATTACGAGGCCATCCTACCTATTAGTTGGTTTCTATGTCCGTCGTATCAGTATGGCCTGTGGCAATGTCAGAGTTAGGTGCGGATAGCTTGAAAGGCAGGCCCTGGTAGCCAGAGGCTCACCAATATCCTCTTCTACTTGTGTTGTGGGCTTGGTGGGTCACTGTCTTGGTGTTCAATCTTCGTACCAGTGGCACATACTGATTTGTCCATGTTCCATATGTGTCAACGTCTGTCCTAGGGGAGCCCGAGTACATTGGCTTCATGCTCTGTTGCATTACTAGAGCCCTATCGCTCTGTCAAGGCTATAATAGGGAATTTTCTCATTAACACATTTATTCTTCGTGTCGTTACATTTTCTATCTTACTATTATTTATATATCTCATTTATTACATTCTTTAATTAATGTTTAGACCTTTTTATAATATGTGATAGTCTGTTAATTGTATCCCGTCTTGTTTTCTGTCTAACAGAGACGTAAAGTCGAAAATGTACTTGTTAGTCACATCTCCTTTTATATATATTCTTCAAGGTGCTTTGCAAAGTACTAACAAACTCTTCTAGGGCATTTCATTTTTATTCGATTATTTCCCTTTCGAAATAATTAAACTATAAAATCTATATAAATCCAAATGCTGCTCCAGAGAATTTCGAAATATCATAGATTCCACTAATTATGAATACTTTCAAATTAAAGAAATCTTAAGCAGTCTGTTCATAGTTTTTCTTTCAACATGGATAATCGCATAGTGTCAATATTAGTTAAACTTTTTTTTTTGGTCTTTTTCATTTCCATAGGGAACGACAAACTTAGGGAACATCAAATAAATCAGAATTATTGCTACGCAAGGTCTTGTTCCTATTTGTTTGTGATCTTTTGATATAGTCTAGATCAAACTTCGCAAAAGATTAATTTGTTAGACCCAGAAATTAACTAAAATTGTCCCTTTCTTCTTTTTCTCTCTACCTATCTATAATTATATCTATCTCTATATCTTTGTCTTTCCTCTCTTTCTTGTTCTCGCTTCTCTCTCCCTCTACACCTCTCTCTCTCTCTCTCTCTCTCTCTCTCTCTCTCTCTCTCTCTCTCTCTTTGCCCCTCCCTATCTATTTCGCTTGAATTGCTTCACTTTTCCATTTTATTGCGTTTTTTCTCGTTTGCTCCCTTTGTTATTTTATTTTACCAATCAGTCCGTGCTCTCTGTGTTTCTCACATCATCTTTCTCTTACCTTCTTATATTATCTCTTAGCCTCTTATATTATCTCTTACCCTCTTATATTATCTCTTACCCTCTTATATTATCTCTTACCCTCTTATATTATCTCTTACTCTCTTATATTATCTCTTACCTCTTATATTATCTCTTACCCTCTTATATTATCTCTTACCCTCTTATATTATCTCTTACCTCTTATATTATCTCTGATCTTCCCTTCTCTCTATCTCGTTTTTTTTCTCTTTGCCTTTCCCTTTGCTGCAATATCTTTTTCGCATTTTATTTTAATATCTGTTTTTCTTCCTTTTCTCTCTCTATCCCTCTCTTTCGCTGTCTCTGTCATTGTCTGTCTGTCTGTCTGTCTCTCTTTCTCTCTTTCTATCTCTCTCTCTTCTCTCTCTCTGTCTCTTTCTGTCTCTCTCTCTTTTTCTAACTCTCTCTCTCTCTCTTTTTCTATCTAACTCTCTCTCTCTCTCTCTCTTCTCTCTCTCTGTCTCTTTCTGTCTCTCTCTCTTTTTCTAACTCTCTCTCTCTCTCTCTCTCTTTCGCTGTCTCTGTCATTGTCTGTCTGTCTCTCTTTCTCTCGTCCTATCTCTCTTTCTTTTCTCTCTCTCTCTCTCTCTCTCTCTTCTCTCTCTTTCTCTTTCTGTCTCTCTCTGTCTCTTTTTCTATCTAACTCTCTCTCTCTCTCTCTTCTCTCTCTCTGTCTCTTTCTGTCTCTCTCTCTTTTTCTAACTCTCTCTCTCTCTCTCTCTCTCTCTCTCTCTCTCTCTCTCTCTCTCTCTCTCTCTCTCTCTCTCTCTCTCTCTTTACGTTTCATGCTCTTTACGATAGGTGTGTCCTGTAAATACTATCAACGTCATAATAGATTATTATTATTAATCTCAATATATAGGCCATGAATACCCAATAAATATATTATTCTACAACCGTTTGCAAACTGCCATAGCGCAATGGCTAGCTATCAAACCCTCGGTTATTAACTTTCATTGAGAGTCTTTGATAAAATAGCTAAAATGATTTCGAATGAATAAACATTAAAACATAATAAAAAAAAAACATCACGCAGTGTGTAGGCTAAACTGAATTTAAGTATAAAACAAGTCTTTAGCTTTACTCTTTACTTAAGAAACCATCGTAGTAACTGTTATAAAGGCCGATTGTTTTTAGGCCAGTCATCACATGACCTGATCTCTCAACTAAGACTTTGCGAATCACAGGGAAATTAGTAAAACTAGAAAAGCTATGATCTTTACAAATGGATTTACTTACCTAGATACCAAAAAAAAACAAGGAAGAAGAAGAAGAAAAAAAAAGGAGATACAGTCTTTAGAAATTGAGTTTCATGAGAAGGGTAGTTTTGTTTTAGACCGTTTTATTTTTGTGCTTCGAGTTATCATCTCCAACATTCTGTTATTAGATAGCATGGAAAGGAAGTAATCTGTCTAATAAAGTTACATTAAGTCGAGAAAGAAAGATTAGTTAAATGGTTTTAATCTACTCATCTTAATTAGCAATTTAACTTTTTATGTTTTTGTTGTTTCTCTTTTTCTCTCTTATCTTTTTATTATTCTTCCCTTTCTTCTGTTTTCCTTTTTTTTTTTTTTTGGTAGGGGGTTGTTTTGTTTTTCTTTAATTATGAATAAATTTATTCGATTTTTTAAAATTCTCATCAGTATTTTATTTTAGAACCTAAGTATTTCATGAATAATTCTTTTGCTCACAGTGATAAATCTCTATTACTCTCTCTCTCTCTCTCTCTCTCTCTCTCTCTCTCCATGTGAGTTGGGTGTTACACACACTCTCTCTCTCTCTCCATGTGAGTTGGGTGTTACACACACACACACACTCTCTCTCTCTCTCTCTCCATGTGAGTTGGGTGTTACACACACACATTCTCTCTCTCTCTCTCTCTCCATGTGAGTTGGGTGTTACACACTCACTCTCTCTCTCTCTCTCTCTCTCTCTCTCTCTCTCCATGTGAGTTGGATGTTACACACACACACTCTCTCTCTCTCTCCATGTGAGTTGGGTGTTACACACACACTCTTTCTCTCTCCATGTGAGTTGGGTGTTACACACACACTCTCTCTCTCTCCATGTGAGTTGGGTGTTACACACACACTCTCTCTCTCTCTCCATGTGAGTTGGGTGTTACACACACACACACTCTCTCTCTCTCTCTCTCCATGTGAGTTGGGTGTTACACACACACACTCTCTCTCTCTCCATGTGAGTTGGGTGTTACACACACACACACTCTCTCTCTCTCTCTCCATGTGAGTTGGGTGTTACACACACTCTCTCTCTCTCTCTCTCTCTCTCTCTCTCTCTCTCTCTCTCCATGTGAGTTGGGTGTTACACACACACTCTCTCTCTCTCTCCATGTGAGTTGGGTGTTACACACACTCTCTCTCTCTCTCTCTCTCTCTCTCTCTCTCTCTCTCTCTCTCTCTCTCTCTCTCTCTCCATGTGAGTTGGGTGTTACAACTTTTTTCAGAACGGAGACAATTAGAAATTCTTTAAAACAATATTTTATAGAATTTTGAAGAGAAAGACAATTATGGCGGATTTTGTTTTTTTGAAAGGTAGGAAAAAAGGTACTTTTGTTCTTCCAAATGCTCTATTGTACATGGATTCCCGCCTTTCAACGCTTGATTGATTCATTCATTTTTTAAACTTTTCTGAAAAAAAAATAGAGCAAAGTTTACAGGAATTTGCAAATAAAGAAAACAAATTCCTAGACCTCCACTCTATCGCCGAGCGCCACGTAGCTCAGTCGGTGGAGAGTTGGGCTGAAAGCACGGAGGTACCGATTTTGTTTCCTGCTTACGACTGTCTTCTCGTGATCGGGTCTGATTTCATATAACCAGCCTGATACCTGGCTTGTTGCAAAGCTGCTGTCTAAATTTGCGGTAAGTTTATCAAAGGTATCTTTAACTCCCTGAATTGTAACTTAATTGTTTCTAATTGGTTAGGTCACGTCACCCATTGTAATTGAAGAATTAATTGAAGAGTAAAGCCGAATATTGGAAGAATATAAAAAAGAAAGACATAAAAATACAAGATGATAAATGTTCTTTGTATGAACAACACTTAGTTTTGTCTTAATTTTTTTAGCGACTGATGCAGATGAACCTGCCATTGATCTTACATGTTTTGTTTGGTACACTTATTTTTTTTTTTTAAGTCTATGCTTCTAGTATCTATCTATAGAAAAACGGAAATTTCCTTTACGCCGTGGATAAATGATAAATATTGGAGTATAGACCAATTTTCACATCTTGAACATACATCAAGAGCTACACAGAGGACCTGCAAAACTTAGAACACACAAGTGCGGAGTTTCGTCCCACATCTAGAACACAGAGACTAACGAAATGTCTGTCCATACCAAGAACACAAAGAAGTACGTAGCAACTTCCTACATCTAAAAGTAAAACTGTTTTCCTACGCGAGGAACACACATAACTATAAAGAAGTACCCTAAAACTTTTCATAGTAAAAACACATAGGAAAAAAAGGAAGAAACTTCCCGCGTACAGAACAAGAGCCCAAATTTCATGTCGAAAACACACATGTAGAGAGGTACGCATCTTCCAAGATCTAGAACACACATATAGGAACCTCCTACAAATAGAACACGCATATAGAGTAGTACAGACAAACTTTCAACAAGTAGAACACGCATATAGAGAAGTACAGACAAACTTTCAACAAGTAGAACACGCATATAGAGTAGTACAGACAAACTTTCAACAAGTAGAACACGCATATAGAGAAGTACAGACAAACTTTCAACAAGTAGAACACGCATATAGAGAAGTACAGACAAACTTTCAACAAGTAGAACACGCATATAGAGTAGTACAGACAAACTTTCAACAAGTAGAACACGCATATAGAGAAGTACAGACAAACTTTCAACAAGTAGAACACGCATATAGAGTAGTACAGACAAACTTTCAACAAATAGAACACGCATATAGAGTAGTACAGACAAACTTTCAACAAGTAGAACACGCATATAGAGTAGTACAGACAAACTTTCAACAAGTAGAACACGCATATAGAGAAGTACAGACAAACTTTCAACAAATAGAACACGCATATAGAGAAGTACAGACAAACTTTCAACAAGTAGAACACGCATATAGAGAAGTACAGACAAACTTTCAACAAGTAGAACACGCATATAGAGTAGTACAGACAAACTTTCAACAAGTAGAACACGCATATAGAGAAGTACAGACAAACTTTCAACAAGTAGAACACGCATATAGAGAAGTACAAACTTTCTACAAAGAGAGCACGCATATAGAGAAGGGCAGACAAACTTTCAACAAGTAGAACACGCATATAGAGAAGTACAGACAAACTTTCAACAAGTAGAACACGCATATAGAGAAGTACAGACAAACTTTCAACAAGTAGAACACGCATATAGAGTAGTACAGACAAACTTTCAACAAGTAGAACACGCATATAGAGTAGTACAGACAAACTTTCAACAAGTAGAACACGCATATAGAGTAGTACAGACAAACTTTCAACAAGTAGAACACGCATATAGAGTAGTACAGACAAACTTTCAACAAGTAGAACACGCATATAGAGAAGTACAGACAAACTTTCAACAAGTAGAACACGCATATAGAGTAGTACAGACAAACTTTCAACAAGTAGAACACGCATATAGAGAAGTACAGACAAACTTTCAACAAGTAGAACACGCATATAGAGAAGTACAGACAAACTTTCAACAAGTAGAACACGCATATAGAGAAGTACAGACAAACTTTCAACAAGTAGAACACGCATATAGAGTAGTACAGACAAACTTTCAACAAGTAGAACACGCATATAGAGTAGTACAGACAAACTTTCAACAAGTAGAACACGCATATAGAGTAGTACAGACAAACTTTCAACAAGTAGAACACGCATATAGAGTAGTACAGACAAACTTTCAACAAGTAGAACACGCATATAGAGTAGTACAGACAAACTTTCAACAAGTAGAACACGCATATAGAGTAGTACAGACAAACTTTCAACAAGTAGAACACGCATATAGAGAAGTACAGACAAACTTTCAACAAGTAGAACACGCATATAGAGAAGTACAAACTTTCTACAAAGAGAGCACGCATATAGAGAAGGGCAGACAAACTTTCAACAAGTAGAACACGCATATAGAGTAGTACAGACAAACTTTCAACAAGTAGAACACGCATATAGAGAAGTACAAACTTTCTACAAAGAGAGCACGCATATAGAGTAGTACAGACAAACTTTCAACAAGTAGAACACGCATATAGAGAAGTACAGACAAACTTTCAACAAGTAGAACACGCATATAGAGTAGTACAGACAAACTTTCAACAAGTAGAACACGCATATAGAGTAGTACAGACAAACTTTCAACAAGTAGAACACGCATATAGAGTAGTACAGACAAACTTTCAACAAGTAGAACACGCATATAGAGTAGTACAGACAAACTTTCAACAAGTAGAACACGCATATAGAGTAGTACAGACAAACTTTCAACAAGTAGAACACGCATATAGAGAAGTACAAACTTTCTACAAAGAGAGCACGCATATAGAGAAGGGCAGACAAACCTCTTGCAAATAGAACAGACATGTAGAGAGTTAAAGACAAAGTTCCTACAAATAGAACAAGCATATAGAGTAGTGCTGACATTTTCTCGAAAAAGAACACGCATAATATAGAGAAATACAGACAAACTTCCTACACATAGAACGCATATTTTTAGAGAAGTAAAGACAAACTTCCTAGAAACAGAACACGCATGCAGAGAAGTACAAACTTCCGACAAATAGAACACACATATAGAGAAGTAATCACAAACTTCCTACAATAAGAACACACATATAGAGAAGTAATCACAAACTTCCTACAATAAGAACACACATATCAAGGCCCATATGACACTTATCCTATGAAAGCCGTTTTCCTGTATCTCATTTGTACTTTTTTGTTTTATTTTGAAATAACTTTGGATCTAAGAAGTTCCTGCGACTACCGGGTACTAACTGTTACTAATTTACTCATTAAATTAACATATTTACCCAGTATAATTGACCCGTATGAACAAGACGGTTTTAGAAAGAAAGTTATTACTTCAGAATTATTGGAGAACTTTTCTTTTGTACTGCTCTACATATCGTTTTGCGTTTAAGATGGTTTCCTTATGAGTAACAATAATAATAATAATAATCATAATAATAATAATAATAATAATAATAATAATAATAATAATAATAATAATAATAATAATAATAATAATAATAATAATAATAATAATAATAATAATAATAATAATAATAATAATAACAATAACAATAATAGTAATAGTAGTAATAATATCAATAATAATAAATATACTTATAATGATAAAAATTTTTATAGCGTGTTAAGCCTGAACACAATTATCGTAGATTAAAAACGCATGTTTATTTACCTGCAAAACCCACGGCGGCTCATTACAAGAAGTGACCACATTGTCGATTTATCGGCTGAACTAGGTTCAATACGGGTGTTATGACTTTTATTGAGCATAACCCGCACGATTCTAAATTTCTTATGACATAATATTTATCATTATATAAAATAAATTAACAACATACACTAATTGCAAAGTCTGTCAGCGGATGGCGCTAGAACTCAAAGGAAAGTCAATCAATACTACTTTGTTGTAAATAAAATGCGATATGCATGATAGAAAGTGAGGACAAAAAAAAAATTATTTTGGTAATGAAACTTTTGTGTTGAAAATCATTACTTCCATGAAACTATTGTTAAAAAATATGTATGCCACTGGTTACTTTAAGGGACAATTACGACGAAGAGTATTGAGTATAGATAAGTGGGTAGATAAATTTAAGAAATAGACAGATGATTAAAACGGTAAATGGGTAGATATCAATCGTCAAATATTTAGATCAACAGATAGATAGATACATCTATATATCTATAGATACATAGATAGATAGATAGACAGACAGATAGATAGATAGATAGGTACATACATACATACATACATACATACATACATACATACATACATACATACATACATACATACATACATACATACATACATACATACATACATACATACATACATACATACATACATACATACATACATACATACATACATACATACATACATACATACATACATACATACATACATACATACATACATACATACATTGAAGTATAAGAAGATTTTAAGCAGATAATACAAAGGCAGATACATTGATGTAATTATAAAACCAGATAGATAAGAAAATAGATTAAAGTTATATACACTGCATTAGAAGTACGTATAGGTAAAAGGACGAGCCTTAAATTAATAGATGGATTGGCGACAAGAAAAAGAATGTCTCGAACAATTACTATTGACCAGAACAAGAGAATATAGAAAAAAATATTGGCGATTACCATTTCAACAGTTTATTTTACGGCAGAGTTATCAACATAACAGAGATAGGGGTGTATTGGCCCTCTGTGCACATGTCATCTGGAGACAAAGATAAATTACACTTAGCGACAAAAGAAGCTCTTTAACATGTGCAGGCTATAGGAAAGATGAGGTTATAAAAGAATCTTTGTCTCTATAAAAATGGATGAGACAGTATGAGCTCTCTTGACCCAGTCCTCGACTCTTCAGGCTGACAGACACAGAAGTGTCATAATATTCCTCGCTCTCTCCCTCTCTTGCTGCCCACCGAAAGTGTGAGGTGAGTCCACTGTTTTGCTCAGACTTTATACTTCATTATTTCCCTTCCAACAAGCGTATCATCTCTATCAACTATTGAGGAATGTATATCTCATTTTCTTCAGAGTTCAGTTCTCGGTGAGTTGGTAATTATCTACATGTTGATTATCTAAGCCCCTGGACCTCATTTGGCCACAGTTTGAGATCCACTGCTCCATCTTATTTTTGGCTATTTATGACATTGTTATACTTTGGTCTCTCCATGCCATATATATATATATATATATATATATATATATATATATATATATATATATATATATATATATATTTCCATACGTAAGAAAAACATTGAAAAAAAATATTTCTTATAGTGCAACCACTATTCCGCTAAACTTTTCTAAAACCTAGCAGATGCTTTCTCCAAGGTTTTGTTTTGAATATGTTTTAACCGATTCTTTATCCAATAATTGGGCTTTACGATTTCTTCATCCACTTTGTTCTATCAGGTTCTTCATTGCTATCAGCTTAATGAAAAGAAAAGTTTCTTATAAAGTAAAGTATGCTTTGGAATTCGCTCCTTAAATTGAAAGGGTTTACTCGTATGACTATGTTTTCACTTTTTCATCTGTTTTTATATGATATGATATTATATATAGTCATACGAGTAAAACCTTTCAATTTAAAGAGCTAATTCCAAAGCATACTTTACTTTATAAGAATCTTTTCTTTTCATTAAGCTGATAAACTATTATAAGCATCAAATGGCATCGAACACTTGTCGATATACACAGCTTCTTCGGTTTACACTGGTTGTGATGATTATAGTATCCACTATCAGTTATCGAATTGTCCAACTTAAAGTCTACCGAAAGTCTAATTTAATTTTAACCTGATAATACCATTGTTTGTGCTTTTGCTTTGTTATTTTTAATATTTTTTTCTTAATCTCTGTTATTATAAACAAATTGAAGTAAATTTTTAAAACTTTACTATAACTTTTTTCATGATTACTTCAGTTTTAATTATTGCTTTAACTGTCGGATTATGTCATATGAGATATTCAGTCTGTTAATGCAAGTAAAATATTTTTTTTCTTTATCTTTCACTTCAGTGATAACAAAATGTATTAAAGTTTCGACAGACGTTTTATTTTTAATTTTGTTTTCTTTGGAAGTGGACTTTTCTGAACCAAAAGCAATTTACTCCCAATCACCGTTTCAAAAGGTTAAACGAGTATGAACGAGTGCAATTGTTTTTCAAATAATAATAAAAAAATATTGTATGTTGCAGTTTAATACATCATCATGGAAAATTCAGAAAACATTCATTAAGTTGTTTATCAAAACAGTTTTAGGGAAGGAATCTGAAAAGAAAAAGAATTAGCATAGCTGTATATTTTAGGAACAAAAACAGCAAAAGAATAAAAAAAAAATAATCATTATTATGAACAATAGCAAAGAAAATGCAAAAGAAAAAAAAATATTTGAAAAAATCGGCCTTGACCTTTACAGCAATGTTGTGATCCTGCATCATCGCATTACGCTTTTTACTCTTTAATGATTTTTGTTACTCTGTTATTATCTGTCGCTCTCTGTCATTTTCTTTTATTTCCTGTGACTGTATTTTATTGATGTTAACAGAGTCAACCATGACCCAGGAGATGTGGAAACCATCTACACTGCTGGCCGTGGCTCTAGTTCTGATCGTCTTTCTGAACCCAGCAGAAGCCGAGCACGACTTGGTGAACAACTGGCAAAGCTCATTTACCTTCGAGTGTCCAAGTGCCCAGGTGTTGGCCAGTTTTTATAGCGTCTATAGCAACACCTACGTGGATAGAAGATGGAAGTTTACCTGCAAGTCTGCCCCTGAAGGTGCGTTTCCTATAACTTGCCAGTGGTCAGATGTTACCGTGTTCCAGAACATGGTAATGAGCCACACATGCCCGGACAACTATGTCCTTGCCGGACTTCAGAGCAAGTACGACACCCAACGCGACACTCGGAGCATGAAGTTCAAATGTTGCACTGACCCCGCCTACAGGACATCCTCGTGTTACCTGCCACCTTACGGTAACCAGTGGGAGGAAACTCTGGACTACCAAGTTCCGGCTAGGATGGTGGCGGCTGGCACCTTCAGCTTACATTCTGACCAGCTCCAGGATCGCCGCTATGGTTTCTTTATTTGCTCCTACGGACGGTCAGAATCCCCAAGGCAATAAACGATGTCTCTGAAACCGGTGGTCAAACTGTTTGCGGTGTAAACGCTAAAGTATGGTTTCCTTTTCGATCCATATAATTTTTTCAATGGTTACTCTTCTTAAGTCAATTTTTAAAATTTATTTAAAAAAAAGTAATACTAAAATAATGTTGCGCATGAAATAACACAATAAACCGTTATTATTGTGGAAATGATTGTCATGGTTGCTGTTTATAGTAAGGAGGATGGTTCATGTGTTATCGTTGTTATCCCTCAGCAGCTGGTGCACGAGGTATGTTACCATTGACCTAGAGTGTCGATGATGGGCAAACAAGCTTGTTGGGTCAGATATTTGCCTTGTATCATCACTTTTTTAACCCAACCCTTCTGAATGAAGGGGGGTAAAGTTGTCCAATATATTGAACGCTATTGGTACGGGGTTGGAATACTTGAATTTTTGCCATGCTCATAATTCACGAGGAAAAGCAAGAAATATAGGAGGTTTTATTTATTTAGGACTAAACATAATTGAGTTCAACGCAATCTTTTAGACTTAGTGTAATGATTAGAAAAACCCACAACAGTATGGAGTTTCCGGCATATCAGGTACCAGATATTCATTTATTACCAACAAGTGAGTCAGAATGCATCAATATTACAATATTATCCACTGCTTTAGATTCCTTCCCGATATTACTGGAAGTCTAGATCAGGTAGTCCTTACTCACCTTCATCTAACATTAATCCATTACGAAAGTCTTACAACAGAAAATTTCTATGCTCTAAAATTTACATAACAAACAGATATATATTTTGTCTCTGTTGCAATTTTATTTGGCCATGCCGCTGGCAGCGTAAGATTAGATTTGATTATGATCTATCTAAAACACTCGACATGCTGAAGATTAGATTTGATTATGATCTATCTAAAACACTCGACATGCTGATTTTCGTAGATGTTCTAATCATTTCACTCAGGATTTATTTAGGTTTGTCACGACATTTAGAAAGTTAACAAATCGCAAACACACTTAAACGAATGGAATGATAATTCTGAACATGTTTTTTTTTTCAATTTGAAATGCTCTTCTATGAAACCTAATAAAATATTCTGCTGGATTCTAAGAAATCATTTTAATATATCTTTTTTAACTTAAAGTAATAAAAAATTAAAGATTGGTTTTATGTCTCTCCGAATGTTGATTAAATCCAGTTACGGATTGATATTTAAACATTCCAATGCGGTAAGCAGAAACATTTGGGCAGAATTGTTTGGTATGAAACCCCTGTAAAGTCATCTAGAAAATGGATAATTATAGCATTATTACTATAATAACCGTATCTGCTATAGTTTTCAATGCTCAACTTACACTTGGTTCTCATGTTTCTGTTTATTTGGTGATGAATTTGAATACACCAATTTAACATTTAATATTTTATCAGTAGCAATAAAATAAAAGAGAGAAAGCACAGCTTTGTATTAATCTGAAGATCATAAGGCTCAGCGACTGCCACCCCTAACCCAAGTCGTAAGCATCAGATAAAGGTAGTGAGCTTCAGAATGTCATATGCATGGGGCACCCGAGTCATAAGCCGCAATATAACTGTTTTCCAAATATAGCTACTTCGAGTAGACTCTCTTTGGGGAAATATTAATATAGAACCGCGCTCCCGTGTTACGGCTTTGTAATAATCTTTTATTTTGACTGCCGCAAGGCAGGAATGGGTAATACAAGCTTAGAGTTTTTGCTAAAAGTTAAAATCTAACATAGAAAGCATAGCAACACTTCGGTTGTTAAACCCCAGCACCTACTCATCGGCTTGTCGACCCCAGACGATATCTGTAGTTCATCTATGAGCTCGGACAAATTCTCTAGTCGGCAATATTAAGTTCTTTTATTGTCTTATAATAGCCTTGTTAGTTACGGAAGGGACATAACTGTAATCATTTAATAATAGTAGAGTTACCTTTCTTTACTCAGCCAGTGTTTGCTGAGGAACAATTGTGCAGTTAACTACATTTTTAATAGGAAAGAACAGATAGATTCTAAGGTGTACAGTAACGGTAGAGTCTTCAATCTTTATTTATGAAAATTATTACCTTTTTAACTTTCAAACAAAGCAGGCGCTTGGCTTTTCAAGACCTCTTCATCTTTGCAAAAATTAAATAAGACTCTTTAGACACTGCTCACATTCGCGACGGTGAAATTTCCTTTATGTTTTAATTTCATCCTCAAAGGTATAAAAAAATAACGTATATGATATGCCTTCAACTTGGAAAAATATTTAAACGTCAGCTTTACGCCCTTATCGTCTTAAACAAAAAAAAAAACAAAAAAAAAAACAAAAAAACAAAAAAAAACAAGAAAAAACAAGAAAAAGAAAAAGAAAAAGTAGATTTACATAATTAGAAGAATATTTTTGCATAATAACAAAGCAAACGGAACAACAACAAAAACAACAACAAAAAACTGAATAAAGCTATCAGAAGAAAATTTTCAGAAAATTACAGGAAGAATGCCTTTTGTATATGACAGCCTGAAGTAGTTTTAATCAACATTTTATATGTTTATTACCAATTTATGGGGTAAGACAAGTTTTAGAGCTTTGAACTAAAAGTACTGGAGATTATTGAATTATGTCCATGATTTAAAAAAAAATTGATTTTAATTTCAAACGAAACAATATGATGCTCTTGGCAGAATGTACAGTCACTTCTTCTAAAATAGTAACAGCCCTTAAAATGCGAAAAAAAAAACCTCACACTTTTCAAAGGGTGTAATCTTGAGCCATAAAATTTCTGTCGCTTGCCATCTATACGTTTTGGTTTTTTTTCAGGAATTTTTTTCAGGTACCCCTTTTATCAAAAACTGCTGCTTCCTTTTCTGATTCTACATCCTAGACTTTTGCTTTTTTTAATAACCTTAATGAAATTTTAACACATTTTCTGCATGGCTTACACTTGTAAATCTTGGCATTTCGCTTCATCTCAAATTTCTGGTTTTGTTTATTTTAGAAGCGCAAGCCAAAAATCTAGCCTCTTTTTCCCTGTGACTCGTATCATGTAGAATTTTCTAGGCTTTACCTTGCTCTTAATTACCACAGAGCATTTGACCTGTCCCTGTAAAATATGCCAAAATGTCAGTTGCCATGAGAAATGCATTCGATGTTCTTATCCTAATAACTATAGTGTGCCAGATTTCATTAAAATTCACAAAAAAGAGTATCTTGGGTCCAGGTTTTCTTTTTTTTTTTTTTTTTTTTTTTTACAGTTTGCTATAGAGAGGTCATTAGGTACAGGCTTTTTATTGTTTACCATAGAGAGGAGCTTAGGTCCAGGCTTTATAGTTGACTATAGATATGACATTAGGTCCTGGCTTTCTTTTTTGTTTGCCATAGGCATAACCTTAGGTCCAGGCTTTATAGTTGACTATAGATATGACATTAGGTCCTGGCTTTCTTTTTAGTGTGCCATAGGCATAACCTTAGGTCCAGGCTTTACAGTTGACTATAGATATGACATTAGGTCCTAGCTTTCTTTTTAGTGTGCCATAGGCATAACCTTAGGTCCAGGCTTTATAGTTGACTATAGATATGACATTAGGTCCTGGCTTTCTTTTTAGTGTGCCATAGGCATAACCTTAGGTCCAGGCTTTATAGTTAACTAAAGATATGACATTAGGTCCTGGCTTTCTTTTTAGTGTGCCATAGGCATAACCTTAGGTCAAGGCTTTATAGTTGACTATAGATATAACATTAGGTCCTAGCTTTCTTTTTAATATGCCTTAGGCATAACCTTAGGTCCAGGCTTTTTAGTTAACTATAGATATGACATTAGGTCCTGGCTTTCTTTTCAGGCATAACCTTAGGTCCAGCCTTTAAAGTTTACTATAGAGATGACCTTAGGTCCAGCCTTTAAAGTTATTAAAGAGATGACCTTAGGTCCAAGCTTTATAGTTTACTATAAAGATGAATTTAGGTCCAAGCTTTATAGTATACTATAGAGATAACCCTAGGTCCAGTCTTTAAAGTTCACTATTGACATAACCTTAGATTGAACCTTTACATTTTACTATAGAGCTGACCTTAGGTCCATGCTTTATAGTTTACTATGGAGAAATCTTCAGGTCCAAGTTTATAGTTTACCTTAGAGAAGACCTTAGGTCCAGTCTTGATAATTTACTATACAAAAGAAATTAGGTCCATGCTTTATAGTTTATTATAGAGTAGAACTTAGGTCCAGGCTTTAGAGTTACCATAGAGATGACCTTATGTCAAGGCTTTATAGCTTACCATAGAGATGACCTTAGGTCCAGGCTTTATAGTTTACTATAGAGATAAACTTTGGTCCAGGCTTTATAGCTTACCATAGAGATGACCTTAGGTCAAGGATAGGTAGTTCACTATACAGATGACCTTAGGTCCTGGCTTTCTTTGTAATTTATTACACAGATGAGATTAGGTCCCATCTTTTTAGTTTACCAAGGCAATACCTTAGGTCCATAGTTTGTAGTTTACTATAGAGGACATTCGGTCCTGACTTGATAGTTTACTATTGGGATGACCTTACGTGCAGGCTTTATAGTTTATCAAACAAAAGATCTGTGGTCCATGCTTTAAGGTTTCCCGCAGAGATGACCTTAGGTCCAAGCTTTTTAGTTTTTCATAGAGATAACCTTAGGTCCTGGCTTTCTTTGTAATTTGTTAAACAGATTAGCTTAGGTCCCATCTTTTTAGTTTCCCAAGGCATGGCCTTAGGTCCATACTTTATAGTTTACGATAGAGGACATTAGGTTCTGACATACTAGTTTACCATCGAGATGGCCTTACGTGCAGGCTTTATAGTATACCACACAAAAGATTTCCGGTTCAAGCTTTAAGGTTTCCTATAGAGATGACCTAAGGTCGAGGTTATATAGTTTATCATAAAGAAAACTTAGGTCCTGGCTTTCTTTGTCGTGTACCATAGAGATGACCTTAGGTCCAGGCTTTATAGTTTAGAGTAAAGCGGACCTTACGTCCAGGTTTTATAGATAACCTTAGGTCCAAGTTTTCTTTATAATTTACTAATGAGGTAACTTTAGGTCCTGGCTTTAAGGTTTAACGTCGAGAGGACCATAGGTCCTGGCTTTTAAGTTTACGATAGAGATGACCTTATGTCTAGGCTTTATAATTTACCATAGAGATGACTTTAGCTCCTGGCTTTGTCAAAACTCCCCGGCTTCAGCTCACACATCACCCACTGCATATTTTTTTTTCGATAAGGGCAGAATCGATATGGGTAAGCCGCGATTTTAGCCGTGTTTTATGTTGAACTACGATAACAGATTTCATTTTGAAACCGGTAACCAAGGGATGTTGTCGCACAAATGACACAAGGATTTTTTTTCGCGTGTCGCCCAAAAAGTCATGTAGGTATCAGAGTGAACTCTCTAACACATGGTCATCGAGGCTCCAGAAAGAGAGAGGGAGAGAGAGAGAGAGAGAGAGAGAGAGAGAGAGAGAGAGAGAGAGAGAGAGAGAGAGAGAGACAGAGACAGAGACAGAGACAGAGAGAGACAGAGAGAGACAGAGAGAGACAGAGAGAGAAAGAGGGGAGAGAGAGAGAGAGAGAGAGAGAGAGAGAGAGAGAGAGAGAGAGAGAGAGAGAGAGAGAGAGACAGACAGACAGACAGAGACAGAGACAGACAGGCAGAGAGAGACAGAGAGAGACAGAGAGAGAGACAGAGAGAGACAGAGAGAGAGAGAGAGAGAGAGAGAGAGAGAGAGAGAGAGAGAGAGAGAGAGAGAGAGAGAGAGAGAGAGAGAGAGAGAGAGAGAGAGAAGGACTCTTTAGGGAAGGAAAGATAACAAATAAAAGAATAATTTTTCAATACAGATTTAAGGCGTCCGGTCTGTACTTTTTGGACTTTGTTCGAGTATAATGGTGTCAAATCATCAGATTTTTATTTCTTTATTATTTTTTTTTTTTTTTTGGGGGGGGGGGGGGGGGGGGGGGGGGAATAAGTTACAACCTATTTGACACAACGCATGGTAACTTTGTTTTTTTTTTTTTTTTTGGGGGGGGGGGAGGGGGCAATAACTTACAACTTATTTAACACAACGTATGGTAACTTAGTGAAGTTTTCCTGCTCTAAAAAACTTGATTGTAATTATGTTTCCTGAGATTGATTTCGCTTAGTACCACTATGCAGCATAGCCATTTAAAGTGAAAGGTTATCATATCCCCATCTAACATACACGATCTTTCTTTAGAAATAATTTTTAAATGTCAAATTCTATCATAAAAAACAACATTTGTTAAAGTTAGCATACTGTTAACGTACTCTGGAAGTAAGCTTTACGATATAGAAATTTTTAGAAAAACTTTTTCAATAAGTTTACGAGACCGTTAGGAATAGTAACAACTTTGCTTTTATATTTACAAAATGATGTAAAAATGAAATTTGAGGCCTGCTAGTTTACATAAATATTGACATCGGGAAGTAATGCACTGTGAAATTAATGTAAGCATATTGCAGATGCGGGCTCCGTCTTGGCTGGTAAGCAAAATAATGCGAGTAAACGTGGAGAAATCAAGGGATGAATAATGAAGCTCTGTGGAATCACCGCTTCACAGTGTTAATCAAGCATGTAATGACGACCAGATCCCCATGCAAGTTGGCATGCTCTTCTAGAGGGATCTCAAAAGGAAGAAAAACAATTCATTTGGCGAAGGCTACTTTAATGGAAATTCAAGATTAAGATAAAATTTAAGGACGTTTTCGGGTTCATGTAAAATAGGAATGTTTCATTTTAAAGGCGCGCTAATGTTTCAATTGTGAGGTTGAAAAAAGACGATCGAGCGAAGCTGGTTTCAGTTTGGCAGTTGTCACAACATCCATTATTATTTTTATCAACAGAACAACGCAGGCGTTTTGTGGCTCGTCTTTTTTCCAGGTCAAATAATGTTAATCCTCTCAATTAAAATGATTAGCCTAAAGCACAACTTGACATTATTTTAACGATAATGTTTTATGAACTCTTGTATAAGGACTCTAGGATTCATATTTTTAAATGCTGAAGCTAGGGCAATGTTCGGAAAAATATGTGCCTATCTAAGTGTGTGTGTTATTGTGCGATTGTGGGTAGTTGGGGGGGGGGGCATTAAACGTATTCTTACTGGGACCTCTGTTATTTCGAGCAGGATCTTTATGTCTCCAGAAGATTTACCTTCATGATAGATAGTTCTGGATCTCCTCGTGGCAATTATAGCAACTTGTAAAGGAGCGAATCAAACTTTACTGAATTTTTGTTTTGAACAAGTAAAGCGCCACAAAAGTTTTGTAAGCCTGAATTTGATATGGCCCGTTGAATGTTGGACGATATCAAAACGTTACCAACACATCAAGGGAGTAACCGGCCCTCATTGAAGCGCTGGTAGGTTGAGGTCCCTTACACATCTACACCTAACGAGGTTTTGAACCGTCCACGAAAACCTCAGGATCAGTTCAGGACTCGGACGGTCTCTCTAACCCTAGACCAGACTGGCCCTTCCCTTCGATAGCAGTTCTAACAATCTTTAGCTGAAAAACACTCTGCCCAAATTTAGAGTATGGCGATAGATAATACTTAAAAAAAAAAGCCGAAAGATAAAAAGGAAGTTAAAGAGAGGATAAGAAGCGAGAGAGAGAGAGAGAGAGAGAGAGAGAGAGAGAGAGAGAGAGAGAGAGAGAGAGGGTGGGGAGAAGAAAGGCTGCGTGTGTGTGTGTGTGGGGGGGTGTACAATAGCAGCAAGTTTAATATCTCTTTCAAAGGATTTTGATATTTTTATAAAAACCAATTAATGTACGCCGAGGTGGCATTTTTTAGTTTAATACACATCTTCCATCTGGAAATATAACCACTGCGGAGTTTATGGCACCATGCAAAGTGCACAAATAATCTGCATGATACTCAAGAAACAAACAGCAGAGGTCTTCAAAATACAACTGGAAAAGTTACATGTTTTGCGGAAAAAAAGTTCTCCCCTTTGCATACCTGCTACTTGTGCACTGTACCATTATTTTGAGAACCGCTGTTGACGAATACAAATTAAAGAGCCGCACGGTATTTCTTAGCGGTTCGGCCCATGCATGGTCAATGGGTAAGTGAAGGGTCTCAAAGCTTTCAGTTCAGCTGAGCCCTTCAGCGCCATATAATATGTTACAGAAAAGGCCTCGAACTCTCCATGATGTGGAGCGAGTGTATCACACAATTATGCGTGAGATCCACTTGGGTTCACGAGGAAAGAACTTTCTGTTATGACTATGGGCCTGCAAATTCCAGGATTCGAAAAAAAAAATAACGAAAAAAAAAACGACCACAGGGAATTATAAATTGTCGTTTTAACCTGAAAAAAGCTAATCAGATCCAGGAACGGGACATAACTCTTAGTCAAATCTCAGTTTTAGTCCGACGCGTGATTTTTTTCTTTTGTAAATTCAGGAAATAAAATAATTATTTCGTTACCGGGTATTAAGATTCTTTAAAGGAATTCAACTTGTATTGTTTCCTTAATTGCTAGTCGCATCTCATATTCAGACCATTTTACTTTGAAATGATAATAAGTAATTCAAAGTGTTGTTCATCTATGATTGAGAACTTTAAACATTTAGGGTTTCAGCTGTATAATTTATGTGTAAAATATTTTGAAATTATACAAAGAAAATAGTACAAGCCAATCAAACGTTTGTTCGATAAATGATAAAATGATCAAATCTTATTCTCAACCCACGCATAACTGTGTTTGAAAAACATCAACAATTTTTCGCCTAAACTATTTTTGTACATTAGGAACGTGGGTGGAAAGCATAACATCATTATGTCTTATCGTTAGAAACATGAATCTTATCTCCAAAATACACTCACGATTTTTCTGGCAAAGATTCCCCTTTATTTTATTTATCTAGACTTGCATTATGAACTTTTTTTAATGTTAAAGTTCGAACAACGCTGGAGAGAAAATTTGGAACATGAAACTTTTCTTCCATCCCAGGTTCTCACAAGTGATGTGGCCTATCCCAAGTGTGACCTCCACGATTGTGCCACAGACTGGTATGTGAACCTGCGGGAAAATCGCAGAGGTTTGCACTTATTTAATTCCAGTGATTTGTGCGTCCTGAAATTAATAGGGTTGGATGTTAACTTGGCAAGTTACTTTGGCTCAACCTAATAGATGCCTGAGCGAATCATATTTTAATATTCTTAAAAACTTCACTTTGATAAAGCAAAGTTGGGGCTTAGCTAACCGAAAAAGTGTACCATAAAATTTTACATGAAAAAATACGAGTCATATTAGCATAAGAAGGGTTGGAGGTTGGAAAGGTAGGGGGAAAGAGGAAGCTTAGGGGGGGTGGGGGGGGGAGATGGCTCAGTTGGTAGAGTGTTGGGCTGTGAATTAGTCTGACTCAGGTTGGATGTCGGATTGAGGTCAGGTACCATCTAAGAAACCCTTTCACTTGCTTGTGGAAATACTGCCGCAATAATAGTGGATTACAAATAAAAACCAGCAGAACAAATGTTGAGCACCAAGAATGAAAGGATTCAGAGCGCATTTGCTGTCACTGAGTTTCTTTTTAATCGCTCCAAATACTGAAGATTAGTCGCAGATGGCCCAGAAAGGAGTTCAGAGAAACAGTTTTTCTCCATGACACATTTGCACCGGTGGAATATTTATGCCTTAAACCGATGAGGCGTTTATCTCGGCAAATTCAAGTACATCTTTATAGCAATGAAGTTTTTTTTTTAATTGATGAGGCTTTATCCCGGTTAATTGCTACACTTTTATAGCGGATATTTTTTATCGATGAAACGTTTACCGTGGTAAATATTTAAAAATCTATAGCGCTTTTCTTTTCTATGAGATGTTAATCCTGAAAAATATTTTATGGCGAAGCGACGTTCAGCCAGGTAAATTTTGTAACCTTTACAACGATCATTACAAACAAGATACGTATATCGAAATATACTGCGGTATAATTATCCTGGCAAAATATTTAACTATAATAGCCAAGGGGAACAAAATGTCATCACAGATGTTTGGAATAACACCTTCAAGATCACTTCGATCTACAGCATATACAGCGTCCTCCTTAATGCAGAACATCACGTCTCGCCTTTGACGTTATTAGGAAAAAAGAAATTTTTACATATACCACAAATATTTGAATTTCGCAGATTCAAATTAAAATAGATTTTACATACATGATACAACAAAGCCAAACATTAGCACGTTTCTAGTGTTTGTTTGTTTTCCTTCCAGTCATAATGCCGGATTAGTCACTGTGCTTAAAGAATTTTTATTTATCTTAATTACGATTCAAATACTGTTAGATGCCTTGTTCTTTTCCATCGTACCACTGCTGTGATAAGGTAAGTCTTCGCTGTCTCTCACATGTCACTTTCACGATAACAGTGTATTTGAGCTGGGTTCAAAGATTTATGGTCCATAGCCCCGTAAAGCGCAAGTATTTTATTCAGTGAAGAAAGGAAAAGACTATAACCATTATATTTCCGGGCTTCTTCGGTCTTGTGAGAGAGTAAATCATTTGATGTGATAAGAACTCATCAGGGTTTTTCCTTCATAATATAATTACAAGTCAAAATGATACTCACTTCCTTGTTTCCTACCCCCTTCCCTATGAGCGCACTGTCTAGAATGTTCCCAATTTCAGGTCCAAATGATATTGAAGTAACACAGTAATAACGACTAAGTTAATCTTTTCTTTATGTTTAGCAGGTAGATGGAGAAGGGGGAGGAGCACTTGCCGAAACGCAACTGGTCGACTGTAAACTTCTTGCAAAGTCTTTTCTCTTCCATGTAAGGAGATGTTCTTACAGGATTTCTGTATAGCTTCACGTGTCTTCAAAGATGATCTCGCTCAACCGGTGAAATTCTAAGAACTTGTGGTCCCGTTTTATTGCCAAGTGAAAACACAGTTCCCAGGGTCAAACACCTGTGCTCGAATGACAAGGAATAAAAATATCGCTGACTCACTTTCTAGATGAGCCAAATTTTTTTACAGCGCTAGGTGTAGAGGTCGAGACACGCTTGAGATGAAGGCTGCGCCAGAAATATCGCGAGTGAAAGTTCTAGCTAGCTGTTTAATAACTCACATGTAGCATAATATCGTCAATGCACGTGAAGCGTTGACCGCAATGCTCGTGCTCTCGTGAGCTGGCTGGAGGAGTGCCGCCGAAAACCTGGTCGCGCTTGACTGCGTGTTTAACACCAGTTCTGCCTATTCTGAGGGAGCCTCGTATTACAGTAACACCAGTGAGTGTATAATTATAGCTATGGTAACACTAACAACGATGGTATGTAAGATTCCTCAGAACCTAGGACCCTGAATCATCTAATGAAATGATAGCTCTGTTCTGCGTGAGTACCCATGGAGAAAGCAGCGGTTAGCGTGTGTGATGCGGTGAGGTGGAATAAGTAAGAAGCTAAGATGTGAGTAATCTACACACCCACACATACACACAGAGGGAGGGTAGACAGACATGGACATAGATCGATAGATAGGCCGGCAAAATAATGCAGATACAAAAGCAAAGGCAAGGAGAAGAAGAAGAAAAAATAATTGAGAACAGCAGATAAATTGATTACTAAGAAACAAGAGAAAAGGAGCATTATAACTAAAGTTTACGTATACAATTGTTTTCCATTTCGTGTCGCTTCTTAAAGAATAGCGAACAAAATGTCTTTAGCATCCTTTTTGCTGACGAGTTGGACTCAAATTAAAGTTGTCTTTTAGCGTTTCTCTTCATATAGACCCAATGGAAGAGACAGGAGGTGGGAGAGAAGGCTAAAGATAGACACTGAGGTAGGCTCAGAGAGAGAGAGAGAGAGAGAGAGAGAGAGAGAGAGACAGAAAGAAGACAGAAAGAGGGAGGGAGAGACTCAGAGAAAGAGAGAGAGAGAGAGAGAGAGAGAGAGAGAGAGAAAGAGAAACAGAGAGAGAAACTCCGAAAGGGCGAGAGAGAGAGAAAACTCAGAGACAAATAAAGACTCAGAGAGGGAGAGAGAGAATGAGAGAGAGAGAGAGAGAGAGAGAGAGAGAGAGAGAGAGAGAGAGAGAGAGAGAGAGAGAGAGAGAGAGAGAGAGAGAGAGAGAGAGAAAATAGGTAAATGATGACGGCTATATGAGGAATTTTTTTCTGTCCTGTCCTTTTAAAGCTGAGCCGCACCTCACAATAGTTGCGTTTGAGTCACTTTAGACAATGCTATGACTATATTATTTAGCTCAGATTGCCTAAGATCTGTGAGTCAGCAAACGGTTCATGCGGCCTCAAGGTGAAGATCTCACCTCAAAGTTTGGATCTCAACTCTTTTGTTGGGTGATCTTAAGAAATCATCCTCTCATTTTTGCCACTGTAACATTAACAGAAGTTTTTTAGTTGCTAAAACAGTCCCACGGTTATAATTTAGATTTATTCAACCAGCAATCAATATCTTAATGAACCAATTAATAAATTCACCACTCATTCACTCAATCAGTCAATCAACTAATCGATGTATCAAAAAACAACACCAAATCTATCAAATGACTAACAAAATCGGAATACAGTCAATCGTTATTAAAATAATTTGTCAATTAAACATTTATTTATAATCAAGTAGTGAACGATTCAATCAATAAATATCAAGAAACTAAATGAAATCCAGAAAAAAATACTCGTCATCAAAAATGAGGTTGATAGTCTATGTTTTGAGCGCTTTCTTAACTATCTCTATATTTCTCTGTGCCACTGGTCATTTTTAGGTAATTTCAAAAACTTATGAATGAAAAAAACGTGAAATTTTCTGTGTTAGTAGATTTTTATCGATACTTCACTGCACGTACGTTTGGTAAATAAATTCATTTTGCTTCATTTTTTTTAATTATTTTTCTAGTGACATGTCCATTTAAAAAACAAAATCCCTTCACTGTAACAATGTTGATACAAATAGTTTAGGTATAAAAAGAGAGGAAAAGGAAATGTAGCTTCTTGATCGAACTTGTTAAATACAACAGTGAGTGAGACAACAAAAAAGAGACGTTAGATAATCATCTCAGTAATTTTTGCGCATTGAAGGCCAGATCTAGATCTAGTCTAGATCTTCCCTTTTTCAATGCTCAAACACAGGCTTATTTAGATGTAGATACGTAAACGAGCAAGTAGGAAAAAGAGGAGTTGTTTCCCTTCCCTATAAACTTGATTTTTGCCCATAAAATGTTGGTTTGGAAAGTAGAATAGACGTTCAAAGTTAAAACCGAGTATTCTCGGTTTTTTGTGTGCAGCACAAGTAATTTGGTAGCCTAGGATAACTGGTATGGATGTTTATGGTGAGAAAATAGACATTTATTAATCTCTACCCATCATTCTTCCGCTTTCTCTTACGCCGTCGCTATCCCTGTCCCTTTCTATTTCAGCCTTTCTCTCTCTCTCTCTCTCTCTCTCTCTCTCTCTCTCTCTCTCTCTCTCTCTCTCTCTCTCTCTCTCTCTCTCTCTCTCCTCCCCCCTCCCTTTTCCATCTCTCTCTCTCTCTCTCTCTCTCTCTCTCTCTCTCTCTCTCTTTCCTCCCCCTATCTACACAATTGTTTCTTCACCCTATTCATGTATTTTGCATCGTCAATTAAAGTCTTATCATGTAACAAAGGTTTATAAATAGACTAGAACTGCTTTTTTTTACGACCAATACATGTGGCATGCACATTTCCAAGCGCTTCTGCCACACGATGTTAATGGTTACTATATTTACCAGGTATGTTGAATTTTCTCTATCCTGTAGCAAAAAAGCTTATCTTATTTAAATTATCATAATAAAAAAAAGTCAGACGGGAAGATCGTTACTGAATGATCTGTACCACTGAGAATTGACTAGATAGTATCTTACTTTGCCTAAACCTACACCGTTGAAGACTTTTTAGTTTCGTTTTCTTCACTGATCTAACTGATGGAATATCCGGTGACTCGTATTCCATCGTAATCCATGATAAAAAATGAGGGTTAAACAATCATCTAGCAGTAGCACTTTCGCGTGCCTACTTCACAGTCACTTTCAACAAAAAATATCCCTAAATCATATTCTTTCTCAATGGAATAATATTATGCCAACATTCTAAAAAAAAGTTTTGCAAGGATCAGCATTGATTATTGAAATGTTCCAAAGTTATCTCCATTTGGCGTCGAGATCCAGAATCCAGGACTAGATATAACGCCGAGTGTCCACAGAGTTCCAAGCGAGAGGAGCCGTGCCCGGCATCTAGGGATAGATATAATGCCGAGTGTCCACAGAGTTCCAAGCGAGAGGAGCCGTGTCCGGCATCCAGGGATAGATGTAACGCCGAGTGTCCACAGAGTTCCAGCGAGAGAAGCCGTGTCCGGCATCTAGGGATAGATATAACGCCGAGTGTCCACAGAGTTCCAAGCGAGAGGAGCCGTGTCCGGCATCCAGGGATAGATGTAACGCCGAGTGTCCACAGAGTTCCAAGCGAGAGGAGCCGTGTCCGGCATCCAGGGATAGATATAACGCCGAGTGTCCACAGAGTTCCAAGCGAGAGGAGCCGTGTCCGGCATCCAGGGATAGATATAACGCCGAGTGTCCACAGAGTTCCAAGCGAGAGGAGCCGTGTCCGGCATCCAGGGATAGATATAATGCCGAGTGTCCACAGAGTTCCAAGCGAGAGGAGCCGTGTCCGGCATCCAGGGATAGATATAACGCCGAGTGTCCACAGAGTTCCAAGCGAGAGGAGCCGTGTCCGGCATCCAGGGATAGATGTAACGCCGAGTGTCCACAGAGTTCCAAGCGAGAGGAGCCGTGTCCGGCATCCAGGGATAGATGTAACGCCGAGTGTCCACAGAGTTCCAGCGAGAGGAGCCGTGTCCGGCATCCAGGGATAGATATAACGCCGAGTGTCCACAGAGTTCCAAGCGAGAGGAGCCGTGTCCGGCATGCAGGGATAGATATAATGCCGAGTGTCCACAGAGTTCCAAGCGAGAGGAGCCGTGTCCGGCATCCAGGGATAGATATAACGCCGAGTGTCCACAGAGTTCCAAGCGAGAGGAGCCGTGTCCGGCATCCAGGGATAGATATAATGCCGAGTGTCCACAGAGTTCCAAGCGAGAGGAGCCGTGTCCGGCATCCAGGGATAGATATAATGCCGAGTGTCCACAGAGTTCCAGCGAGAGGAGCCGTGTCCGGCATCCAGGGATAGATGTAACGCCGAGTGTCCACAGAGTTCCAAGCGAGAGGAGCCGTGTCCGGCATCCAGGGAAAGATATAATGCCGAGTGTCCACAGAGTTCCAAGCGAGAGGAGCCGTGTCCGGCATCCAGGGATAGATATAACGCCGAGTGTCCACAGAGTTCCAAGCGAGAGGAGCCGTGTCCGGCATCCAGGGATAGATGTAACGCCGAGTGTCCACAGAGTTCCAAGCGAGAGGAGCCGTGTCCGGCATCCAGGGATAGATATAACGCCGAGTGTCCACAGAGTTCCAAGCGAGAGGAGCCGTGTCCGGCATCTAGGGATAGATATAACGCCGAGTGTCCACAGAGTTCCAAGCGAGAGGAGCCGTGTCCGGCATCTAGGGATAGATGTAACGCCGAGTGTCCACAGAGTTCCAGCGAGAGAAGCCGTGTCCGGCATCCAGGGATAGATATAATGCCGAGTGTCCACAGAGTTCCAAGCGAGAGGAGCCGTGTCCGGATTCCAGGACTAGATATAACGCCGAGTGTCCACAGAGTTCCAAGCGAGAGGAGCCGTGTCCGGCATCTAGGGATAGATATAACGCCGAGTGTCCACAGAGTTCCAAGCGAGAGGAGCCGTGTCCGGCATCTAGGGATAGATGTAACGCCGAGTGTCCACAGAGTTCCAAGCGAGAGGAGCCGTGTCCGGCATCTAGGGATAGATGTAACGCCGAGTGTCCACAGAGTTCCAAGCGAGAGGAGCCGTGTCCGGCATCTAGGGATAGATGTAACGCCGAGTGTCCACAGAGTTCCAGCGAGAGGAGCCGTGTCCGGCATCTAGGGATAGATGTAACGCCGAGTGTCCACAGAGTTCCAAGCGAGAGAAGCCGTGTCCGGCATCTAGGGATAGATATAACGCCGAGTGTCCACAGAGTTCCAAGCGAGAGGAGCCGTGTCCGGCATCCAGGGATAGATATAATGCCGAGTGTCCACAGAGTTCCAGCCAGAGGAGCCGTGTCCGGCATCCAGGGATAGATGTAACGCCGAGTGTCCACAGAGTTCCAAGCGAGAGGAGCCGTGTCCGGCATCCAGGGATAGATATAACGCCGAGTGTCCACAGAGTTCCAAGCGAGAGGAGCCGTGCCCGGAATCTAGGGATAGATATAATGCCGAGTGTCCACAGAGTTCCAAGCGAGAGGAGCCGTGTCCGGCATCTAGGGATAGATATAACGCCGAGTGTCCACAGAGTTCCAAGCGAGAGGAGCCGTGTCCGGCATCCAGGGATAGATGTAACGCCGAGTGTCCACAGAGTTCCAAGCGAGAGGAGCCGTGTCCGGCATCCAGGGATAGATATAACGCCGAGTGTCCACAGAAATCCAAGCGAGAGGAGCCGTGTCCGGCATCCAGGGATAGATATAATGCCGAGTGTCCACAGAGTTCCAAGCGAGAGGAGCCGTGTCCGGCATCCAGGGATAGATATAACGCCGAGTGTCCACAGAGTTCCAAGCGAGAGGAGCCGTGTCCGGCATCCAGGGATAGATGTAACGCCGAGTGTCCACAGAGTTCCAAGCGAGAGGAGCCGTGTCCGGCATCCAGGGATAGATGTAACGCCGAGTGTCCACAGAGTTCCAAGCGAGAGGAGCCGTGTCCGGCATCCAGGGATAGATATAACGCCGAGTGTCCACAGAGTTCCAAGCGAGAGGAGCCGTGTCCGGCATCCAGGGATAGATATAATGCCGAGTGTCCACAGAGTTCCAAGCGAGAGGAGCCGTGTCCGACATCCAGGGATAGATATAACGCCGAGTGTCCACAGAGTTCCAAGCGAGAGGAGCCGTGTCCGGCATCCAGGGATAGATATAATGCCGAGTGTCCACAGAGTTCCAAGCGAGAGGAGCCGTGTCCGGCATCCAGGGATAGATATAATGCCGAGTGTCCACAGAGTTCCAGCGAGAGGAGCCGTGTCCGGCATCCAGGGATAGATGTAACGCCGAGTGTCCACAGAGTTCCAAGCGAGAGGAGCCGTGTCCGGCATCCAGGGATAGATATAATGCCGAGTGTCCACAGAGTTCCAAGCGAGAGGAGCCGTGTCCGGCATCCAGGGATAGATATAACGCCGAGTGTCCACAGAGTTCCAAGCGAGAGGAGCCGTGTCCGGCATCCAGGGATAGATATAACGCCGAGTGTCCACAGAGTTCCAAGCGAGAGGAGCCGTGTCCGGCATCCAGGGATAGATGTAACGCCGAGTGTCCACAGAGTTCCAAGCGAGAGGAGCCGTGTCCGGCATCTAGGGATAGATATAACGCCGAGTGTCCACAGAGTTCCAAGCGAGAGGAGCCGTGTCCGGCATCTAGGGATAGATATAACGCCGAGTGTCCACAGAGTTCCAAGCGAGAGGAGCCGTGTCAAGCATTCCAGGGATAGATATAACGCCGAGTGTGCACAGAGTTTCAAGCGAGAGGAGCCGTGTCCGGCATCTAGGGATAGATGTAACGCCGAGTGTCCACAGAGTTCCAAGCGAGAGGAGCCGTGTCCGGCATCCAGGGATAGATATAACGCCGAGTGTCCACAGAGTTCCAAGCGAGAGGAGCCGTGCCCGGCATCTAGGGATAGATGTAACGCCGAGTGTCCACAGAGTTCCAAGCGAGAGGAGCCGTGCCCGGCATCTAGGGATAGATGTAACGCCGAGTGTCCACAGAGTTCCAAGCGAGAGGAGCCGTGCCCGGCATCTAGGGATAGATGTAACGCCGAGTGTCCACAGAGTTCCAAGCGAGAGAAGCCGTGTCCGGCATCTAGGGATAGATATAACGCCGAGTGTCCACAGAGTTCCAAGCGAGAGGAGCCGTGTCCGGCATCCAGGGATAGATGTAACGCCGAGTGTCCACAGAGTTCCAAGCGAGAGGAGCCGTGTCCGGCATCCAGGGATAGATGTAACGCCGAGTGTCCACAGAGTTCCAAGCGAGAGGAGCCGTGTCCGGCATCCAGGGATAGATATAACGCCGAGTGTCCACAGAGTTCCAAGCGAGAGGAGCCGTGTCCGGCATCCAGGGATAGATGTAACGCCGAGTGTCCACAGAGTTCCAAGCGAGAGGAGCCGTGTCCGGCATCCAGGAATAGATGTAACGCCGAGTGTCCACAGAGTTCCAGCGAGAGAAGCCGTGTCCGGCATCCAAGGACAGTTTTCCCGTGGACGACAGCGATATTATTTCGGTCCCGCATAGATCGACAGTTAATTGTAGCCGTCTGCTTTATTCATTGTGGAACCCTTTTACATACACACACACACACACACATATATATATATATATATGTAGAGAGAGAGAGAGAGAGAGAGAGAGAGAGAGAGAGAGAGAGAGAGAGAGAGAGAGAGAGAGAGATTTCTGCTCATAGGTAATTGTGAATTACATGGAACAGTTAATTATTCAGGGCAAAATACTTTCGCTTTTCATAACTTTTTCATCTAAGAACTAAATATGTTATAGATGTCGCAAAACTTAATCACGGATTAATTTTTGAAATATGGATGATCGAAGAAAAAGAGATCTAAAAATGTTTAGTGTTTCTGTTGGTAACAGTGAGATATTATAAATAATACAAATAAAAGTTTATTGTCCCAGCGGATAGACAAACCATGAAATTTTCATTTTTTTTTTCACTGAAAGGTACAACAGTAGAATTGTTTTTAACAGATTTTTAAAGTAAAAAGCTGGGAGGCATCTGAAATATTTTTTACATTATAGAAAAAAAGAATTATAATGTTACTGTGCGTTACTACATTTGGTCATATTTAGCACAATAATTATAATCGCGAAAAAATTGCTTGTACGTACATTTAACTATAGATTAAAGAAAAAAAAAAAAAAAATGAACAAACTAAGTCTTGGAAGTTAATTTTAATATACCCAAGAGTCAAGCTGTATAATATATAGTAAATTGAAATCTTAGGAAATCTAGAGAATTATAGATCAAGATTCTGTATAGACCAACCTAAACTAGATAGCTCTCAACTTGAGGTTTAGTGCATTCCTTCACCTCAAACTATTGCGACTTCACTTCGAAATCCCGAGAGACTTTTTTTTACTCTTGATTCTGAAAAAAGATCTTGGATATCAGCTTTTATGCTTTTGGATGTAAAAATAGTGGCGCTTTCTTGGAATAGACTCATGTTAATAAGGTATATTACTTTCATTACAAAAAAAAAATCAACTACTGCGATGCTAGGTGCATGTCTTTATTTCATAGGCAGACCTCAGGTAGGCGGCAGGTATGCAAAGAATGAGGCCAAAAAAATTTTATTGGATAAAGTTACGAGGTCGGATCGGCCAATATTAATTTTTTTAATTATACCTTAAGATTTCCAAATGCGCAATTTCTGTCAAATAGATCGGATTTTTTTCCTTTTCATCAACGCAAAAAAAAAGTTCAAACTGCACTTATACAACGTTGAAGTGCGTAATATCTACGGGTTTCCCAGCACAGCTTCTAAAATTTCTAATACTATTTATCACGCAAGCAGCCATGGTGAAACGTAATTATGGACCTGATCTGAAAGCTGCCAAGATTTCTCGTAACTTACAGTAAGTGCTGGAGCGACTGTGATCAAGTTGTAAAATTACTAGAGTTAATGTGTTTTTCATTGTTAAAAGATAAGTGATGACAACTAAATGCTCCAACTACAGCGAGTCTCTCAGCGCCAGTCAATGTGTGAGAGATATTCTCGGCAACGCGGAGTTCTTTATTTTGCTAACATTCTAGTCTGGCTGGCTGGTAAAATAGCAAGATGGAAAGAAAGAGAAGGGTTAAGAAAAACTAGGAGTGCGAGGAAAAGAATATAATTATATTTCTCTAGGTTGGTGTCTGCTCTTCTATGCCAATATATACACCAGAGAGGGAAAAACATAAAAAGAGAGAGAGAGAGAGAGAGAGAGAGAGAGAGAGAGAGAGAGAGAGAGAGAGAGAGAGAGAGAGAGAGAGAGAGAGAGAGAGAGAGAGAGAGAGAGAGAGAGAGAGAGAGGGTCAGAGATGATGAAGACTATTGTGATGGATCTATCCCAAGAACCATTTACTGACTCATTACTACCGCTGGAACCTCCTGTCCTAATCCGCGAGACAAAGATCCACAACCGCACCACAAGACCATACAAGCAGTAATTACTGCAGTACTTGCTTTATCTTGAATTACTACATGTACTAAGTTTTGGCCAAACCTTGTTCTAATTCTTGGCAAAAATTTATTTTCACAAAATACGGAACGCTTGAGAAACTAAACACACACTTATCCTCCTCTTGTTTAGTGCAAATTTTTTTAAAATGTAAAACAAACTTTATTTTGGACGAGAACAGCAACGGAAAAATCATTAAGATTTTCATAAAAAGATAAATAAAATCTTTATTCTCTCAAATTATATAAGGTTTTTTTTTTAATTAG
>JAWDGP010007018.1:760000-777500 GCA_033675545.1 Elysia crispata
GCTTGATTTTTGGAAATCAACAACCAAAAATAGTGGATCGTAAGTGAAAAAATGTCTCTGAGCTATTAATATTTCACCCCTGGCATTGTTTGGTTGTTTGGTATAGCTAGTCCACTAAAGGCTAATTCAAACATTTACCGTTAGTGCTGTAGAAAAACTATCTTTTTAAGCCAACCCGCACATTTGCCTCAAAGGCGATTTCGGGTCTTTTTGGGGTTTGGAAGTGGAACGAAGAAAATTTCTGTGCATATGTATTGAAACAGCAGAAAATTCTCACATGGTTCTAGAAGTTCGGGTATCCACAAAGAAACCTCGTCCTTGATTGATTATGTTCCTTGTGTTTAAATCTGGTAAATCAAGGGCAATGCCACCCGTTTTACCTGTTGCTTTAAGATAAAGCTTCAACTCTCTCTGTATGTTGGAGATATCTTCCTTATCTTGGCCAAGTTGAGGCTATGCTGTCTAGCTAGGCCTGTTGGTTATAAGTTGCTCTGCGGACGGATTAGCATTGTTCACAGATACTAGAGGAAGTACAGTTCAGTCAAATAAGGTCATTGACCTAGTACTTAACAAATAGATCTATCTGTATTTCAGGTAGCTGTTTTTAGTTGCATGTTTCCTTGTTTTACAATTTTTTTTATTTGTATGTGTGTGTGTGTGGGGGGGGGGGGGGGTTTGGTCTTGTTTTATCGCTTATTTCTTTCTTTGCTCTGCTCTTCCTTCTTATTAATTATATTACGTAATTTTTTTTTTCACGTTACTTAACTTTTCCATGATAATTTTCTGTTGTACCGCAGTTTGAATATTATTGCTAAGTTTCAGACTCTTCGTCGCCTAAGTTGACTTTATGGTTTTTCACCAAAGACTCAGATGAACATCTCGGCAAACAAAAGAGGCTTCAGACGATGTGTTACTGGCATTTCTCATGCGCACCAGTACATTCTCCAAAACAATGTATTTTTCAAGAAAATTTTTATACCATTGCAAATGAAAGCTTTTTTCCACTTCTTTAATTGTTCATACCCCCACGTGAGCTTTGTCAAATTGATACAAAATAATTTTTCTTTTCTTTATACAAAAAAGAACCCGTAGTATTGATTTTTGTTCACTTGCTGTTAGTAAGAGAATTAGTTGAAATGTCCTTTTTCACTTCCTGCTTGTTGGAGCAATTACTGCTGAAGTTGCTTTTTTCTGTTGCTGCTGGTAAAGGCATAAGTATATTTAGCTGCTCTTTTCCGTTGTTGCTGGTAAGGGCATATGTATATTTAGTTGCTCTTTTCTCATGTTGCTGGTAAGGGCATAAGTATATTTAGTTCTTCTTTTCTCTTGTTATTGGTAAAGGCATAAGTATATTTAGCTGCTCTTTTCCGTTGTTGCTGGTAAAAGCATAAGTATATTTAGCTGCTCTTTTCCGTTGTTGCTGGTAAGGGCATAAGTATATTTAGTTGCTCTTTTCCGTTGTTGCTGGTAAAAGCATAAGTATATTTAGCTGCTCTTTTCCGTTGTTGCTGGTAAAAGCATAAGTATATTTAGCTGCTCTTTTCCGTTACTGCTGGTAAGGGCATAAGTATATTTAGTTGCTCTTTTCTCATCTTGCTGGTAAAGGCATAAGTATATTTAGGTACTCTTTTCTCTTGTTGCTGGTAAAGGCATAAGTATATTTAGCTGCTCTTTTCCGTTGTTGCTGGTAAAAGCATAAGTATATTTAGCTGCTCTTTTCCGTTACTGCTGGTAAGGGCATAAGTATATTTAGTTGCTCTTTTCTCATCTTGCTGGTAAAGGCATAAGTATATTTATGTACTCTTTTCTCTTGTTGCTGGTAAAGGCATAAGTATATTTAGCTGCTCTTTTCCGTTGTTGCTGGTAAAAGCATAAGTATATTTAGCTGCTCTTTTCCGTTACTGCTGGTAAGGGCATAAGTATATTTAGTTGCTCTTTTCTCATCTTGCTGGTAAAGGCATAAGTATATTTAGTTGCTCTTCTCTCATCTTGCTGGTAAAGGCATAATTATATTTAGGTACTCTTTTCTCTTGTTGCTGTTAAAGGCATAAGTATATTTAGCTGCTCTTTTCCGTTACTGCTGGTAAGGGCATAAGTATATTTAGTTGCTCTTTTCTCATCTTGCTGGTAAGGGCATAAGTATATTTAGGTACTCTTTTCTCTTGTTGCTGGTAAAGGCATAAGTATATTTAGCTGCTCTTTTCCGTTGTTGCTGGTAAAAGCATAAGTATATTTAGTTGCTCTTTTCTCATGTTGCTGGTAAGGGCATAAGTATATTTAGCTGCTCTTTTCCGTTACTGCTGGTAAGGGCATAAGTATATTTAGCTGCTCTTTCCCCTTGTTGCTGGTTAAATAAATAAACTGCTTTAATTGTTCTTTTCATTTTTTTCTGGTTAGAGTATCAACTGCTTTAACAGCTCGTTTCAGTTGCTGCTGGTGAAAGATAGCAAAATCTCGTGAAACTGGTGAGGGTAAATTAATTCTTATGCTTACTTTTATATTTTTGTGAAATATCTTTTTATTTTTTTTTATTATTCGAACGCGTTAACTGAGATAAGTTCATCTGAAAGAAAAATGAGCTGGAGAAACAGAAAGACAGTTTTTGACGATCACGTGTGTTTAACAGTATGCTTCTTTTTTGTCTTTAATTTTTTTCCTAAATTTAATTTTATTTGAAACCTTTTGAGAATCAAAAAAAAATTTCCTTATGTGATTTGTACCTTCTTTCTTTCACAATAATTTTATTATTTCTTTCTTTGACTTATAATAAAGTTTTCAAACCCTTGTCCGATCGATAGTCGCATGCTTAGCAGGAAAAAAATTGCACGCCCGACCTAGGAAATTTCAATGTGTGAAATTCGGAAAATCTTTCTCTTTCAGATAAATGCATACGCTACTAAGGCTAGTCATTATTTTGAAAGTTTCTTGGTTTTTTTTTGTCTTTTATTGAGGGAAAAGTTTTAGGAAATCGCAAGAATGTCGCAGAAGTTTCATAGCCAAAGAGTAAATGTTGTAATAGTGACAATATTAAAAAATAAAAAAGCATAACGCATAAATCACGTGTCGGTTTTCTACTAGTTCTACGCAACAAGTCCAATAGAAAGTAACTCAAATTATTAATGTGAGGTGGC
This sequence comes from Elysia crispata, assembly GCA_033675545.1. Lineage (NCBI taxonomy): Eukaryota > Metazoa > Mollusca > Gastropoda > Plakobranchidae > Elysia > Elysia crispata. Next base: position 763,132 of record JAWDGP010007018.1, read on the forward strand.
TTGCCATTTTTAGGCTCACTGACTAAATTTGGCGATTTATGATTTTACTATTTTATAAAAGCCCAATCAACTCCCTGTAACAGTTTAAATCTATTATATTAATATTTGGCCGCGATATGACTAAAATCTAATACAAAGCTGAAGAACTGGAAACTGAGAAATACGCGTTTAAAGTTAGGGAATGTTTTCGTGCCGACATCAGGCATTTACACAAACATACACTTAAAAAAAAAAAAAAAAAAATTAAGAGTGCTTTTGGGCTTTGAAACTTTTTGATATGATAGAAAAATGAAGGCAAAAAGTGGACGAGCTTTAAAAATTGATTTATTTTTGTGTTAGTGTTTGAACTCTATAGCATAAAACTTTCTTTTCTGACATCAGATTAAAAATTCAAGGCCACTCTGAAATATTACTTATCCTTCTATCTGCTCCAATTTTTTTTTCAGATAGGAAGGAACATCAAGTTTTGAACCTAAAGTAATAGAGAGATATAAAGGCGAGGGTGGGTGACATCTGCCACGAACGTTGCTGTCTTGCAAGCTTTCTACTCAACCACCTGTATCACCTGACTCCAGCTTTCTCCAGCCTCACTGTAATATCATGATCGGCGCCACGATGACACTGTAGAGAAAAATAAGATGGCTCAAGAGATTTTCTTTATTATTTGTTTTTCTTTGTCTTGTTGTTCAAGCATACGTCACTCACTATCCATATTTAAAACAAGAGATAAAAAAAAAAGTTCTTCGAGAAGTAAGTTAGTATTTCAGGCAGGGATCCAAAAAAAAAAAAAAAGTTTGAGCTACATTAGGCAACAGTGGATTTCTAGAATGGAAAGAGTTTGTCTTGTTTTATTTTTTTTTTCATTGTTCTTTTTGTTTTCGTAATTTATTGTCTTGGCTCAACTTAACAAAAGTGAAGATCGTTTGGTGTTAATGTTCTTGTCTCGCCGTGATGTCAGCTTGTACAGACAGTTCAGAACATTCCTGACTTCTCAAGATGCAACGAACGCATAAAAAATCTATAGAAATTATTGCTGCTCAGAGAGGAAAACGACGTGTAAGCAAAATAAATAGTAAGCAAATAGTATGAAGTAAATCCTGAAAGTTTGGTATTTTTATTAACATGTTTAGTAGAAATTCCAGTTACCTTCCGGTAATGCGGGTGTCACTGTATTGCGCTGAAGGCAAACCTATGGTTGGCAATCAAGATCCGAAGAGGCTCGGTCTTGTCTGGTTTAAGAGGTAAATGCCGGTTAGGGTGTCAACAATAAAATAGGATTGAAATAAAAAAAATTAGAGCAAGTTTAGCACATAACAAAATTGTTTTAATCTGAAATTACAATTGCGAGCAAGAGGCTATGGTGCTATTAGAATAATCTACTTTTTACCAGTCTCTTGGGCTATAATTCATCAAACAGTTTCTAAACAATAGTTGTTTTAATGCCAACCCTGATTTGAGTTATGATGCAGAGTAAAATTTGTTAATGTAATTTTTTTAATACTGTCCTTGGTTGAGCTTTGGTATAAACATAATTGATTTGTAAGTATAAGATTTTTGAGTTAAACCCTGCGTAAATGCGGATATTTGGCAAGGTTTATGTCGTTTTGACGCAGGAAACTTCAATATAGCGCATCAGACGTTCAACTCTATTTGAGCATGTAAGCAAACAAATTGCGTAAGTTTTCATTGGTTTCCATTGTTTTTCCTGTCACTTCAGAAACAGAGCTATTGTAGGGATCTTAATAGTTTTAGCTGAGAAGTACAAAACACAAATTACACTCCTAACACTATACTGCCAAACATTACCATAACATATTTAGGAATTCACTAAAGGTAGAAGTTTTGAAAACCAATTTCGCCCACTGAAAGATGCAGAATGAGAAAGACATTAGGAAATATATATATATATATATATATATATATATATATAGAGAGAGAGAGAGAGAGAGAGAGAGAGAGAGAGAGTGAGAGACAGCAATAATGTGATATTAAAAGACAACCAACACCATGAAGAGGGGTGGATATAACGGAGAGACATAATAGAAGAGAAAGGGAGAGAAAGAAAGAGAGAGAGAGAGAGAGAGAGAGAGAGAGATGAGTCGAGAAATAAAAGGATGAGTAGAGATATAAACAGATAGTGGGAGATCAACAGATACAGTTTGTGAATGAAAAAAAACCTAAGAAAGTAAATCATAAATAAACACTTAGAGTTTTAGAGTCAGAGGTAAGATACTCGTGTACACACGTATATATCGAGGCACTTAAGGGAGCTAATCTAACTTGGTTTTATTATGGTTATGACGAGTTGGGGACAAGCTCATTTTTTTATCATTACTCAAGAGAGACCATAAACAACTGAAATCGACCATCCGCTGTTAAAATGGCAACAATGAACATGAAATTATTATCGCAACATAGTCACATCAGTATAATTCAATAGAAATAAAGAGAAGAGAGAGAGAGAGAGAGAGAGAGAGAGAGAGAGAGAGAGAGAGAGAGAGAGAGAGAGAGAGAGAGAGTGTGTGTGTGAGCGTGTGAGAGAGAGTGTATGTATATGAGAGGGAGTGTGTGTGCGTGAGAGAGAGAGAGAGAGAGAGAGAAAGAGAGAGAGAGAGAGACAGAGACAGAGAGACAGAGAGAAGAGTTAGATGATGTGTAAATCTGCATGAAAAATGAAGCTTAAGCGAGGAGTGATGATAGTCAACCATACAGACATAAAAAACAGTCGCAATCAGCAGAGATAGAAAGGCCAGTTTGGAAGGTCTCGCCGACTCCCTGAGAGGTAGCTTGAGGAAAGCTCGTCATGTCCAAGTGTTTATGTGCTGCACCTGTCTCCTCGATCGTTCAGTCGCTGACCAGGAATCTGGTGACTCAGAGCCCAGATAGATATCAATACCCAATACGTGGGGCATGAGAGCCTTAGCACGACTCTCAATGACATAGTCTAGAATCGGCGGTTATAGACGATAGCTTCACATCTCAGCGCGATCTCTCTCTCATTCTTATCCTTTTTCTCCATACATGTCTATATCTTTTTATCTCTATTTCTGCCTCTCCCTCCCTCTCTCTCTCTCTCTCTCTCTCTCTCTCTCTCTCTCTGCCTTCAGCTCTCTCTTTCTATTTCTCTCTCTCCCCATGCATCCTCCTTCTCTTCCCGTCTCAAAATCTCTCTCACTTCTCCGTATCCCGCTTTTTCTTTCTCTGTCTCTTTTTTCATTTCTCCCTTTCACTATTTGTCTGTCTTTATTTATCTCTTTCTCTTTTATGTTCTTAATCTTCTCTCTCCCTCTCTCTCTCTGTATGTCTCTCTCTCTCGCTCTTCATCCTTTGTCTCTCTTTCCCATTCCCCTTTTCTCTCTCTCTACCCCTCTCATCTTCTTTCTCTTCCTTCATCTCTCTCTTTCTGACTATCTCTCTCGCTCTTTAAGCTGGACTCTCTCCCTCCCTCTTCCCCTTTCTCTCTCTCTCTCTCTCTCTCTCTCTCTCTCTCTCTCTCTCTCTCTCTCGCTCTTCATCCTTTGTCTCTCTTTTCCATTCCCCTTTTCTCTCTCTACCCGTCTCATCTTCTTTCTCTTCCTTCATCTCTCTCTTTCTGACTATCTCTCTCGCTCTTTAAGCTGGACTCTCTCCCTCCCTCTTCCCCTTCCTCTCTCTCTCTCTCTCTCTCTCTCTCTCTGCCTGTCTCTTTCCCTGCTTTCTTCCCTCATTCTCTCCCATTAATGCCTTACAACCCGAAGAAAACTTAAGAGACACCAAAGAAGTGTCGGACTAGCAATTGTCCTCCCCAGAAAATATTCCATAAAAACAGCCTTTCTCCAGACTATGATACACTGTAGCCTGATAAAGACCAGGGATGAGTATCATTTCGTCTGTCATCTCTTGACAACACAGTTGAAAACACCTTGATGGGGTCAGAAGGTCATCATAGAGCTGGAGAAAAACAGAGGGAGAAAAATAAAAACTCCAATCTGCACATTTTGAGAGATACAGTCTTGTTCACGTACTTCTCTCCTCTCGTTATAGCTTCTGTTGTTGTTTTTGGCCGTAATGCCATTTTTTTTATTGTGTTGTTGTTGTTGTAGGTGATGGTGGTGATGATGTTTTTGTTGCTCTTGTTGCATCCTCTGTTGCTATAATTACTGTCTGTAATGTTATTCCTTTTTACGATTTCCACATGCATAAAGCACCGAGACAGGTTTAGTTTAACATGATAGTTTTTATTGGAAATCTGTATTCAGCTCAAATTGTTTTGTCGTTAGTCTTGGGAATTTTATAAAATATATAATGCCTGCATATAACGATATAGGTTTCCTTTTTTTCCCCATTTGAAATTAAGAACAAAATGAAATGTTCTAATCCTCTGGAATGCCTACAGTTTGTCAAGTACAGACCTTGGTTTCACGATGTAGTGGTCCAGCTATATCAGACAGGTAACACATCAATCAATAGAACGTTGTGAGCCATGTAGACTGGTATTTATCTTCAGTGCCAGCCTCTGTATTCCCCACTAACTGCTTTTCTCCATCGTCGCCGGCTGTGATAGAATACATAAGGCGAGGTTGAAATCTTCTTTAAATTGTCAGCTTTCTCCAACTGAACAACTGATGAGCTGTATCCACACAGCTGACAAACTGGCATGTTGTCAGGCAAAAGTTAGCGGAAGATGTTAGGTCCAGGTTTGATGAAAGCACCCGAAGATAACGAGTGGGCGTTGGTCGACTTCTCACCTCTGACCTGATCAAGACTTTCGGAGGCGTCCTCGCCATGACAGAAGCTCCATGGCAGATAGCTTTCTGGAATATTGGTTTTAAAATGTACATCAATCAACAATGCTGGTTCTTCTTCTTCTTCTTCTTCTTCTTCTTCTTCTTCTTCTTCTTCTTCTTCTTCTTCTTCTTCTTCTTCTTCTTCTTCTTCTTCTTCTTCTTCTTCTTCTTCTTCTTCTTCTTCTTCTTCTTCTTCTTCTTCTTCTTATTATTATTATTATTATTATTATTATTATTTTTATTAGTAGTAGTAGTAGTAGTAGTAGTAGTAGTAGTAGTAGTAGTAGTAGTAGTAGTAGTAGTAGTAGTAGTAGTGGTGGTGGTGGTGGTGGTGGTGGTAGTAGTAGTAGTAGTAGTAGTAGTAGTAGTAGTAGTAGTAGTAGTAGTAGTAGTAGTAGTAGTAGTAGTAGTAGTAGTACTATTAATATTATCATTACAGGCTGAAAATCGCATTTTTCGAATGGGATGCGGCTGTCAATTTGCCGAAGCTGTGGTGCGTGTGTGTGTAGGTTATAAATGGTATTTTGGTATCAATCCTTTTACTGACATGATACGGATATATGCCTCCACTTGAAATTTGGATGGTCCGATTGTTCTTATTCAGAACACAATTGCTAGATATAGAACCTTAAATGCTTGAGAGATTCTAAACCTAAAAGTAAAATCTAGATTTATCTAGATAAGGTCATAAGCTTTTGATTTGAGTCTAGCTGTTGTAACTATCTAAGCCCTAGATCTAGAATCTATGCTAAGCAACTTTTTTAGATCCTTTACTTAGATCTAGATCTCACTCTATAACATTTACACTAGTTATTCAAGACGGTTTTAGAACTGCCGCCATCTCCATTGCAGGCCTACATTCAGCTTCATTTCTTCCATTTCTGCCCAACTGTGCTTACAGGCAGCAGTTTGCACATTCATCTTTCTATTTTGTAGGAAAATTATAATCACATTTTTGCATTTTATTTTCCAAAATAACTATTTCGCAGAAGAAAAAAAATCACCACTCGAATCTTTAGAGGAATTCACAAATTTATTTGACATGGCTAGGTGGTCTAGGAATGATCGGTTAGATGGTCCTCATTTTTTGCCTGGCTCCATTATTAATAGATTTTTAGTATTGTTATTATTATTATTATTATTATTATTATTATTATTATTATTATTATTATTATTATTATTATTATTATTATTATTATTATTATTATTATTATTATTATTATTATTATTATTATTATTATTATTATTATTATAATTATTATTATTATTATTATTATTATTATTATTATTATTATTATTATTATTATTATTATTATTATTATTACTACTACTAGTACTATTATTATTATTATTATTATTATTATTATTATTATTATTATTATTATTATTATTATTATTATTATTATTATTATTATTATTATTATTATTATTATTATTTGTCGTTTGAGACTAATTCATCCATAGCTTAATAGAGGACTTCTCTGACAGAGTGAGAGAGATCAAATTATTGAGTTTTTGAATGAAGTGTGGAGCTCTTTCCTTGCAGGAGGACTGTTGTGGCTCCAAACATCCAATTATTCTCCCCAAAACAGAATAGAGCCCAAACGACGCGATACGAAATACATCTACAGAATACTGGACGAGTCAAATTATATCGCAGCTTAACTCCCTGCTCCTTTGAAAAGGATAGAGATTATTCACTATTTATAGCGTTATTTTTTTTCAAGTTCTAGCAAAGATGTTTGTCGAATACTTGCAATGCTCTTGTTTAAAACGGTATTTTGTTTAAGTGCTTACAAAGAGCAATGTTTTAGGCATGTAATTCTTGACCAGTACGGTAATTGTCGGCGATTTTGCTGATATTGGCACTGTTGGTAATTTACAAAACACAATAATTTATAGCTGAATACCTTTTTCAGGACAGGTTTAACTGCTACATGTCTCAACCAGGTAGAAAGGTGAGGGAGACACTCTGCTAACTGCAACTTTTAAAATACCTCCATAATTAGTGGTTCGCTGCGGGTAAAATATTAATATTCTGTAACTGAATCATGTAAGAAACGACATGAGTTATACATTTTCTCTCTTAACTCCCTTTTCTCCTCTCTGCTCTTCCGATAGCATCACTCAAGGAGGAGTGGGCTTGTAGAGACTTTCAATCAATCAATCTCTCTTTCCCTCCCTCCCTCTCTCGCTCTTTCTCCCTCCCTCCCTCTCTCTCTCCCATCTTCTCTCCCTCCCTCCCTCTCTCTCTCCCATCTTCTCTCTCTCCCTCCCTCTCTCTCTCCCTCCTTCCTCCTCTCTCTCCCCCCTCTCTCTCCCATCTTCTCTCTCTCCCTCCCTCTCTCTCTCCCATCTTCTCTCTCTCCCTCCCTCTCTCTCTCCCATCTTCTCTCCCTCCCTCTCTTTCTCTCTCCCTCCGTCCCCCTCTCTCTCCCTCCCTCTCTCTCTCCCACCTTCTCTCTCTCCCTCCTTCCCCCTCTCTCTCCCTCCCTCTCTCTCCCGCCTTTTCTCTCCTTCTCTCCCTCCCTCCCTGCCTCTCTCTCTTTCTCTCCCTCCCTCTCACTCTCTCTATGTCTCATTTTTTTTTCTCTCTCCCATCACTTTTTTCTAGTGAGTCTCTTTTGCTCCCTCCCGTTTCTGTTTCTTTGTGTTTTTCTGTGTTTGCCTCTCTTTCTCCCATCCCCCTCCTACTCTTTCTCCAATAACCCCTAAAAACAAAGTAGCCTGCTTGATTGGACGGTGTGCTTTACACGCTAAGAATTGGCTTTACGTTTTTCCACAGTTAATCTGAGGTTTTCCCCCCAACTTTGGGAAAATTTTCACGGATCCCAAACAAACACTGCAAACATGATGAGAAAAATGTTTTACCCTCCCTCTCTAGAAAACATTCTAGTCTGCTCAATTCATAAAACGACGAAGATAATAAAGTTTTCTTTCGAACTGGATAAATATGGTGGCGACGTCAAGAAGTAAACCGTGCTGTTTTAGGTGTTGTTGTTGTTGTTGTTGTTGTTGTTGTTGTTGTTGCTGCTGCTGCTGTTGCTCTTTTGTTTGTGTGTGTGTGTGAGGTTTTTTTTTTCTTTCTTATTTTTGTGGTCTCAGTCTTGCTTTCTCTGTGAATTTCTCCAAGAATCGCACTTTCAAACTAATTATGCCCTCTTTGTGATCCTGATGATCCAAGAAAGCTCAAAGCCCTGACAAGAGCAGCAGATCAAAGACATTTTGCTCGGGCAATTCAGACTAAGCCCAGATCATGATGGTGTCTCCTGACAGGCTCTGCGAGTTTACATCCAGACACTAGTCCTGCTAATTTATACGAGACATTAAAATGTTTCGTTCTTGGCTCAAAAACTTTGAACTTTAACTAGCGTTTCGAGTAGCGCTTTACTGTAACCTCAGAATTGAAGCAAAACTTTCACAGCTTTCTCTTTTAGTCTTTTTTTTTAAGAGCAAAAGGTTTAGGAGAATTATGCATCACATGGATTTTTGTGATCCATTCCCTGTTGTTTTTATTTTGCTTGTTGCTGTTTACATCAATTAACATCATTTGCGCTGCAACCAGATATTGTTGTGTTCATTTTCTTTTGAAAGAATGTATCTTTCATCAGACGCACTTTGCTTCCCATCCTTCGTCATTGTTGACTCATGGCTACATGCTGGGCATAAAAAAGCGCCGAGTCTCTCTTCTAAGGCCAATGCTTAAATATGTTTTATTATTCAATTATTCTGCAAACCCTCGTTACGAAAACAGCGATTTTAAAGCCTGATAAAATCGGCATTTGAGATAGATCATCAGTCTTCTAACCTGTTGCAAACTGCTGTGGCCTGTTATTATGTTCATTAGTAAGAAATACACTGTAGACAGGCAAGAGAGGGAGAGAAACAGAGAAAAAGAGAGAGAGTGGGAGGGAGGGAGAGGGGAGAGAGAGAAAGAGAGAGAGAGAGAGAGAGAGAGAGAGAGAGAGAGAGAGAGAGAGAGAGAGAGAGAGAGAGAGAGACGAAAAGTCGGAAAGGAATGTATTGAGAGGCACAGGAAGAGAAAACCAGAGAGTCAGTAAGAGAAATATACACAAACATGCAGACACACAGAATAGTCGAGAGGGATTTGCCAAGTGAGAGAGAGAGAGATAGAGAGAGAGAGAGAGGGAGAGAGAGTAAGAGAGAGCAAGGGTGATCTTACAGAAAGTCAGACTTTTGACGTGTTTTGTCCCAAATTGTCAGTCTCCAACTAGAGTTATATTTGTGATTGCTTCTTGTATCCTAGTTATTTACTTCTTTATCAATATGTAATTACATCTCTAGATCCTCAGGTCCAGAGTTTGCTTCCGCCTCTATCCTGCTTCATCACTCACGAAATATCCAGAATATTAGAAACATGTAAGAAATACCTCGTTCAGTAAAGGGCATCCTCTCTTTATTTTATCTATTTCTTTATTTTTTCATGTGTTAATTTTTTTTTTTCAAGCAACAATGCTGTTTCAAGACAATCTTTACAAGTTAATTGCGTTTCAAATTCCTGCACTATAATTATTTAAAAAACGACTCTCAGAAAAAATTGATTTGCTTTTCTTAGAAATAGAATATTTCAGGTACACGTAATCAGCGATTTGGAACAAGTCCCATAGTAATGACGTGAGCTGATGTAAGAAAGCTGTTGTCTCTTGTCTGTTGTCTGTACCAGCTTATGTAAAGTCTGAGGATGTTATTAGAGAGCTTGTATTCCATCGGCGTCTCAGCATTGGCTAAAAAACATAATGATGTCTTTTCTTGTTGTTTGAAAAGTTTGCAAATGTATCACCCTGGCTTGGTCCATTATCTCAATTAGAGGCTGACATGAACAAGGAATAATCAAAACAAAACAAAAAAAAACCGATAATTTTTCTCCTTGTCTTGATAGTTTGTTACCTCTATGACTCTCAACACGTCTGCCTAACTGTTTGTCTTCATGTCTCTTCTTCTCTCGCACAAATACTCATTTCATCATTTTCCTCCCCATATATGTCTGTCTTTCCTTACATTTCTTTTTGATTGTGTGGCTCTCTATAATTATTTCTGGGTTCCTGAATGTCTTTTTATCATTTTTTTTCCTCTCTGTTTTTTCCTGATTATCTCTGTACCTCCTTGACTCTCTAATTCTCTATCTTTGTAAACTGCAAACTAAAAATTTGATGAAATGAGCTTCTTGTACTATGTACTTTTATTCAAATCCAACATAATTATTAATTTTTGAAATAGTTATGGTTAAAATAGAACCGACATAAAGGAGTGCCATAATTGGAAAGAAAAAGAGGGTTAAGTAGAACAAGTCAGCCTATTTCTGTTTGATGAAATAGAATTTTGTTACTGTTACCAAATAGAAAAAAAACCAATTGCTTCTTTTCGTCGTTTAAACCATGCACGCATTTATGAAACTGAAAAAAGGGAAAGAAAAGTTTTTCCATCACATTTCAATGATCTTAACCCTTTATAGGATGAAAATACTCTTACTTGTTTTGAGCTGATCTTTAATGTCGATACAATCATGTCATTTGCGTGTTTACCGGTAAACTAGCCCCAGTTTCAAGGGTTAATCTTGAGCAGGCCCTTACGACGCTGAAGCACTCACCATCAACAGAACGAGGGTAAGCTGAGGTACAGGCTGTAAAGATTTCCCTCTCAACCATTAAGACATTTCAGCTTCTTTGAAATAATGAGAAAAGTCAGCAGAGAAACGGGTCAGTTTCCATGTAGCTCAGGGGAATCTCGTTAATAATTATTTACATACAATCAGTCTGGAAAGTGGGTCATGTCTGGACAGAAAGGGTCGATCGCGAGATAACTCTGCCCTGGTTCGGTCTGTCCTAAATCTCAGCGCCTTTCCCTTTCTTATGAGAAAAAGTTTGATGAAAAGATATGGTGTGCATATTTGTGGTAGGGGAGAGACCAATATTGTTCGGTTCTTGTTATCTGAGACAAGTATATTGGGCGTCACTCTGTAGGTCACCTCCCTATTTTAGGTAATTACAGAGAATGATGGAGAAGATGTTAGAGTTCCATTAAGATCTGATGATAGATAAAGGGGATGGGGAGAGAGAAAGAGAGAGAGAGAGAGAGAGAGAGAGAGAGAGAGAGAGAGAGAGAGAGAGAGAGAGGCTCTGAGGTAGGGATAGAGAGAGAGAGAGTGGGAGAATGAGAGACGGACAGGCTGACGAAGAGAGAGAGATAAAGGGAGAGAGACTCTGAGGGTGGGATAGAGAAAGAGAGTGGGAGCTTGAGAGACGGACAGGCTGACGAAGAGAGAGAAATAGAGAGAGAGAGAGAGACTCTGAGGGTGGGATAGAGAGAGAAAGTGGGAGAATGAGAGACGGAAAGACTGACGAAGAGTGAGATAGAGAGAGAGAGAGAGAGAGAGAGAGAGACTCTGAGGGTGGGATAGAGAGAGAGAGTGGGAGAATGAGAGACGGACAGGCTGACGAAGAGAGAGAGATAAAGGGAGAGAGACTCTGAGGGTGGGATAGAGAAAGAGAGTGGGAGCTTGAGAGACGGACAGGCTGACGAAGAGAGAGAAATAGAGAGAGAGAGACTCTGAGGGTGGGATAGAGAGAGAAAGTGGGAGAATGAGAGACGGACAGGCTGACGAAGAGAGAGAAATAGAGAGAGAGAGAGAGAGAGAGAGAGAGAGAGAGAGAGACTCTGAGGGTGGGATAGAGAGAGAAAGTGGGAGAATGAGAGACGGACAGGCTGACGAAGAGAGAGAAATAGAGAGAGAGAGAGAGAGAGAGAGAGACTCTGAGGGTGGGATAGAGAGAGAAAGTGGGAGAATGAGAGACGGAAAGACTGACGAAGAGAGAGAAATAGAGAGAGAGAGAGAGAGACTCTGAGGGTGGGATAGAGAGAGAAAGTGGGAGAATGAGAGACGGAAAGACTGACGAAAAGAGAGAAATAGAGAGATAAAGGGAGAGAGGCTCTGAGGTAGGGATAGAGAGAGAGATTGGGAGAATGAGAGATGGACAGGCTGACGAAGAGTGAGATAGAGAGAGAGAGAGAGAGAGAGAGAGAGACTCTGAGGGTGGGATAGAGAGAGAAAGTGGGAGAATGAGAGACGGAAAGACTGACGAAAAGAGAGAGATAAAGGGAGAGAGACTCTGAGGGTGGGATAGAGAGAGAAAGTGGGAGAATGAGAGACGGAAAGACTGACGAAAAGAGAGCTATGATGATAGGAAGAGGAAAAAATGAGACACAAACAGAGCGAGGGAATGACACGAAAAACAGATATATAAAGAATAAGTGGGAATGGGAGAGAAAAAGTACGAGACAGGGAGTGGAAATTATAAACAGTACAGAAATCAGCCACAACCTAGATCTAACTCGAGACCGATAAAAAAGATTAAAGGCGAAAAACATAATAAAAAACAAATGAAATGGACAGGGATCGAACCTGCACCTCGATACGGCACCCATCGCCTTGCCGAGAGAAGACCAGGTATTTAACCATTGAGCCACCAAATCTACCAAAAAGAGATGCTTCATGATCAGTGACTTTCATGCTGGCTTCAATAGACTGCATTTCTCTTTTTTGGACGAATCAATTATTCAAAGTTATCCGTGGTACCCAAGTTCAGATTTAAAAAACGTTTAACCTGGACATGTAGTGCAGGGCTGCTCCAGATATTGACCCGATTCACGAGTTTCTTTTGTGCGTGAGTTTATATGACTGTTTGTGTACATGTGGGATGTTTTGGTCTGATTGCTGTGACCAATATTAGTTTTCAGTAATACATGAGCTTGACATGAAAGAAAAAGCGTGAACTGTTTTTGTTGTTGTTGTTGTTGTTGTTGTTGTTATTATTATTATTATTATTATTATTATTATTATTATTATTATTATTATTATTATTGTTATTATTATTATTATTATTATTATTATTATTATTATTATTATTATTATTATTATTATTATTATTATTATTATTATTATTATTATTATTATTATTGTTATTATTATTATTATTATTATTATTATTATTATTATTATTATTATTATTATTATTATTATTATTATTATTATTATTATTATTATTATTATTATTATTCAAATCGAAAAAGCGTGAACTGTTAATAGCAGTTGTCATTGCCAATGGAAATTGTATATGAGAGAGGCCTAATACAATTTTACACACATGTAATGAAATATTAACAAAGGCACCTGTGCCTTGAAAAAATTGTTAAAAAAATGAATTTTGAGCGAAACCTTTTTGAACTAAGATGAAAAAAACCAAAACAAAACAAAAACACGGCATGCTTTGCTGTCACATTCCTTGCGAATAGAGATGAAGTTTGTGAAGGAAGATAAGGATTGGCGAAAGCGGTCTAAAATGGATCGCTCTCGTATTTTATTTATTGTTTTTAGGCGTGATCTCCAAGCAAAATATACAGAACTTCAATTGTAGTTAAAAAAAAATCCGTTCAATGCTACATTCTTAAGCTGAAAAAGAAAATAAATTAGAAATAAAATAAGTGGGCTCAAACCCAGAGTTACCTGCCTTTTTGAACTATTTTAATAAAATGGAACATTAACTGGTTGAATGTTATTTTCATCAGTTTTTTTTTTTCGCAAGGTGCACCTGTGACAGGAGCATGTTTGGCAGAATTGTTAAAACAATTAGTTTTTATTGTGTTCTGTGTCTGTGCCAAGAGTCAGCGCTACAAGCCAGGGCAAACATGCAACAAAAACTAACAAACATGCTTACGTGACTTCACATTTCGCCTGATTCTTTCAACATGTTTATGCTAATTGTCTGGTAAGGTTGACTGCTGACTGTTTAGAATAGAGATATAGAGCAGACCTGAAACTGTTCGTGGGTCGATCAAAGTCCCATCACACGATTCCTGGGTGAAACCTCAGAATTTTTTACTGCGACCTCTCCTAACTAGTTGTTTTAAGCTTGAAAAAACAAAAATTGCTATTTTTGAAGCAGAAGAATTTTTAACTTAAAAGAAAGAATGCAGCTAGTGGAAATTTAATGGGGATTTGGTTGTTGTTGTTGTTGTTGTTGTTGTTGTTGTTGTTGTTGTTGTTGTTCTTCTTCTTCTTCTTCTTCTTCTTCTTCTTCTTCTTCTTCTTCTTCTTCTTCTTCTTCTTCTTCTTCTTCTTCTTCTTCTTCTTCTTCTTCTTCTTCTTCTTCTTCTTCTTCTTCCTCTTCCTCTTCTTCGTCTCCATCCTCTTCTTTTTCTTCTTGTGATGATGATGATGATGATAATGGCGATGGGGATAATTATGAAAGTAGTGATGATGGTGATGATGGCAATCATTGTCGTGGGAATAGTATGATGATGGTGGTTCTGATATTGATGATGATTTTGGTGCCTATGAGAATCATTGTCATGGAGATAGTGATGAAAGTGTTGATGTAGAACATTGACATGAAAATAGTGATGACGATAATGATGATTTTGTAGATTATTGTCAAAGAGATATTGATTACATTGATAATGATGAAGATTATTGTGATAAAGATAGTAATTATGATTATTGATGATGATGATGATGATGAAGGACATTGCCCCTCGGAGTTTGTGTTGATAGTGATTATGATAATGGTAATGATGTAGATCATTGTC
>JAWDGP010007018.1:782500-785000 GCA_033675545.1 Elysia crispata
TAAGGATGTTTTTCGGCATCAAGTGGCAAAAGGATAACCTTGGCCTTGACTTTGAAATGCTGGCATCCATCTTTTTCATACAAAATGTTTGCATTTATATGCAAATGAAGTGAAACTGGTTTTATTTAGTTTCTTAACGAACAATAAAAAGCTAAGCATTTGTATTTAGCTTTCAGAGAATACATTTGTCCAGTAACGTCTGACCAAAAACATTGATCATAGACCAATTATTTATGCATGATTCCTACCTATCAATATATGAAAAAAACTTGAATGGGAAGGTCATCCTCTTAGAACCTTCTATTGGTTTAGTCGCCCTATTTTGCAAATATAACTAATTGTATAGAAAAGACTGCTTTAGCTTTATGGAATAAATCGAAGACGTGTTCCAGTGGATGGGTTCCTGTGGTGTAATAAGCCTTTTCAGTGCCGTGTACGGGTAGAGGCTCACATTTCCCGTGGTGGCAAACCTGACAGGCGGGGTACTAGTGCCGAGTTATCTTAAGTCTTGAGATTTATCGGTGCTTCTATGACTGCACAGGAAAGTTTCTCCTTCTCCTCCTCCAGAAGTTGTCGGCGGTGAGGTGCGACAAGAGCTTGAGAGACGTGTAGAATGTCTGGTATTCCGTTGACTTCAGGTGGACATATGGCCCGCACGTCAGACATGATGAAACTTTATCTGGGTGTTGTGCGCACATCCATGCTGTACAGGTGGACATGGAGCCCGCACCTCAGACATGATGAAACTTTACCTGGGTGTTGTGCGCACATTCATGCTGTACAGGTGGACATGGAGCCTGCACGTCAGACATGATGAAACTCTCCCTGGGTGTTGTGCACACATCCATGCTGTACAGGTGGACATGGGGCCTGCACGTCAGACATGATGAAACTCTCCCTGGGTGTTGTGCACACATCCATGCTGTACAGGTGGACATGGGGCCTGCACGTCAGACATGATGAAACTCTCCCTGGGTGTTGTGCACACATCCATGCTGTACAGGTGGACATGGGGCCTGCACGTCAGACATGATGAAACTCTCCCTGGGTCTTGTGCACACATCCATGCTGTACAGGTGGACATGGGGCCTGCACGTCAGACAGAATGAAACTCTACCTGGGTGTTGTGCGCCCATCCATGTTGTACAGGTGGACATAGGGCCTGCACGTAAGACATGATGAACCTCTACGTGGGTATTGTGCGCCCATCCATGTTGTACAGGTGGACATGGAGCCCGCACGTCAGACATGATGAAACTTTACCTGGGTGTTGTGCGCACATTCATGCTGTACAGGTGGACATGGGGCCCGCACGTCAGACATGATGAAACTCTACCTGGGTGTTGTGCGCCCATCCATGCTGTACAGGTGGACATGTGGCCCGCACGTCAGACATGATGAAACTCTACCTGGGTGTTGTGCACACATCCATGCTGTACAGGTGGACATGGGGCCTGCACGTCAGACATGATGAAACTCTACCTGGGTGTTGTGCGCACATTCATGCTGTACAGGTGGACATGGGGCCCGCACGTCAGACATGATGAAACTCTACCTGGGTGTTGTGCACACATCCATGCTGTACAGGTGGACATGTGGCCCGCACGTCAGACATGATGAAACTCTACCTGGGTGTTGTGCACACATCCATGCTGTACAGGTGGACATGGGGCCTGCACGTCAGACATGATGAAACTCTACCTGGGTGTTGTGCACACATCCATGCTGTACAGGTGGACATGTGGCCCGCACGTCAGACATGATGAAACTCTACCTGGGTGTTGTGCACACATCCATGCTGTACAGGTGGACATGTGGCCCGCACGTCAGACATGATGAAACTCTACCTGGGTGTTGTGCGCACATTCATGCTGTACAGATGAACATGGGGCCCGCACGTCAGACATGATGAAACTCTACCTGGGTGTTGTGCACACATCCATGCTGTACAGGTGGACATGTGGCCCGCACGTCAGACATGATGAAACTCTACCTGGGTGTTGTGCACACATCCATGCTGTACAGGTGGACATGGGGCCTGCACGTCAGACATGATGAAACTCTACCTGGGTGTTGTGCACACATCCATGCTGTACAGGTGGACATGGAGCCTGCACGTCAGACATGATGAAACTCTCCCTGGGTGTTGTGCACACATCCATGCTGTACAGGTGGACATGGGGCCTGCACGTCAGACATGATGAAACTCTACCTGGGTGTTGTGCACACATCCATGCTGTACAGGTGGACATGGGGCCTGCACGTCAGACATGATGAAACTCTACCTGGGTGTTGTGCACACATCCATGCTGTACAGGTGGACATGGGGCCTGCACGTCAGACAGAATGAAACTCTACCTGGGTGTTGTGCACACATCCATGCTGTACAGGTGGACATGGGGCCTGCACGTCAGACATGATGAAACTCTACCTGGGTGTTGTGCACACATCCATGCTGTACAGGTGGACATGGGGCCTGCACGTCAGACATGATGAAACT
>JAWDGP010007018.1:790000-802500 GCA_033675545.1 Elysia crispata
TTCTGCTATAGCTACAACTTTGTAACTCACAAAACAATATCCTATCCTGAAAACAGGGGCGAAACAGAAAACCAGTAATCATGCGAAAACTAGAATGTCCTTGATGACTTTCAAAAAATCCTAGTATTTTGACATAGTTTCAAATTCGAATAATGCAGTGTTCCCTATAAGTTACTGGAGCTAGGAAGGTTGTCGCTCTATCCTACACCAAGTATTGTAACTTACACGACATGAATTTGTCGATTTTAAAATGTTTGAAAGTCAAATTTCCCAGTCCCGCCTTACTAGGGCTGTTTAAGAGACACGTTAAAGCATCAAAGAAAGAACAATCTGCGCCAAACTTTAAAATCGCCAAGTTATAACGTGATCTTTGCAGATATTATCAGCACGGAATGATGGTTCACTTGATGAGCGGCCATCTTCCCCTAATTTAAAATCTGAATAGAAAATCGAAAAGATAGGATTTAGCAAAAGTGCGTCACTTTTCAATATTTTGATGAATCATTTATTTTAAATGTGTGATACTTAGTATTGTCAGTTTTCTAACTGTGGTCATCTAGTACCGTAAAAAACAGACTACAATTATTTATATTATTCTGAATATTAAATCAAACATTTTGGTCCCTTAATACACGGAATACGTAAATACATGAATATTTTAAAAAAGTATTTTTTTAATATTGAAGAATATGAGTATAAGAACAACCTTATCTTTAATTTTCGAGAAGTGAAAAAAAAATGTTCATATTATAGACAAAGTTGAGATAGCCTGATAGTTCTCGGCTAGATAAGATAATTTTTTTAACGTAACAAGGTGTTTCTAACCTGAAGATAAATAGATTTGATGATAGCATCGGCTAACAGCAGGTCTTTATTGTGTGTTATATGCAGAGAGAAGTTTATTAGAAAAGCACATAAATCACAGCATTGACTTTACTGGTTATTTTTTGTTCTACACTTAACCGACTGATTTACGACACATTGATGGTCAATACTCCTTGAGGACAGAGTGGGTCTTATCACTATCAAACAAAGGCTGATAGCATGCAGACAGGTAGTGAGCATGTACACAGGTTGTTAGCTTTTATACAGGTTGTTAGTGTGTACATAGATTGTTAGCTTGTACGCAGGTTATTAGATTGTACACAGGTTGAAAATATATATTCAGGTAGTTAGCATATAGAAAGACAGTTGGCATGATAGTGCGCAGATTTTTATCATATACACAGGTTGTTAGCATGTATATAGGTAGTTAGCATAATATACAAGTTTGTTAGCATGTTTACTGGTAATTAGCATATACCCAGCTGTTAGCATGTATACAGGTAGTTAGCATAAACCCAGATTGTTAGCTTGTATACATAGAATTAGTATAATTATACTCAGGTTGTTAACCATGAAGACAGGTAGATAGTATGACAGCACAGTTTGGTATCATATACACAGGTAGTTAGCATACAATTTATCAGCATGTTTACAGTTAGCATATACACAGGTTGTTAGCATGTATACAGCTAGTTAGCATATACCCAGATTGTTCGCATGTGTACATAGAATTAGCATATACTTAGGTTGTTTAGCATGTAGACAGGTAGTTAACATATAGACAGGCAGTTAGTAAGACAGATTGTTATCATGTACACAGGTTGTTAACGTGTATAGAAGTAGTTACCGTGTACACAAGCTGTTAGCATGTACACAGATAGTTAGTACATACATTGAGCTAGCATGTACACGCACTATAATTGATTGCATGATTTCCTCCACCGATTTTCTCGAAAGAAAAAAAAATCTAGTGCGAAGTCCAGAAAGACTTACTTTGGACAAGCATCTTATCTTTTATCAGAGATCTGATAGAGACTGAGGAGAAGTTGAGCACGTTAGACTAATGGAGAAAAATCAGTGAGCTCATGATTATTAAAACCATATGTGTTGTCAAGTCCTTGTGTAGCCCAATGGATAAATATGATAGGCGGACAACTTATGATAGCTAACAGCCCGCGCAAAAACATGGAATTTTTTTGGCTCTCCTTTTCATTTTCATTGCTCCACGGCGCTCCCTCTGGTACCAGAGTAAGCTTTGACCATCAGTTCCCACTGGTCAAGAGGTCAGTTTTTAGGTGCGGCCAGTTTTACCAGATGGTGTTCGACTGGGTGTGAAGGCAACTGGTCAGCGCCTGCCACAACACCGGCCGCCTCCATCCATCAAAACATGGGGAAAACCCACAGTCACACAGCGTCAGGCAACACCAGTTACGTGGGATGAGTCGGCCTGGAGTGTTGTGTTGATACTGGTTGTTGATGCCGCATTGACATTCAAGGTATTTACCCGGTCTTCTGAGGGTATTCAGCCTCATACGCTTGTTTCAACATTACTCCTTTGCAATAGCGACTCTGGATCCGAATCCAAGAGATTTTCACGGAAAAAGAATTTTGAATATATCCTGGAAATCTACTAATCTGGAACGATCTAGGTCCAAACTGTTAGAGACTATTTACACGTTCCTTTGTAATAATTATGCACTGTGACATAGGGAATATTAAACTCGGCAACACCATGAATATTGTCGTGAGAAGTTTACGTCATTATTACGAACTTTGGCAAAGTGACCAATTGTCAGCATTTCAAACTTTGACAAAAGGAATTTTCTTCAGCAATACCAGATTTTAGAGGAATTATTCATCAGTGACACGAACTTTGAGAAAGCATGACTTGTGTGTAGTTTTAAGTCTTGAGAATTTTATCAAGTTACATTTAATTTATTTAACAACCTCTCTATCCCCCCCCCCCCCCCTTTTTCCGTGCATAATTTTAGGGTACTATTCAATATGTGAGTCAAGAGATTATCAACCTGCATAGTTTGAATCGATTTTTCCAACCTTACCAAAATAAATCAACACAAAATAACGAGGAATCCAATGCGAAGATGAAGTTTCCTGCCTGATTCGATTTTTTTAGATTCGAATCCTAAACCGATTACCTCCACTAAAATTGTGGTCTCGAATCGTGTATCTTCTCCAGCGGTGTTGCGATATCATCCGAACCGAATTAGCGACTCAGAGCCAAACCTGGGCCAGTCGTGAGAGTAGCGAAACCAGTGATTTATTCCCAGTTGCTTTGATTACCTTCAACAGGGAAGGAAAACTAATAACGCGTTAAAAACCTGTGTTACAGATAACTGGTGGGAAGCGATGCAGAAAGAGTAACGAGGCGAGATATGATCTGCTTCTGTTTTTATGTCTCCCAAGGTTAAAGAAGAGCATACTGCCCAGGCTCTAAAAGTGGCCTTCGATATATTTGGGTTGCGATTGGTTTGTGCGTTTTCAGCATATTTTGTTGTCACGGAGGGAGAATTAACTTCTTATTAAGATTGTAAGAGCAATAATAAGTCACCCTCTGGGTCGGGGATGTCTGGTGCCTCTTCAAGCATTATTAATATTTTGTTATCATGGAGGCAGACTTCATAACAAAGTTGTGAGAACGTCATGAAGATCCCTGTATAGTAATCATAGATGGGCTTACAGGAATGTACACAGTTTCTTATAATTATTTCGGAAGAGCGTTTTAGAGATGGCTTGTCCTGTTCTCTCAGCCAAGTTGAGCTTTGGATCGATGATTTTGTCAGTTTGAAAAAATCTCACACTGCTGAATGTACTGGTGTTTTCTACTCCGAATTAACTGTGACAAATGATTTTGTCAGTTTGAAAAATCTCACACTGCTGAGTGTACTGGTGTTTTTTACTCCGAATTAACTGTGACAAATGATTTTGTCTGTTTGAAGAATCTCACACTGTGAATGTTCTGGTGTTTTCTACTTCCACTTAAAGTTGAGTTGACAAACTGTGTGACGATGGCGTCGCGGACAACTCAATCATTCCCTCTTGCCCGGTTACTGTAGCTCTGGGGTTCAGTTGCTATGTGAGGGTCTGGCGGATATTTCCCGCATCTCTATAGATCATCTATATGAATTTCCTCCTCTATTCCAAGTGTGTATAATTACCAAATAAATCTCTATTTATCCAGGCAGAACTAGATTTTCTTCAAGGAATAGAGTGGATATTTGCTTTGAACAGTATTTTCCTCTCTAATTTTTGTTCGTGACGTGAGAGGAAAAAAATTAATAGGTTGGCAAAGGATTTGTTGGAAACATTCAGAATTTCAGATAAATCAAAAACATTGCTTCGCTTAAGGATTTCCTAATACCTGGTTAAGATTTCTCCTCCCAACATGCCACGATGATCAGGATCATGTTGAAAACCGCAAGGTCCAAAAGTAACTTGTTGTCTAAAATAAACATTCGCGTCTTCCACTAAAATTTCTTCATTTATTACAATTTACGTTAAAGCTGTAAATGAGTAGTTGATTTTGTCTGTCTTTTTAAATATTATTTCTGCCTATGAATTTTTTCGATTGTTATTTTATTTTATTTTTATTTTTGAAACGGCAGTGATGATTCTCCAAGTCTTATCGTATCATAACAATTTTTTCAAGTTCGCATCATCATAATTATAAGCTTGGGGCGATATCAGTGAATATTTTAAATCCGGTTAAAATCATTTTTTTTAAAAAGCACTCTCTTGCCAAAGCTTTATAAAGATATCGTTAAGATCCGTGTTAAAGATCTTTGATATGTTAGAGCAGTGTAACTTTCTGTATCCGGGACTGAATACTGAAGCGGCGCTCATAGTAATACTCTCGAGATCTTTGTCTCGACTGTTAAAGATAAAATACTACAGCCTAATGGGACTTGCCGTTTTCCCTTGTTGACATATTTCGTGATGAACAAACAGTCAAATAATTTAAAAATTGACAGCCGCAGGCCTGACTCATTAGAAAAGGTGTATGCAGTCTTGACAGTCGTGCTTGGTTTTAATTTCGTGATCAAATACCACACAGGTTC
The DNA here is from genome assembly GCA_033675545.1 of Elysia crispata. Taxonomy (NCBI): domain Eukaryota; kingdom Metazoa; phylum Mollusca; class Gastropoda; family Plakobranchidae; genus Elysia; species Elysia crispata. The sequence goes on from JAWDGP010007018.1 coordinate 794,902, forward strand.
AAATGTCGATCCTTGTGCTTGTAATGTAGCAATCCTCTTTGCCCCTCTTCCACCATTTTCAGTGACCCCCCCCCCCCCCTCCCCCCCCCCCCCAACTCCCTCTCTCCAGCTAGCGAGGTCTGATATGATGGGAAGTTCAGCAGCTCACGTCTTTATTTCTTCGTTTAGGTTTTCTAAATTGTTTGTCTTTCCGTCTGGCTCTCTCAGAGTATTAAATTTTTTAGAATTATTTTTCATTTCTGCAGTCTTTGTCAATTAATGTAAAGGAATTGTTTTCCATTCCATCAGTCTCTGTCTCACAATGTTAGATTTGCTCAAAGGTTTGTAACTCCGTCAGTGTGGATCAGAGTCTGATTCGGAGACAAACCTGTGTTTAGTTGTAATAAAACACGTCCTACAGTTGAAATACTATCTTTGCTGTTTATTCTTTTTTCCATCACAAATCTTTTTCAACATACAAACAAAACAAGTTCTACATCACGAGCAAGAAGTACTGAGCTATAACGTCTGTTTAGACAAAATCTGACACTTTCACCTGAAACAGTTTGATTTAAAAAAACAACATAGTGGAGCTGTTGAATAATTCTTCATGCTCGTACTTGTTCCAACAACGACATAAGGATGCTTTACAAAGACAAGAGCGACTAATTTGTATTATTTTTTAAAACGTTTCATCTCCAGTTTCACAGTTAAGTTAAATTAACCGTAAACTTCCTAATCACTCCAAAGAAACCTTCAGTTAGCTTAAGATTTGAGCATAATTACTGTAGACTCAAGCAGGCAACATTTTCGGTGCCAAATTAGACGTTTTTCAATACACTGGCAAGAGACCAGAATTTTTTTCACTTTTTCCACTGTTATAATTAGTAGTGTATGAGTCAAGACAACTTAACAAACCGAGAAGTGCGTTGTTTATTGCAATAGTAGTTATTACCTCGCTATCTCTATTGTGACTGCAGACAAAGCACTTATTTTACATTGCTATAAATAAACCGAGGCACTGCTGTTTCAACATAGGCTATGTACATTTAGTCAATCAAGTTTAACACATTTTCTTTACAACTCTTATAGATCCAGTTATTTTACATTATTTGGCATCTAGAAAAAAGAACAGATCAAGATATAGAACAAGAGAAAAAAAAATATTATGACTGCTTTGAACAAATTAAATCGTGTGTTGTTTTATGAAACATCAAAGAGGAGAAACGAGAATTTAGTTTGAGCAGTCTAAACTAAAACTAGTAATTTTTCAAACGCAAAAAGTGATAATTAGCTTTTTGTTGAAACTGACTCACGCTTGAAATCTCACACCGAATTGTTGGCGGGCGGAGAGCAACAAAGTGCAACATGGTGCTGTTCAAACTAATTAAAATAGAATTTTAAAAAAAAATTGCTTCACAAGATATTTTAAACGGTTTGGTTGCTTGAGATTGCGCATAAGGACAGAACATCTCCATAAGCTTTTCAAATCAGTTCGCCGTGGCTATAGATTTTACTCACAGAGATAAATAACCGGCTTGATAAAGATATTATTAACACATCACCTTAGAAATTTCAATATGCAAAATTATAAAAAATATTATCATTAGTTTTTTTGGGGGGGCACATATCAATATAAACATCTTTATGGCTAACATAGTCTTACAAGAGATATGATACACGTAGGAAGAAGTGTGAACTGGCGAGAAAAGGCGGGAATAATCTGCCTTGTAAATAATGACCTCAAAAGTCACCGGGTAAAGAGTGCCGTGATGTATTACTCCGCATAGTGAGGATATTGCAATGAGCATGAAATTAGAACATAAATATCTGTTTGAACCAACTTGTGCAATGAGTGTGTATGTCTGTCTTATGTTAGCAAGGTTGTATCTTCACCATCCACTAATTAGTATAGGTATTCTATCTAATGTGAACACAGCAGTGTCTTCACTGTGAACTAACCAGGATGGCCAAGATTTAAACTGTCAATGTGTAGATTTGTCTCATGTGAACACAGCAGTGTCTTCACTGTGAACTAACCAGGATGGCCAAGATTTGAGCTGTTAATGTGAAGATTTGTCTCATGTGAACACAGTTGTATCCTCACTGTCAACTAATTAGTATGGACAAGACTTGTGCAGTGAATGTGTAGATTTGTCTCATGTGAGCACAGCGGTGTCTTCACTGTCAACTAATTAGTATGGACAAGACTTGTGCAGTGAATGTGTAGATTTGTCTCATGTGAGCACAGCGGTGTCTTCACTGTCAACTAATTAGTATGGACAAGACTTGTGCAGTGAATGTGTAGATTTGTCTCATGTGAGCACAGCGGTGTCTTCACTGTCAACTAATTAGTATGGACAAGACTTGTGCAGTGAATGTGTAGATTTGTCTCATGTGAACACTGTAATGTTGAATCCTCACTAACCACTGACCAGTATGAGCAAGACTAAGAAAATGACGTGTAGTAAGGTTCACACAAGTCTTCTTTATTCCGCAGTTATGTACCTACTTAAATGTAGCGTTAAGAGTTCGGTGTTCGAATCATGATTGTATAAGGTGCGGCTCATACCAGGGTTGCATCTTTCTTGTAGTTGTTTCAATGTTATGCCTCCTGTAGAGAATATAATTGGCAAGAGATTTCTTTCGGTTTTTTTTGTTTTTTTGTTTTTTGTTTTTTGTTTTGTTGTTGTTTTTTTTTAAAAATGTTGATGAGCTTGTGAGTTTAGCATTAGTCGATTTTAGAAACGGAATTTTCGTGTATTTTTACGGTACCTTGATGCAAGAAGAATCTGAAGCACGGTTTTCTCTCTCTCTCTCTCTCTCTCTCTCTCTCTCTCTCTCTCTCTCTCTCTCTCTCTCTCTCTCTCTCTCTCTCTCTCTCTCTCTCTCTCTCTCTCTCTCTCTCTCTCTCTAATTCTCTCTGTTCCTTTCTTTTCCTTCCTATCCATACATGTTTAGACCTGACTCTCTGATTTAGCTAGTCGAGGCTTTTAAACACCTTCTTTTAACTTCTCTCTTATTTATTTTTCAAGTGTGATGCACTTTTGAAGTGATTATTTCCCTTGATCAGGAGAAACTGATGTACAATAATTATCGGCAATAAATTAAAGTGAAAATCATGGCATGTCTTCTGGTTATTTTTTTCCTTCTTTTATCTAACTAGCTACGTAGCATCATACATATATTTCTAATCAACAGATATTCTATTCTGCGCTTTAAGATCACATTCCTCTGACTCATAACTCAAACCAGAAAGCACAGTTGCTCTTGAAAATCATTAAATAGGAAACAAGAGGCATAAAAGTTTTTAATAGATGGCAATGCAGGTGGGGAATATCTCATTTGGCACATACCCTGGCACGGTTGGTGGACAAGTCCCAAGGGTAAGGATAGATCACCTGCTCTGGCTGAATAGATCAGATATTATCTTCATCAACAGTCGTTTTTGTTCATTAACTACTGTTTTCTTTGTTGTTGCTATGCTTTGTTTTACTTTGTTTTAATTTTTAAAAAAAAATGTTTTGTGTATTGGAATGCTTGTAAAAACGAAGAACTTGATGTATGGATTTGGTAATGAAATGAAAGAGCTCGAATAAGCTCCTTGGTTTATTTGGCATCGTCGAGGAACTTGATATGAGAGTTATTGTTCCATTAACCTTTCACTGAACTATTTCAGAGAAATGCGTGTTATTTTTCTAGAAATCCATGAGAGGTTACGAGAAATATGCTTTAAAGTGGTTTTTTTTTTTTAAGGTATATGCTTTTGCGTCCAACCTGTACTCCGTTTTATCATCTCTTTATTTCTTGTCCCTTCGGCCAAGGTGGATAACTCCTGCATGTAACATGCCGCTAACTTTGCACGTTTTTGGCACACTATCTAGTTTGTTCCAAATTCTCAAAATAAACATAATGTCTTTTAAGCAGCCTGAAAGAGATCAAAGTTCTGACTATTCTCAATACGCAAAACTTTGTTGGCTACCTGTTTAAACACACTAATACTGCCCTATAAAGCTCATAAAGTCGGCAGGCCAATCTTATATCCCGTTTCTGTTTAAGAAATCAGATTTTTACACCAATTTTCAAAAGACCAACTAACCATGCAGGTGGAAAACACCTTATTTGACACATACCCAGACTCGCTAGGTAGACAGTCCCAAGAGTAACGCTAGAGTACCTGCTCTGACTGGCTAGATTAGAGATAGTATCATCTTCTTCAACAGTTATGTAGTTATTTCTATCATTATTGTTGCTGGTTTGTTGGGTTTTGCCACCATGATAGGCTTAAAATGTCATCATCTCCTACTATCATTCTGTAGCTATAAATCTTTTTTTCCAATTTTTACAGAATTTTCTTTTTTTTTCCGATTATTGCTGTTTTAAGATTTCTGACGAAAAAGTTTGTAGTCTGACTGTTTCTCACGTAATGTCTGTCTGTCTCTTTGTCTCTCGCCTTCACTCTCTCTTTCTAATAACCTCCTCATTCTTCTTCTCCCCTATCCTCTTCCTTGCATTTTTCCTCTCTCTATCACATATTCTCTCTCTCCCTCCCTATCTCTCTCTCTCTCTCCCTCCCTCTCTCTCTCTCTCCCTCCCTCCCTCTCTCTCTCTTTTTCTCTCTCTCTTTCTTTCTCTCTCTCACTCTCTCTCCCTCCCTCCCTCGCTCTCTCTCTCGCCCTCTCTCCCTCTCTCTCTCTCTGTCTCTCCCTCTCTCTCTCTCTCTTTCTCTCTCTCTCTTTCTTTCTTTCTCTCTCACTCTCTCTCCCTCCCTCCCTCTCTCTCTCTCTCTCTCTCTCTCTCTCTCTCTCTCTCTCTCTCTCTCTCTCTCTCTCTCTCTCTCTCTCTCTCTCTCTCTCTCCCTTCGATGCACTTCATCAACACTAGATTTCTTTTCCCCTTGACCAAGGTTGATAACTCCTGCGTGTAACTAGCGGCTAATTTTGCATCTTTTTGACACACTATCTTTGCTAGCTAACATTATTTTTTAATTCTCAAATTAAGCACCTGGTGTTTAAACAGCCAGAGAGTGTTCAAAGTCATAGTCGTTCGCAAGTTTGCAAAATATTTTTGGTCTGTTTACAAACATCATTCTTATGTAGGCCAAAGGCTATATCACCCCGTTATGAAAATGTTACTTTTGCTCCCAATTTAAAAAGACCATCATTATCATGAGAGCATGAGTCGGTGTTAATGCTACCCATTGTGCGGCCGTATAGCTTTTCTTCTCTTTAGATTGATCTTTTTTCTTACTCGCTTCCATCAAGGTTATCTTAGCCCTCACGGCTTATCGAATAAGCCCCGTCTGTCAGTAAAGACTTAAAAAGCTGATTGGGTCCGTCAGTCACTGAAGTTCAGACCCCAGTACAATTTTTAAAAAAATTCCTTCCGAGAGGTTTCAGTAGTTATGTTATAAAGCTGGACGTTTTCCGAGGCAACGCCAAGGTGCTGGATATAAGAAAAACATTCCTCTGCATGCTCTGCGCTCTACCTAAAGCCCTAATAGGAAAAAGACAGTGCTGTACACATGCGGGTTCAAAAACTAATATAACAACATGTTCAATAGCCAAGTAGGAGAACTATATATCTATATGTGTATAACGTCATCGAGTTTTGATCCAATCCATTCGATGAAGAATATGGCCTTGAACTACGTTTCTGACTATTTTACGCGTCAATGTTTTTTTTAATACTCCTATTTTCTTCTAATAGGTTTCTTTAAATACCTGGTAAGAGGTTTATAAGTTTTTGCGAAATAATTGAATTGTGTAGTAGAAGGTTTTTTTTTTTTTTGTGGGACCTGCAACGGTTGGGTTTTCCCATACACGCTTAGAATAATCTAATACTTCTAACTCTATTGAGGGATTGGTGTGCAGTGTGCACTAGAGATGACTGGTCTCAAAACTAGAATTTGTGGAATATTTAAAGACAGAACAAAAACGCTGAAAAAAAATAAATTTTAACTTTCTTTGGTATCTTTTTAACGGATATGGCGTTAAGAGGGCTCCTTGCAGCCAGAGAAGCAATGCTCAAAAACTAGTAGTAGTCTTGAAATGGAAGAAAGTGTAGGAAAACGTTGAAACAAATGTGTTGGGAAAAACTATCTTACGACGATAAACAGCCCTAGTGCGATTTACAGTTCTTGTGCCCTTTTGTTTCAAAATTGCTTCCATGCTCGTTTTGTTACCGACATCTCTGAAATTTGTTCGCAGTTTTGTCGCCTTTATCGGCCCTGAAATTACTCAGTTTCATAATGTTTTAGTTCGACCTCTCAATAATTCAGTTTCTTGGAAAATTGCATTAAGTTTAGTTGTTTGGGCCATTGTGAACAAAAAGAGACAGCTGTTCAGTTTCTTTGCTAGTAACGCTTACGTCTCTTAAGTTCCAAAAAAGGTCTTCTCAGAAGAAGAAGTTTTCTGTCAGGTCTACATGACGGCTGATTAGATGAGATCCAAAATCAACACCTCATCGCCCATCCATGGATTAAACACCGATGCTCCCTTAGGAAAACCCAATTTTTTTATTCCTTTCTGTATGAGTTCAAGGAAAAAAGAACGGAGAGATCTGATATCGAGGGGGACAAAATATCAAAGCTTCAGCGAGTCTGATCAGGTCGAGTATCGTGGTGTGATTATAGTAACGACTATTATAATCATGTCAACAGTGGTGGCGTCTATTGTAACATCGATATGATCAGGTTGAGTATCATAGTGTGATTATGGTAACGACTATTATAATCAGGTCAACAGTGATGGCGATTATTGTAACATCGATATGATCAGGTTGATTGTGGTGGCGGTTATTGTAACATCGACATGATTAGGTTGATTGTGGTGGCGGTTATTGTAACATCGATATGATCAGGTTGACTGTGGTGGCGGTTATTGTAACATCGATATGATCAGGTCGAGTGTCATGGGAACTGTTATTGTAACATCGATATGATTAGGTCGAGTGTGGTAGAGGTGAATGTACAAAACACTGTATTTCAATTTTCTAGCTGTAGTAATTTTGTTTTGTTATGTTTTCTAATTTTTTTTGTTACGTGTTTTAGAGTACCTTTTAATGCTTTTTTTCTTTATTTCAATAAATAATTATTCTCTTTACACGGCTCCGCCTCTTTCTCATTATAATCCTTATTCCTCGTACTTTAATCTTAGTGTTGTTGTTTTTTTAACTTTCAACACACACTACACATCCATTCGAATAAACGATGTTCAAATGCCCGTAATTTAAATTCAAATAGATCATTATCAGTTACAACCTGTAGGGTGTACTTTAGATTGCGCTGTGAATTTTACTCCTGTCATGTCATGAAGATCGCATCTCAATTGTTTGTGTGACATTCTAAAAGTTTTCAAAGGTCAAGCAAAACATTGCTACAAAAATGTGCCGTTAGTCTGCGTAATTTGAATTCGGTCCACCATAGGCGATATATCGGAAATTGGTTACTTTATAAACTTGTATTCTTTTCGTATGTTGATAAATAGAGAAAGATAGGAAAGAGAAACAGAGAGAGAGAGACAGGAACAGACAAAGACAGACAGAAAAAGAGAGAAATAGAGAGAGTAACTGACAGACAAACCAGCGGACGCAGAGAGGGAGAGAGAGACAGACAGACAG
>JAWDGP010007018.1:805000-812500 GCA_033675545.1 Elysia crispata
ATGATTAGAACTAATAATCGTTAATAATAGGACCAGCAATTAGGCCCACTTTATCGATAACCTTTGGACCTGTACACAGTTTTCGGTTCATAAGTACGTTAACTGCAGTTTCGAATTTTAAGTTTTATTAATGGGTTTATTCTTACATCTTGCAGAGAGAGAGGAAGAGAGAAAGAGAGAGAGAGAGAGAGAGAGTGAGAGAGACAAAGAGAGAGGCAGAGAGACAGAGAGAGAGAGAGAAAGTTGGAAGATAGCCATTAATAGAGATGAAGACAAGCAAAGAGCAAGAGTTAGATTGAAAGGATAAGTGGAAAAAATAATATGAGATAGAATGATTTTGTGAAAACATGACAGAGAAAGAGAGAGTAAGGAAAAGAGATAGAAAGACAGAAAGACAGAGAAACACAAAGATAGAGAAAAAGTGTTACAGGCAGAGATAGAAAGAGAAACAGAGATAGATACAAAGAGGCTGAGAAAGTGTTTAGCTTGCTGGTTTTACTATTAGAGTTTGTATTTAAGGAATTTGTTGTAATCAGCGTGATGATATTCAACGTAGTATTCCTAAAGGTCCTTCACACTTACATCATAAATGAGCAGAAAATATTCCTCTTGATTCATTCATCAATTATAATTGAGAAAGAACGCGTCTAGAAACAAGTTATGTAAACTTCTATGTAAATCTATTTAAAGTATGACTTATTTTGCATATTAAAAAACTAAAAATTCTATTCAAAACAGAAGCTTCTAATTTCTGAAATTTAGCATGACACAGTCCAGCTAATAAAATTAAAAAAAAAATCTGGAGGAATTCATAAAAGGTTTTCTTTGTATGTAAACAAAGTAATTAAGTTAATGTGAACTTTGAGCTATAGTGCAGTCTACGGATAAAATAATTATCATGATAATGAATCGACTCTGTTACATTTATTTGTCTCAAATGGATGGCTTTGGGTGATTAACTTCGCCAGCTCTTTAGGTTTACAAAGGGAGGGAGTATTTATGTACGCGTATGCAGAGAAAGAGTAAGAGAGAGAGAGAGAGAGAGAGAGAGAGAGAGAGAGAGAGAGAGAGAGAGAGAGAGAGAGAGAATTGAAACTCATGTTATAGTTGCTTAGTATGTAAGAGTTTGTTTTCTTTTTGTTGTTTTGTTGTTTGTTCGTTTGTTCTTGTTGTTTTAGGGTTTTTTTCAACCTACATAGACTAACACATATTTTGCTTATTAATTATCAAGGCTGAAAAAATTTAATTTCACATACGGATGAAGAAACTAACTTGAAAATAAGGAAACTGGATCTTTATGTGGAATACATAGCTTTTGGGCAGCAAAATTTGTTTGGATTTTTATTTATCTCATTCCATCTACATTTTTCTTTTAAACGAAAGTAGAAGCTGTATCTTATATGACTCGAACATGTCCATGCCTCATGTTAGTATGGACAGCCATATGGCGCATTTAATCAGTCTCCTCTACTAGATGGAAACTCTTTTGAGTATCTTGGTATCAATTTGCAGCGCAATGTCCAACCCAGGCACTTTTGACTTCTCTCTGCCACTACTTATTTCGATTTAACATTAAATTATCTTTTCCCTCAGTAAGAATTGTTGAACCCTCTAGATTTTCTCTTCCTTTTTTTTTTTTTTTCGTAAATCATGCCGAAAAAAAAATAATTTACGGGCTGCATCTCTCAAATTCTACAGATTTTTATCTGGCCGAGAGGAAAAGAAAATTAATCTATCAATCAGAGTTTCCATTCCCTGGAGAGCTACCAGGATCTCAAGGTTATCCCCCCCTGATATAAGTACAGAGTTCTGCAACCTTGCTTCTCTCCCCTTCTCTAGCCTCTGTTCACCCCATCCACAGGGTGCACGGAATCTAAGGGACATAATCCAGAGCAGTGAACCAATTTGTTTCACAATTCATTTTTATGTCAAGAGTTAGAGAAGAGGGGGGAAAATATATTGTATTGCCTCTAGGAGTGACCCAGTGAGCCCTGACCCCTCTAGTCATTGATCCAGGGGCGAGTAACTCTATAGCCTATTCATTTTTTTTTTTTATGTATTTGTATTATAGTTTGGGGTAGAAGTGAGGGTTGCAACTGAATTTTTTCTGGAATTTTGTACACTTCATCTTTTTTTCTCGGATCCGTTAAAGGTTGGGTTTCAACCAGACTTTGATAGTACTGTCAGTATATTAATATTACGGTTGTTTTGTTTGTTTTTTTGTTTTTGTTTTTTGTTGTTTTTTTTTTTGCTTTTTTTCCCGATTCGATTCCTATTTTGATAATCCTGCCACCCTTGGGAGAGAGACTGAGGGGGCGTGATGTGAAGGATGGGGTGGATTGAGACACAGAGTAAAAGAGATCGAGAGACAGAGAAGTGGTAGTGGAAGTTATGGGTAAAGCGCGAGAGATGGAGAAGAAACAGCTCGAAATTCAATCATTCTGCTTCACGCACAGCTTGGCCATGATGATTGCAAGGTTCATTTTGTTTTGTTGTTGTTGTTGTTGTTGTTGTTGTTGTTGTTGGTGTTGTTGTTGTTGTTTAAACCTTTGTAATTTTTAAATGTCAGGTCTACTTAAAATTGAAAATTTTTTGAATTTTCGGGTGTTGTTCATTTTCTAGTATCTTGTTCCTTTTTATTTCAAAACGGCCGAAATTTTCCTGCGTCTTATATGGGAAAAGTCTTTGGAAATCCGACTCATTAACGTAATTTTCTATCTTCATTTCGCTCAATTGGATAGATTATGGAAACTCTGGCATCGTTTAAAACAATATAATCCACTTCTTGATAACACGAGCAGAATTGGGTAAAATCATTCTCTTCATTGTGTGACTTGTCCAAAATGAGCTAACAAAACGAGGTGTGTGATTTTCCCACGACACAAAAGTGTATAATTATAATCACACTCAAAATTGTTATCTCCATGCAAAAGGCTTCAATTGCTGATTTCCAAACCAATGAATATTTTTTTTCCCTTCTTGCAACACTTGCCTTCATGCAGATACATAGAAATTTATGAGGGTATGATAGCATCAGTTTAGATCGTTGAGTGAACTTATGGTGAGTGCTTGCTCTGATCATAGTCTGTGATGACATCTATGATCAAATATGAAAATTGTTTGAAAAAAAACAAGAGGAAAAAACAAACAAGACGAGTAGATTTGATGCACTTTTTGCTCCCTTTTTTCTTCACGTCTTCACCCAGCTCGCTCAGGTTTTCTGGTTAGCGGGAACCGAAATTTTATTTTGTCAAAAGCTTTTCAGTCCTGAAAAAAAATGTGTTTTGATAGTTAGTTGATTGCTCGACATATCCAGTCTACTATATGGCAATTTAAGTCTTTTGTCTTTCAAAATCCGTCTTTCGTAATCCTGAATGGTGAATAATGACCAAGATAACTGTGTCACACAGCAGTCTTTTCAGGGTGGCTGGGCGTGAGCTCCTGGGATGGGGCCATCAGGGTTCTTGTTGTGACAATGGGTGATATTTTCAGGGCTTTGGAGTAAAAGTTAAGGATCATGAAGATTAAAGCCATTACAGTTCCAGGAAATGGTCCATCACTGATATCTATGTGGTAATAAACCCGCGCACAATTAGAGATCTTGAGATTTCAGGATTGCTGGCCTTACAGAATAACTTCAACCAAGCACAAAGTTATCGTCGAAACATAGCGGGTTGTACAATGAGTCTTGGCAACAGAAAAGATTAACGAAATGAGACAATAAATGAGAAGCTAATTGCTTTTCTTCTGTCTCGTTCTGAAGGTGATGGGTAGACATAATTAAAACAAATGAGATCTTATCAAGCATTTGACATAAAACAAATCCCCCTTTGAGCAGGTAATGGTTAAAAAGACGTAATCCCAAAAATCCGCGGTCCCACTTGGATTCCAGCCGCACCTTTAGATGTCTGTAGTGTGGGTGTTTTGGATGATGCTCCACCAACGCACTTTCTAGAGATTGATCCTCATCTTTCTTCTTCTGCCTCTTCTTTTTTTTAATTGCTCCTTTTTTACCTTCTTCTTCTAATCAACTTCTTTTTCTGTACTATTTTTAACCATTCTTCACCCCCTCCCCCTTTTTTTTTCCTTCCATCCCCTTCAGGTGATACTCACTTCATCACCTGAGTTGCATCAGATTGTCCTCACCATAAACCAATTTTTGAGAAGCAGTACCCACTTTCTACCTGGATTCCAGTATGCAGTATGCAGTATGCAGTACCACGCGTATGCATGCCAGTCAGACAGCGCAGTCATGCGTCATATTCAGGTAAACCGCCCAGACATGACGCATCCCTTACCGTAAAAGTGCATCTTGTCTCCACATAAACACGTAACGCCGAGTCCCAGTTATTAGCATTCCACGTGTGTGACGGTTTGTGTGTGTGTGTGTGCATGTGCGGGGACAAGACGCACCGCCGTCAGGTAAATGGGCTGTGTCGAGGATCTCCGCTGCAGTCCTGTAGGTGGCAGCTAGCTGATCTAGCTTTAGCTTCTCAGGTCTGCCCTGCGCGCGCATATCTTGAACAACACAAGCTATTTATTACGGTGAAAAACATTTTATTACACACCAGACATTTGCAAAGGTGCTGGAAGTCCGATATAGATACGATCAGCGTGACATTATATTAATAATATCTTGCTTTGTGTTCCTGATTGCTAGGCTGAGGGGGCGGAGGGATTCCAAGACGTGCGCGGATACCCAGAAAACAGCTGAAGCAAAATTTTCCAATCTCTTTAAAAATTGCCCTTTCTACTGGTCATTATAAAGCTATATAAGGAGGTAGTGACGTGTAAAGAAGTGCGCTGGCTTACGGAAATTCTTTAATTTTCCTTAGATAATTGACTTTAAAAAGCGTCTTCAAACAGGCAGGCATTTAAAAAAAATTAGCTGATGATTTTAATTCCTCTCCTAGACAAGGAAGCTCATTGTCTTCAATTTACTGGAAATACAGAAAAATTAATGCTCATGTAGCAAATGTATACTCCAGATAGAGAGAATACATAACTGACTATTCATATTTCTAAGTTCCACTTCCTACCAACCGAGCTCTCTAAAGAGTTGAACTTCGCATAATTTCCCTGAGTTAAGCAATTATGTCCAGACTCTCTTAACAGATAATCTGTGATGTTAGATGGGTTTGATCAAGCCTGCTGCCACCGCCTGGTGTTGGCTGAATCTGATAGCAGCTCGGAACAATGATCTCTCTCTCTCTCTCTCTCTCTCTCTCTCTCTCTCTCTCTCTCTCTCTCTCTCTCTCTCTCTCTCTCTCTCTCTCTCTCTCTCTCTCTCTCTCTCTCTCTCTCTCTCTCTTTCTCTCTCTCTCTCTCTCCCCTTCTCTTCCTCCCTCTCTCTCTTTTTCCTTTTTCTATCTATCTGTCTGTCAATCTATCTATCTATCTATCTATCTATATATATATATATATATAAGTATATGTATGTATATATCTTTATCTATCTTTATCTTTTTCATTCACCTCTCTCTTTCCCTCTCTCTCTCTCTCTCTCTCTCTCTCTCTCTCTCTCTCTCTTTTTCTGTGTGTGTGTGTCTCTCTCCTTCTCTCATCTCTACCTGTTGTTGCTCGTACACAGGTATTATCCTATGCCAGCTTTCTTAATTCAACGACGTGACAAACATCATGCGCTAACAACACAATCTTCTTGTCTTTTGTTTCTTTTTTTGACTTTCTATGATTCAGAAAATTTAGTCAGAACATTTTGTAACTTTTTTTTTCAAAACGAAATGGTAAGATCTTAGACGATGCTTTACAGTTTCGAAGAGGCCATTACAGGTTTAAAAGTTTCATGGGTTTTCATTGCAATCTGCAATCTTACATCACACCATTATGCTCAGTCAGTCTTTGCAAATAAGCGTTGGAACAGCTGCTTACTTATTCGTTGATTATTTAATGTTTAATACCGCTCCCCCCCCTCCCTCCACGCACACAACAAAGTAATTTCAAACCCTTGTTATAGCATGTGTAAACCACAATCGGACAGGGCTGATCTGAAAAGATGCGACTATGAATTCAGCAATCACTAAAGTTGGGCTCGAACTCACCACGAATTGTCCTTCCAGGCGTGTTTGATCCCTACCCTAAACATATGGAAGCTGCATTGGAACTGTAAAAAAAAAAAAAGAAAAGGAAAATAAACCAATTTAAAAATCAAACTGTTAGAGAGTATAATACAGTATAGTGTAGAAGAACAGACATAAGATATGAGAGACAAATCTAAATCTAACGAGTGAAAACCTTCCTGTGATGCGAGAAGTCGCATTACGTCATACAGAAGGAGCGGAAAGAAAGGCAAACATCAGAATGTAACGTCTAGCTGGATGTCAAGTTATTCCGACAATCTGAGGGCATGCATAAGGAGGCGCACTGGGAGATAGGCATGCGTGCTACCGCCCAATACAGACAGTCTGTCATTATTTTTTATCCAAGACAGGCGAACCGAATACAAAGAAAAGAGAGACAACTACAGACAACATACTTGCCTGGCTCTCAATCCCATTCATGGTTTTGATTCTGATTCAGGCCTCTCTCTCTCTCTCTGTCTCTCGGACTCTCTGACTCTCTGTCTCCCTGACTCTCTCTCTCTCTCTCTCTCTCTCTCTCTCTCTCTCTCTCTCTCTCTCACTCTCTAAGTCCAGTTACGAGTCTTCCCCTACAGGTAGATCACACTGCATTACATCTGTACTCTATCTATAGATCTAGAAGACTTAGTGGCGCGACCTCACTTGCCCTCTCTCCCTCTCTTTTTCTCCTCTGTCTCTTACTGTCTCTAAGTCCCCACCAACCTTCTCCCCCCCCCCCCTCTCTCTCTCTCTCCTGTCTCTCCGCCTGTCACGTCCGCTTGCCACCTCTCACACGGACCGCGACCTAGCCCTCGCCTCCCCCCCCCCCACCCCCACCACCCTGGCTGCTGGCCCCGTACGACCGAACTGTACAGCCAGCACTAGACCGAAGAGATTCTCTACCAGATCTACCTCCTGTCTGTAATAACAAAATACCAGCCAATAATTCTCTCGTAACAGATTTGTTACCCGCTACAGGTCCACCATCAAGAACTTTTGTGGTGAGCATCAGGACTTCCAGCGCTGTACATAACTGTCTACACCAGGCCTCATGCACGCCACTGCGTGACGGCATTGGACACGAGTGGGAATCTACGAATCGTACATTCTTCCTTCCAAGTGGGTCTCAACTGATCTCAGGGTTAAAACAGAGCGCGCGACAGCTGGTTCAGTCAGAACTCACCACTCTATCAGGGTGCACGGATCAAATCTAGCGAACCATTACCAGGTCCATTCTTTGACGTCACTGGATTATAGAACCATTTGGACAGGCCCGGCATAAGTTTCTTCATATTGGAATACTTTGACCAGGAACTTTCAGTAATTCCAATCATTTTTTTTTTTTTTGGATTATTTTTCGGGATACTTAGGAAAAAAAAATTAAGTAAAAATTTTTAAAAAATGTGTATTTGTTCAAACAGTT
>JAWDGP010007018.1:817500-822500 GCA_033675545.1 Elysia crispata
ACCAACCTAGTGCGGACGAGCGGATATCAGAAGAATTACATTACAGTGGGAGCGCGGATTAATAACATAATAAGAGTCATAAACTGGATGGATTGGAGGAGGAAGAGAGAGAAGCCCTAATACAAAACCGGCCGAACCCATCTCTGCACCTACTATGTAACCTGTACGTAAGACTTTCCAAAGATCCTACCCAACCAGCCCTATCTATCTCTGCCATGGAGGAAAGCTCACGCCTCCGTATGAAATCTTTTTTCGGGACGTTAATTTAACGTACGAATGATTTACAAGGACCTTTCAACATGAAAACTAATCTTCTTACCTGAGATGACCTGGCATTCTTTTTTTTTTCATTACCATAACTTAACATTTTCAAAACTAGTGCTAGTTTGTCTAACGGGTTGTAACGTTCTCAAAAGGAGCTTTGATCCAGGATTATAACGCAACAGACGACTCACCTGGTTCGTTTTGGACCTCTTTCAACTTCAAAGATTGAAGAAAAACTTTTACGGACACAAGTGTGTAATCTGTTAAGCTCGCAGTTACATTTTGTTTTCTCTAATTGGTCAGTCCGTGTCTCTGTATGCCTTTACTTTTTTTATGTCTTTAACTCCGTCTGCCTCTCTCACGGTCGGTCTCTCGATATGTTAATGTACTATTATTTATAGTCCGAAATATCTTTTGTTGTCAAAATGAAAGGAACAAAAAAATCCGACCGTAAACACAAGGTTAGGCGAAAGAAAAGGAAACATGAGTTTGTCGTCTTATTCCTGTGTGCATATCACAACCTGCTGTGAAAACTGCTTCCTTGTGTGAAGGAAAGCGACAGGGTTTAAATTCTGATGCGGAAAAGAATGTTTAGAAAGTTGACACTTTCGTCCCATTCGTTTTCATTAAAAAAAAATCGTAAAAAGAGAAGGTGGAAAAATTGTCTGCATTGTCAACAAACAATATTAATTTAAAGGTTGTCAAGACAGTCGAGATTAGAATGTCGGGTCATTCCAATTTGAAATATGTGGCAGGAGTATAGCTAGGCAGAGAAAATACTCTTAATTATAATGTAACACATTAGACAAAACAGACAAACCCTGATCGTCAAATGTCTTTAGCGTCCTCGTTCATGCGATTACTTTACGCAATTTAGAAAAACTTGCAAATGCAAAACCGCAAGGAAGATATAGGTTTAGCATTCATAGCGTTTTCTTTTATTAATTAGATCTACCGGAGGGTGTTGGGTATTCATGTTTCAAATACAGACATATTCACGTTTCATATAGAGACATATTCACGTTTCATATACAGACATATTCACGTTTCATATAGAGACATATTCACGTTTCATATAGAGACATATTCACGTTTCATATAGAGACATATTCACGTTTCATATAGAGACATATTCACGTTTCATATAGAGACATATTCACGTTTCATATAGAGACATATTCACGTTTCATATAGAGACATTCACGTTTCATATAGAGACATATTCACGTTTCATATACAGACATATTCCCCTTTTCATATAGAGACATATTCACGTTTCATATAGAGACATATTCACGTTTCATATAGAGACATATTCACGTTTCATATAGAGACATATTCACGTTTCATATAGAGACATTCACGTTTCATATACAGACATATTCACGTTTCATATACAGACATATTCCCCTTTTCATATAGAGACATATTCACGTTTCATATAGAGACATATTCACGTTTCATATAGAGACATATTCACGTTTCATATAGAGACATATTCACGTTTCATATAGAGACATATTCACGTTTCATATAGAGACATATTCACGTTTCATATAGAGACATTCACGTTTCATATAGAGACATATTCACGTTTCATATACAGACATATTCACGTTTCATTTACAGACATAAGGTAATATTTCCTGATCTTTGAATAACCTGTGTATTTCATGTACAAAAAGATAGACCAAAAAAAAAAAATGATGTTGACACTTCGTTCTTCGGTATTTTTTGTCGCAAGGACTAAGCAAATTTCGCTTGCGCTATGTTAAAGTTGCTTCCTCGATAATTTAATAATAAAAAAAAAAACTTTAATTTTTCTTTCCTGAAAGTATGCAGGCTCCATTTTTTGCACACCATATTTGTGAAGATTTTCTTTTAGCTCTTAAAATGGAAAGAGTATCCTGAAAGTACGCTGACACATGTATTCAATTCTCTCTCCTCTGTCTTTCTTGCTATTCTTCTTTCCTTTGAAAGCCACAAGCCAGCAATAATTGTTTTATTGTACCCTCAGCGTCTTGCCCTTTCTTCATCTTTTCTGTGTTCTATGATACTTCTTTCTCTCTGTCTGCCTCTGTCTCCGTGTATGACTCTTTTTCTGTCTGACTGTATTGCCCATTTTCTCTTCCTGTATCTCTGCCTCAATACATGTATTCGTCCACTTTTTTCCCCCTCACCCCGCTCTATCTCTCTCTCTCTCCCCCTCTCTTTCTCTCTCTCTTTCTCTACCTCCCCTCTCTCTCTCTCTCTCTCTCTCTCTCTTTCTCTCCCCCTTCTCTCTCCCTCTCTTTCTCTCCATGACCTCCACGGACCACCGCAACACAGGTTTGAAAATGTGACCGTCTTGCTTCGAGACCGACCACAATGCCCATATTATACTTGTAAACCTGTGTGCATATGCCATTGCCAATATGCTTTTAATATTTACATAGTGGAAAATTCTGTTTGTTCTAAGAAACAAAATTACCGCGAGAAAAACTTGTATCATATAAAGGACATAACTTCAAACCTTACAGTGTGCGTTGACAGAGAGAAACAATACGCTTGGAAGTGGCACGGAGTTCTTTTTTTGTTGTTTTTTCTTTTTTTTTTATCTTTTAATTTAATAAAATTCACGTATCAGCACAAATTCATTGAACATATTAACGTGAAAATGGAACCGACATTGTGGACACTGAGAAGAAATCTGGAAACCGTTTCGTGTTTGCTTTGCTAGAGGCGTGAAAACTAATATTGGTTTCTTTGTAAGGGGACGTCCATTCACTAAACGTTGATTTCACGCCTCCATTGGATCACACATGGCAGGCTTCCGTCAGGCGGGGTAGAAATGAGAAATATGAAGCTTTAACCTGATCGACAGAAACTGTCCTCTAATATATATCCAAACCCAATGGATAAAATGTGATATCGATCTGCTAACAAGCGCTGAACAAACAGCCGTGTGATGATCTACATCAGAACAGGCCTGTTATTAATGGGAGAACCGGTTTTTCTTTTCTTTTTTTTTTTTCGAAAGTTTTTCTCTTTTTTTTTTCTTCATTTTTCGATATGTGCATGCGCATACATATGTACAGTGCTACCTGAATCGTGCTCCCAGTAAGACCTTACATGATTGTTAAAGCCTTGAAGCTTCAAGTGAAAAAATAAAATGAGGTCAAACAAAACACTAAAAAAACTTTATTTTGATTTTCAACATATTTTTTTTTCTTTTTATCTTTATATTCTTAAGGATCTAACCCATTCACCTAAGCAGGGGAAAAAATATCATAATTGCTTGTAATAAAAAATTTTTGGGCAGAAAAACGTTACACACAAGTAAGTCATTAAAGTATCGGAGGAAATTCTATATTCTCTTATGTTCCCAGTGTCTTACTCAGCATCTTAAGATAGAAAGGGCTTACAAAAAAATAAGATGAAAAAAAAAAATATAAAAAAAACAGAAACACTTAAGAAAAAGACTTGTAGCTCCCGCTTATTTGAATTAACCGTCTCACAAGTCCAGTCACGTTCAAGTCGTTTACTTAACGATGTGATTGGGGTAAGAAAGGTATAAAATGTTTTGCCTTTTCTCCGTTTATCAATATTATTATTATTATTATTATTATTATTATTATTATTATTATTATTATTATTATTATTATTATTATTATTATTATTATTATTATGATTATGATTATTATTATTATTATTGTTATTATCATCATCATGATCATCATCATTATTATTATTATTATTATTATTATTATTATTATTATTATTATTATTATTATTATTATTATTTTACAAAAAATAGAGCTCCCTCGCGAAAAGTTTGAGGATTAAGTCGAAAAGTTTTGTCACAATTTTTTATGCGTACACAAATCACAGCATTTACCTCCCTCAGTGCTGTAACCCATCACAAGGTACAGAGAATTTTTTTTTTAATCACAAGCTTTTCAATGTCAGACAAAAGTGGGGGAGCCGTTATGTAAACAATTAAAATGAAATAAAGGGCGACAATCTGTTGTTTTCCAAGCACCTGATCAAGGGGAGATAATGTTTTGTTTTATCAGCTCGTTGTAAGCCAAGCTGTGTGTAACAGTGGGAGATGGGGTTCATCGTTTGGCAGGCGTCATGAGATTTCTATGAAATGTGGAAATGAGGAGAAGGTAGGAGCTTGAGAGAGAGAGAGAGAGAGAGAGAGAGAGAGAGAGAGAGAGAGAGAGAGAGAGAGAGAGAGAGAGAGAGAGAATGGGGGGGGGGGGGGGGGGAAGGAGAGGTGAAGGTAGATAATGGAACATCCTCTTGGTTATGTGCGTTATCTGAATGGAATTCTTGTGTTTTTAACATTCTTGAATTCTCCGTGTAGAGATCTTTGAGAAAAGCAGGAAGATATTAACATCAAAAGTTGTCTTATTTGATTCCTGCAACAAGTTTGAAGTTAAAGCTTAAACGTGGCAATGGTGCGAAGATGTCATTATAAATTTTTTTTTCCGTTTTCCGATTTTTGCCAGGTTTATTCTGAGTAGACAATGTCATGTGTGACCCTGTAAGTGCAGCACTCAAAAAGGGCAACAGGGTGCAAGTTAAAGCATGTCATATTGGTTTATTCTACTAGCGTGATTGGTTCTCGCCACTGTTAAAGTTGAGATGGCTTTGGACTTATGTATCTTTCTTTGCAGACTCCTTGACTTTGTGATTAAAAATAAGGTTGCCATGTTTTATTTAACCTACAAACGCGGGGAGCGAGAGAG
>JAWDGP010007018.1:827500-852500 GCA_033675545.1 Elysia crispata
TACTGGTGATATTTTTATTAGTTGAGATGAATTGGTGAGATCTAATCAATACCTTTTGCTTATTGGAAACAGGCGATATTTCCTAATCATCTAGTCAGTAACCTCTGCTTCACGGAAACAGGTGAATATCTCCCAATCATTTAGTCAGCCCTCAGCTGACTGTAAGCACTACTTATTTTCATTCTCGGAAGATTTAGAATGGGATGGCACGAAAGATGGATTGTTGCGGGATTTAACGATCCTTGAAGCTGAGTCAGCAGTCTCACCTGTAGCGTTACGCGCTAAGCGTTTGCTCCAAACATTCTGTCATCACCAGGGAGAATTTTGATCTCCAAGTCTAGACTAAACTGTAGATTCTGATCCCGAGATAAAGATGCACACCGACGCTTGTTGCAAATCGAAATTTTCACATCGACTTTTCGCAATAATATTGGTTTCGCGGTTTTCTAGTTAGATTGTCAAACAAGAAACTGTGATATTGTTTTTCACTCAGCATTTTTTTAAGAGAGAAAATTTGAGAGTTGAGCATCTAAAGATAGAAGGTAATTATCTGTGCATTGCGTGTGAGCATGTGCATGTTTATGTGTGTTTGGCGTTTGTTTGTTTTTTTCTCCGAGACTTTCATGCATTCGTTGAACGTGTACATTTTTTTTTTTATTTATTTTTTGTTCATGAGGTAGCAGTAGAGGTGGAGGTAGGGTTATCGGAGATGTAGATAGACAGGCACAGGGACAGAGATAAAGAGAGAGAGAGAGAGAGACAGAGAGAGAGAGAGAGAGAGAGAGAGAGAGAGAGAGAGAGAGAGAGAGAGAGAGAGAGAGAGAGAGAGAGGGTGGATATGCTCTGATTAGGGTGGATGAGGAGGAGAAATCAGCGGGAACAAAAGCAGGAAAAATTGATGATTAAAATTTTTATTTTATTTTATTCGGAGGATCAGAGAAAGACAAAAAAGTCTTAGAAAAATGGAAGAACAGAGTTGATGCTGGTTAAAAGAATAAACTGTAGAGAAAGAGAGAGAGAGAGAGAGAGAGAGAGAGAGAGAGAGAGAGAGAGAGAGAGAGAGAGAAAGAGAGAAGCAGAGAAAGAGAGAGAGAGCGACAAAGAGAGATAGAAAGATAAAGAGAGAGAGAGAAATAGTGAGAGAGAGAGAGAGAGAGCTAGAGAAAGAGACTAAGAGAGAAAGAAAGAAAAGAAAAAGAGAGAGAGAAAGAAAGAAAAGAAAAAGAGAGAGAGAAAGAGTGATAGAGAGAGCTATAGAGAGAGAGAGACAAAGAGAGAAAGACAGATAAAGAGAGAGAGAGAAAAATAGAGAGAGAGAGAGTAAGAGACAAAGAGAGAGAATAAAGTAAAGTGACACAGCGGAGTTATACTCAGGCGCAAGCAGGTCAGGAATAACACACCAGACTCGGAATGCAATATTTTATGATAACTCATCTATATTCTTTATCTTGGTAACACAGCGCTATATCATGACCTTCCTCACGCCTATTTATTGCTTTCTCCAATCTGAGAACACATTGATAAAGTGCATGTCAGCCAGAACGGATGGGACGCTAATTACCACGCCAGATATTACGTCATAGAGATGCTTCTTTTTTAGCTGCGCTTACTCCCAACCTGTGTAAAAAAGGAACTAGATTTAGATCTGGTTCTTGATTGATAGCTGTGCCTTGTTACCAACCGATGTTGATAGGACCTAGATCTATATCTTGATTAATTCTGTATAAAAATTATGCGCAGTGATGGTTGGGATTAGTCACTTTTATGTTTTTAATCACCTGTGTTAAGTATGTGCTGACTTTCTACCTAGAGCTATTACTCCATCGCCAGTCTACACTTCCCATATTCCCTTTCAAACCCACCAAATCCAGACTTTTCAAAAGCACGAGATAGTTAAGTTGTTAGATCGTCCGATCGACAGAAAATAGATTTAGGTTTGATCCTTGTCAACACACATCTGGAAGTGGGGTGGAATCCCATCAAACAAACCGTACCCTTGGCTTGGGGGAACAGCTGTCGTTACTGTCTATGACACCTTTTGACTCATACAGCTAATGAGAGAACTTCTAGCAGTGTACTTTGCTCCGGTGAATTTGCTAATAGATTCTTCGAGAAAGTTGACGTTACATAACAAAGTTCGTAATCTTTCATTCTTCCGGCACCTACCTGAACTATGTGATACCTTACCGCAGCCTTTGTGTTTATACATTGCTTAACGCCAGCCAACCCAATACCACGATGTACCGCCCTGAAGTTACACCCCGTGTTCCTGTAACTTGTATCCTCAGACTCGCTAGATTTGTAAGTTCACTGCTGATACCGCTTGGGTATACCGCGTAGCGAGCCATAGTGTACAGTGGCACGTCCCGCTGTTTGCACAGAAACCGATAGCATAACAACGATCTGAAGTTTGGCTTTAGCTGCACCGATGTTCTGCGTGCAAGGAATTCCCGTTTTATTGGTTTTTGACGAATATTATCATGCATGAAAAGAATTCTTGTCCGCATCTCGTTTTACAAGGCTTTTTTTTTACATTTGTAGAACACAATCTTAACGAACAAGAATTTTTGGTCTAAATTCAGTGATTTGAAGAAAAGCGATCCTATTCTGTCAGAGGCGAACTGATAAAACGAGGCCTCCAACTCCGTCACAAACGGTGCCGTGAGTTTCGAATCCAAGAGGAATGATCAAAGTTAGCTTTCGTCTTTAAGACCACCGAAGTTCCTCATTGAAAACACTTTTTATATTTTTTTTCCCAATTTAAAATTACAAAGAATCTGCCGTAACTTGAAAAGATGATGTTATCTTGAACGTTTAAAAAAAATGATGAAACGAGAGTTTTTTTTTCCTTTTATCTATTTCGAATTGATATCTTGATAAAACGTAGACAAAATGATAAATGTTAGAGCGAAATATCTACAATGCAGATTCAAATTCACCTCAACAATTTTTCAAGTCATACATTGATTTTGATAGTGAAAAACATAATTTATTTCAATTTCTAAGAGTTCTGGCAGCTCATGAACCGATGGAACTGACGGAAGATAAGTATAGTATGTATATTTTTCCCGCCGTGAAGTGTTTTATCATCCATCTAAACAAATAACTTAGATACACCCTGACATGTTTTACATTATTTTTTTTTCCAATCTTGTTTCTACTGTATTAACGGGATTTACTTTACATAAATCAAAGCGTCAAGTCTAATATGTACAACGCCGGGTTCTCCTGAGTTTTGAGCATCATAGACCAGCGGAATTTAACATAAATAATGGGTTGGGGGTAGTTAAAAATTTTGAAAAAGTATTTTTTTTTTTCGAGGTAATAACTTAACTTGGCCGTTTAGTTTTATCAGATGACGCAAAACACAATGATTGAGACATAGAGATAGATAGATAGACAGAGAGACAGAGTGAGAGAACAGAAAAAAAAAGACACAGAAAGGCAATCAACGCCCAAGATTAAAAAACAAAAACAAAAAACAGAAAAGGAGCTGCTCTCCTGTTACACCGCTAGAATTTGTCCCCATGCGGCGAAGTATTTTTAGCAATAACCTAGATTCTGGATATCAATTTTTTGTTTTTTGTTATCCTTTCGTCGTCACGTTATCCCGTTGTTGTCATACAAGATCATGCTATGTGGTCCAAACCTGTTCAATATGTCAGTCTTTCTGATCGGGGGGCCCTGACGCTTCTTTGACATAAACGATGCGCTGTTGCTATGACCCCTGGGACAAAAAAATGCTGGTAACATGGAGGAGAAAGTAGGTCCTACAATCCGTATAACACCAGTACTGGGTCTTTGGATTATCGACTTTATAACTACATGTATTACGACCCTACCCTACCAATATTTTGAAATTACAGAAGAGTCTTACATACAGGCAATTTGTTATTTGGGCCTTGTTTGCTTCATGTACATAGGATTTTGTGAGATTCAAGACTAAAGCAATAGAAAAATCTTGGTTAGCTAATATTCGATAATGTTTCACATTCTTGTGTAATTTTTTAATTAGTGCAAAGTCAAGGTTGTTTTATACACATTCTAAGTAAGTGTACGCTGATCTTGAATTATTTTTTTTAAGGTCATTTAAAATATGGGCGCTTTAACTTGCGATAAATTATTATAGAGATGAACAATATCTATATTCCTCTAGCCGAACCCACTCAATTTCTCTCTCTCTCTCCCTCCCTCTCTCTCTCTCTCTCTCTCTCTCTCTCTCTCTCTCTCTCTCTCTCTCTCTCTCTCTCTCTTTCTTTCTCTCTCTGTGTCTCTGTCTCTGACTCTGTCTCTGTCTGTCTGTCTGTCTCTCTCTCTCTCTCTCTCTCTCTCTCTCTCTCTCTCTCTCTCTCTCTCTCTCTCTCTCTCTCTCTCTCTCTCTCTCTCTCTCGCTCGCTCTATCTCTTGCTTTATTTCTCTATCTCTATCTTTTCCCCTCTCTTTCGAATTCTCTCTATATTTCACTCATTAACTTTTTTCCTTATTCTTCTCTCTCTCTCTCTCTCTCTCTCTCTCTCTCTCTCTCTCTCTCGCCCTATTACTCATTGTTTCTATTTATCCCTACTTCTTATTCTCTCCATCTTTCACTCAATATTTGAGTTTTGTTTTTTTTTCTCTTCTCTATACCTCTTTTTCCCTCTAGTTTTTTCCTAATGCTTTCCCTCTCTGTTTCACCCACACACGCTGACTCACAGGTAAGTTAAGACACGAGAAGACAGGAGGTGCTTGAGACCTGACAACATGACACATACCACAGGTGTCTGGGATGTGCATCATCTCCACATACAGCTAGGGTCGCACTCTTTGGGGATTTTCACATGATAAATCGATTCTTCTTTAATTCTTGTGGTTTTCTTTATTTCCTCTTTTCTTTTCTCATGGCATCTCTATTTTTTCCCATGTTATTTTTCGCTCTTGTAAGAGATCAAGAACTGTGAAATCAAATTTGAACCACAACTTCCTCATCCACCTTCAAGAACGCAATATATTTGCAGGACTTTAAAAAAAATCAAAGTTAAAAAAAGACGATCTAACCGCGTAGATTTCTCCTCTTACTTCATTTGCATTGTTTAACGCCTCTTAATAATTTTCCAGGAAAAAAGATTTTGAAGAAAGTAGATTTTTCCCAATTCAATCTTGTTTCGTGATGAAGACTTAAAGCTGGTCCAATCTGTTACGTCCTTGTGAAGTGGATACCGTTTAAACTTGGATGACGGAACTGCCCAACACGCAACAGTGTTTGATCCTGTTCGGTCCCTCGACCAGCTGTTTCTGGTCAATTGGCGACAGACTATGCGAAAGGCATATTTGACCTCACTGGCCCCGAAGAGAGCAAGGACTGATCGGTGACAGCTTCCAGCGGTCACAGACCTCCAGGACTTGTGATGACACAACGCTTTCTGGGGATTTTAAGTGAGGGTAGACCGATTGGTAGGGACGTTGGTCTGAGGAAGTGTCCACTACACTGTCCATCTGCTCAGTGACCACTGGTGCCAACCATAGCTTGTCAGTGTGTGTAAGTGGTACCATTTGAGAGTTCGATATTTTCTACAAATACACTATAGATCTATTTATGAAGTTCAAATATGAACAGATTTTTTTCTTCTTCCACTCCTATACTTTCAAACATTGTTCTATTTTTAGCCGCATAACGTAGTGGAAACAATACATGTGGATCTTGTAGTCAGGACAGCTTTTGATGTGAGATGAAAACGCTCTCTTTGTTGCTCATTTTGAGGATCACTTGCCTCATTCAGATCAATATGTTTTAAACGTTTCTTCCATTAGAAGACAGTAACGGAAGATATTTAGAGTCCAGAACCAGGGCTGGTGGACAGCATTTCGGTTAACAGTGGTTCCTCTAGACTTGGTGATGACTCTCTAGAGATGGGCATAGCAGATAGAATGCAGTCATGCAAATTAAACATTAGCGGCTTGTAGAACCCATGGGTAATTTTTAAGCTTTATGGAATGAGGTCAGTCGGGGTCTTATTAATGAATGTCCAGGTTTAGAGCTCCGTTAGCGGTATCAAGATGGCAGGGTCAGTAGCA
Organism: Elysia crispata; assembly: GCA_033675545.1. NCBI lineage: Eukaryota > Metazoa > Mollusca > Gastropoda > Plakobranchidae > Elysia > Elysia crispata. The sequence continues at coordinate 833,552 of JAWDGP010007018.1, forward strand.
ACTGCTTTACTATTTAAAAAAAAAAATAATAAAATAATAAAAATTTAATAATGACATAAGTCTACACCTCGCCTCATAGAAGCGATCCCTCTTAGCTAATTCTCTTCAGGGATTGCAGAATATTTTATTTGGGACCAGTACACAGGGTGATCAGTCAACCCAGCAAACTTTCCACCAAAACTCCATCAGATTGTCAAAGCGAGGCTTCCAGTAAACTGGAGAACATTCCACGGGATCCATCATTCACTGCGGTGCAGATAATCCGTCAAATTAAAACTCAGCAGTTAAACATGGTACGCTTTGCCTGTTCAGATAAGCCGTGTGAGCATCCTGTCCAGGTTAACAAATACACACTTTAAGACAAACCTATTAATAGAAACATCTGCGAAGAATTCCCTATTGACGCTTCCTTCAATGAAAAGACGGGCAATAAAGGAAATAGACTTAGTTAGTACTTTCCCAATTAGTTTTTAGAAAATTTTAAACGCTCATTGCATTAGAAAGCTGTGAATTTTCGTATAAAAGCGCATTGTCTAGCGGGAATTGTTAGCCGCGCAGTTATTTAAACCTGCATAATAATGAATTTATAAATAGATTTGGTTTTTGTAAAAATTAGTTACTATTCTTATTCAGAATGCTTTCTCTTAAACAGAAAATAATATCTTCAAAAGACATTGTAGCTATAGATATACAACTTCCCATACACTAGTGATAAGTAGAGTTATATAGATAAAATCAGTAACAAACCGTAAAACAAAAAGTCAGAAAAAAAAGATTAATTGGTTTTACACGAAACAAAAATCGTTTTGGCACTACAAGTGTTTGACTTTCCGTGTCTGATAAATATAGCTCACTTGCTTGCAGCAAGCTTATAATTATTAACATATACAAGTCTTGTAACAAGTGTACGCTCGATTTTTTTCATCCTTCATCCTTTTTCTTTTCTTTCTACCTCAGTTTCTACTTTCAGATGCCGTCTTTATCAGTCTGTCTGTATCTCTTTGTCTCTGTCTTTCTGTCCAGATATTTGACTCTCTTTTTCTGTCTCCCTCTCTCTTTTTTTCTATCTCTTTCTATCATTTTATCCAAAGATCTATTTATCTCTGTTTTCAAACAAGGGCTACACAATCTGTTAATCTTTCGGTGGAAATACCGATAGAGTCAATGTTTTATAAATTTATTCTCGCAGTTACTGGAGTAATGCCAGTTTCTACTGATAAAAGGAATATTAATAAATACATTCTTGTATATCTAAAAGTCCTGCCTCTTTCTTTTCAATTACTCATTGCTAGGTTACAGGGGAAAAAAGGAATAATGTAATGAATACTGATGGTCCATCACCTCATTTATAATAGCGCGACTTGAATAATGTCAAGTGCCAAATATTTGTAAAAATGTGGTTGAAGTAGATTTTCCCTTATGCCTTTATGAGGAGAAAGAGATAGATAGAGAGAGAGAAAGAGAGAGTTAGAGAGAGAAGGGTGGAAGAGAGGGAGAGGGAGGGAGCGAGAGAGAAGCGGGAGAGAGAGAGAGTGGTATAAGGGGGAGATAGAACGAGAGGGGAATGAGGAAGAAGATATAAAGAAAGGAAGATGAAACAAAGAGAACGAGAGATAAGATAAAGAGAAAGAGGTCGAGAAAGGAATGATTAGCGGGGGGGAGAGGGTTAAAGAAAGAAGCGAGAAGAGAAGGACGGAAAGTGTAACAGGAAGAGAGAAAGAGGGGGGGGTGAAGGATAGAGAAAAAAAGAAAACAAAGAAAGAAGAAAGGGAGAGAAAGAGAAAGAGAACGAGGGGTGGAGGGGAGATAGATAGATAAATAGATAGATAAAGAGAAAGATAGAGAGAGAGAGAGAGAGAGAGAGAGATCGTCTGATAAAAATTAACCGTAACCACTATAATTAAGGCAGGATTGTATATGTACAACATTGTCACGTAACATTCTAATCGTCTGCTAATGATGTGGGCTATGTTGACTTTGATTAAGCTGTATCCGTGCCGTGACACGTCATCCTGTCTAGAATCTTGCCAAATAATTACTGAGTCGATACTTAATTATAACATTGCTAGATAACTACAGAGTCGATACTAAATTATAACCTTGCCAAATAATTACTGAGTCGATACTTAATTATAACCTTGCTAGATAACTACAGAGTCGATACTAAATTATAACCTTGCCAAATAATTACTGAGTCGATATTTAATTATAACATTGCTAGATAACTACAGAGTCGATACTTAATTATAACCTTTACAGATAACTGCAGATTCGATACTAAATTACAACATTGCTAGAAAACTACAGAGTCGATACTAAATTATAACATTGCTAGAAAACTACAGAGTCGATACTCAATTATAACCTTTCCAGACGACTACAGAATCGATACTAAATTATAGCATTGCTAGATAACTACAGAGTCGATACTAAATTATAACATTGCTAGATAACTACAGAGTCGATACTAAATTATAACAAGGTTAGAAAACTACAGAGTCGATACTAAATTATAATATTGCTAGATGACTACAGAGTCGATACTAAATTATAATATTGCTAGATAACTACAGAGTCGATACTAAATTATAACATTGTTAGATAATTACAGAGTCGATACTAAATTATAACATTGCTAGAAAACTACAGAGTCGATACTCAATTATAACCTTTCCAGAAGACTACAGATTCGATACTAAATTATAACATTGCTAGATAACTACAGAGTCGATACTAGATTATAACATTGCTAGAAAACTACAGAGTTGATACTCAATTATAACCTTTCCAGATGATTAAAGAGTCGATACTAAATTATAAACTTTCTAGATAACTACAGAGTCGATACTTAATTATCACCTTTCCAGATAACTACAGAGTCGATACTTAATAATAACCTTTCCAGATAACTACAGAGTCGATACCTAATAATAACCTTTCCAGATAACTACAGAGTCGATACTTAATAATAACCTTTCCAGATAACTACAGAGTCGATACTTAATAATAACCTTTCCAGATAACTACAGAGTCGATACTTAATAATAACCTTTCCAGATAACTAGAGGGTCGATACTAAATTATAACCTTCCTAGATAGCAGCTACAGAGTCGATACTCAATTCTAACCTTTCTAGATAACTAAAGAGTCGATACTAAATTATATCGTTGCTAGCGGGTTTCCTTGACATACCATCATTCAGGTGGGTCTCGTGGAATTCTCCAGTCACTTCCTGTCTGTTAAGTCCTAATTATCTTTTATGGTTTTTAACGCTTTTTATGTTCACTATTTCAGTTTAAAAAAACAAAGGATAGATGGCGGTGCAGAAAGTTCAAGGTTTCATTTTATTCAGTACGGTAACTGAGAACTGTAACCGAGATTGTTTTGGAAGTGATACCCATAATTTCCTAACCTTTTACCTTTTGGAGGAGTTAGATAGAAGTCTGACTGAGATAGTCACACAAAAAAACAAATATCCTCTTCCTAGTGGTTTGATTCAAAGGGTGCTAGATTAATACAGAAGATAATTGATCCTTTCTTTGTCAACCACACTCTGCTGAGTTCAAGGTTTAAATTCTTTCAAGGACTTGAAAAAAAAAGGAACGGCTAAAATTGTACATATGTCAGATTCATCCACTGAGGTTTACTATCTGTCGCAAAGTGTGAGAACCCACTCAAGGTCTGTATTTGTTATTTTGTTGAGGAAGCGGTACAGAACTCTTCCTGTAACAAGTTTATCATCTTGCGTGGAGAGACTCCCAATCATGTACGGGTTGACTGTGTAACGGACGGTCTACAGCAAACAGTGAATTGTATCGCGATGCGTAGTGGGAATGTTTTATGCCCTTCTCTCTATCTCTCTCTATCTCCCTTTTTAATAAATCTATTTTCGATTTCTCTTTCTCTCTTTATTTGGCCCTCTCTCTGTATCCCTCCCAGCTTTCACTTTCCCCCCTCTGTCTAGTCCTCCTCTTTCCCTCAGAAGGTGACAGTAGCTTATGAAATTCTCTGTCTCTGTCTCTCTCTCTCTCTCTCTCTCTCTCTCTCTCTCTCTCTCTCTCTCTCTCTCTCTCTCTCTCTCTCTCTCTCTCTCTCTCTCTCTCTCTCTCTCTCTCTCTCTCTCTCTCTCTCTCTCTCTCTCTCTCACTTGCTCCATAATACACCAGCTATCAAAACACAACTGGCACACGTCTATCTCCCTCTTAATATGTCTACATCTTTCTCGGGGCATCACGGGCAAACACTCAGCTCACTAAATCCACAATCGACGAAAACTCTAGGAGATGTCCATGTTCTAGGACATGCGCAGACGTCATCCCAAAGTGTGGCTGGTGCTGTGTCTGGCCATGGCCTTCTGGATACAGTATTCCAGAGGGCTGTGGCCTGGCCGTTAAGACCAGATCGAGCAGGTGTCACTGAAGGAGGTTGATGTCTCCCCCAACACTCAGGCTTGCCTGGTATCCATTCACAGCCGACTTGACTTTCTGTGATGAAGCAGTGAAGTCGTCGGTAAACAGAACCTGCTGTAAAGCCAGACGCTGTTTCAAAATGTTGGCTCGCTTACAAAAACCCTTGACATTGACAAACATAATGAGCTGAAAGGAAACTCAATTGTTTCAAAAGAATTTTTCACAGCCTTGAAAAGAGTTAGAACAAATACGTCGCTTTTTTTTTTTCAAAAGCGTATGACATGTCTCGCATGCCCTCGGCAAAAGACCAGACTCTTCGCCATCACCATCCTCCGGCGTCTGATTTAGAAATACCGAGAACAGAGAGCAGAGAACAGAGGCTGCTAATGGTATTTCCTATTGTTTGATTTCATTTTCCACCCTATCTTGAACTCCGGAGTGAAGAAGTTTCAGACAGTGACGAGCCAGGGACTGCTGGTCTTGCAGACATGAACATTTTAATGCTTATGTCGGAAAAAAAATAATACCATACGTACAAATACACTTGACGATCAAACCTTGTGCAGTGTCATGCCCATACCAACTTGAAATGACGTACACCCCCCCCCCCCCCCCTTTCCCAAAAAAAAAAAAACCTTTTTCCCCCCATAAGAAAAAAAAAAACACCATCTTCCCTTTCATCCTTTAAAAGCTTTACTTGCAAAATGAGACTTTTAACTTGAAACAAAAAAAAACCAGCTTAAAACTTTGCCAAGGTCCGCTTTTTGATAGACGAGTTTTGAAAAGGAAACAGCTGTAATTTGTGTGGTAGAACCGCTGGAGATCTCAAACTGGTGTTAAAAGGGGTTGGTTACGATCTTCCCTGATCCTAGGTTTCAGTTCGGTGATTTTTTTTTTTGTATGGATTGTGTTATATATTTCAATAGACTTTCTGTTTTAAAAGAATTAAAATCGCGTTAAGGAATAGCTGTATCTGCATAGAGAACAACACACAATACGTGTGAGCCCTATCTCGTTGTGTCTCCTAATAAACTAAGACCTACACAGGACGACTGCAAACGGTTATCGCTCGCTGAATCACTGGCATTCCTAAACTGTCCAATTTTTCAGATTTTAAATAATAAAAAAGGATGCAGTTTTAGTTGCGACCCCAAATATCTGTGATGAACTTTACCTAGAGGGCAATATGTTTTTGAAAAACTTTATAACATGCAATTCTATTTTACTTGAAATTATTATTATGATTATTGTTATTATTATTATTATTATTATTATTATTATTATTATTATTATTATTATTATTATTATTATTATTATTATTATTATTATTATTATTATTATTATTATTATTATTATTATTATTATTATTATTATTATTATTATTATTTATTTATTTATTTATTTATTTCTCTCTGTCTACATTTCATTTTGTTCCATACAGAAAACTCAAATATTGCAGGATCTGTTAGTAAATCGTATTTTACTAAAACGGCTTAGAGATTAGATAGACTTTGAACCTGTACCCTCCAGTCATCATCTGTAATTGCTGGTACTAAAACCTCGAACCCATCCACCCTGGACAATTATAGCAACCATAACGCAATGACTCGCTTCCGGTCCCAGAAACCCCTGTAGCAGCAGAGATTTGGCGTGAGGTCAATGACTGAAAGTTACCTCCTTTTGTGACTGAGCGTGTGACGTAAAAGAAATGGAATTCGCAAAGGTCTCCAGAACCTCCCAATTTACGAGTTCATCAAACCAGCATTGAATGTTAAAAGGCAGCGAGTCTTTGTTGCTGATGGAATGTTAGTAAAAAAAAAACTAGAACTTTCTCTATAGCTCTCCAACCAAGTGCATTTGTGATGCAATAAATAAAAAAAAGAGAAAAAGGAAAGAAAAAACCTTCCTGTGGCCTTGTTTGAGGCTACTTTGTTACTCTTTGTATTTCCAAAGGACTCAAAACACTATAGCTCCCGTCCACAACAGAAGTGGGTGTTTCTAGCTGGTGCATCTCCTCTGCTGATCTGCCTCTTTTGTCTCTTACTTTAATGTTAATTATCAGTCACTCAAAATATTTTGACATTCCTGGTGCAATGTCACTAAGGGTCTGTAAAGTCAGCTCTAAATCAGTATGCGTGTACCAATGGTTTCAAATATTTCATTTTGCATAGAGATGTTGTACGGCCTTAATTGACTGGAAAAAAAATACTCGTTTATTTAAGTTTGGAAGATGTGGATGGGGCTTCATTTGAACTAGACCCACTTGATCTTAATTCTCTTGATTACAGTTTGGCTTTAGTTTCACGTCGGACCTAAAACTGTACACCGACAATGTTCTGCCCACGTTGTCTATCAGACCAAATATTTTCCACCTATGAAGATCTCCTCCTGCTCACAGCCTCCGTCAGGCGAAGGACTCTATGCCACCTTTGATCCCCTACAGAGTTTGTCAAAGCTGTGAATGGAATGGAGTAAAAAAAAACGTTCCGGTTTGGAACACAGTCTCATATTTCCAGTTTTCTTTTGGTAAGGGTTTTAGTACTTAGCTTCAAACTTGACACGCTTCAGTGATATTGTAAACTGACGTAGATAAGATAATTACTGAAGAATTTGATTCTTTCCATGATTGTCTTGCCCCAGTGTCCTCTCAAGAGGGATTAAGGTGAAGATAAAGATCTAGATCTGGTTAAGGCCTTAGTTAAACCAGCCAGTCAAGAACCTTGGGCGACTGCTATTTGTTGTGTATGTTGTGAAGACACTGTGACTAAAACGCGGCCTCCTGACGTGAGATCCATGTTAGATTCATACCATGTCACGCGACTTCACCTACTTACGCTCGGGTTAGATCCACAAGGAGTGCATCAGTCTGCTGTGAAATCATCAGAACTCGTTAAAACAGTTGGTCCAGAACAGACTCGCCACAGGGCGGCTTCCAAGTTTGTTGCTGTTGAAAGAGATTGCACCCTTTTATTTTTTTTTTTTAAGCATCTGTTTCTCTGTTTGAGATTCACGTGTGTCAACACGGGATCGGAATTTTGTTTCTGTTTTTTTTTTGTCTCTTCCTAATGATTATTAAAGCTGATCCTTGCTCGATTCCGAAAGAGAGAGAGAGAGAGAGAGAGAGAGAGAGAGAGAGAGAGAGAGAGAGAGAGAGAGAGGATGAGGAGGAGGACGACGACGATGACAAAAGGACAGCAAAGAAATACAAGTGGACACAAAAATATAGGTAAAAAAGGCACTAAAGCAGGTAAGAAATAGGAGAGAGAGAGAGAGAGAGAGAGAGATATAGGAGAAACAGAGAAAGAGAGATGAGACTGAAGAGAGATAGACTGTGTGTGTTTAACTTTTGTCTGTGGCGGTTGGAGTGCTGGTGGGAAGACATCTTGCAACTTAAATTGACCTCAACAAAGTACAAAAATAAAATTCGGTCCATTATGATGACATATATATATATATATATATATATATATATATATATATCAGCCTGCAATTTATTAAAAAAAAAAACATTAAAAAAAATCCTCTTGACGAAAAAAGGAAGGCTTCCCTGGCGAATTGAGCAAACGTAAGATTCTCCTCTGGAAGGTCGATGTTAGGCAAAAGGCTGCCCAAAACCTTGTCAAAAAATGGTTCAGTTTTCTTTCTTATCTCGCTATTTCTTTCTAATCTTTCGTATCTTCCCTCTCCCTGTTTCGCTCTGATTATCTCCTTCATTCTTCGATTTTTCTTTACATCCTTCATTCTTTTTGCTGCCATCTTACTCTGCTTCTCTCTTATTAGCTTTTCCCCTCATATTGCTTTTGCTCCCTTCTTTTCTTTATACTCACCCCCTATTTCCTCTCCTTCAATTAATCTTCCATCTTTCTCTCTATGTCATCCTCTGTTTTTCTTTCCATCTGGACTCATATCTCTCTCTCTCTCTCTCTCTCTCTCTCTCTCTCTCTCTCTCTCTCTCTCTCTCTCTCTCTCTCTCTCTCTCTCGACGATCAATTTGTCAATTTTTTTTATTTTATCATTAGACACCTAAACTCGGTAGGGACTACAGTATTTATCTAAATTATTCTTAGCGTTTCACGCCATAGCACACGAGGTGGCTGATCATTATTCATCTCAGTTGGATCTACAATTCAAATTTCACACCTGATACATCGTTTCAGTTCTGTTTGAGTGAGCCCTAAGTGATTGTACCTAGATGAACGTCATGGCATTGACTTGAGTGGCTAAGCTCCACGGTCATGGATAGAATGATACTTCAATAGAATTGCCGAGAAATAGAAGGAAAAAAATCTACTGCCTCAAAAATTAAAATAAAATTATGTTACAGAGGTGCGGGGGAAAACTTTTATCATTAAGCTTTGTACCATCAGGGTAATGAGACGGAAGTAGGGTCGACACTCCATCTTTATTTTACGGTTTTGACGTATCAGAAAGTTGTCTCTGGTCACCGCAATGATATCAGCTGAACCCGTTTGCTGATGGCGAGAGTCAGGAAGGTCGAACTTTTGTCAAGACCTCTGGACATCGGGTCAACTTTTGGTCATGTTATTAGATACGTTATTTGAGCATGTGGCAAAATCAGCTATTAACAATAACATTATAATGTGATTTATATTCTACTTGTTTATTTCACTCGGATCTCCGATCTCCTTTCTCTCTGTTCCTCTCTCTCTCTCTCTCTCTCTCTCTCTCTCTCTCTCTCTCTCGCTCTGTCTCTCCCACTCTCTCTCTCTGTCTCTTTCTCTCTCTCCCTCTCTCTCTCTCTTTCTCTCTGTCCCTCTCTGTCCCTCCCTCTCTCTCTCTCTCTCTCTCTCTCTCTCTCTATATATATATATATATATATATATATAATATATGTATATATATCAAGCACCCACATATAGCACAACTCAATCAGTTTCTATCCCTAAAGTTGCTGTGACGGACGCAAAAAATCCTGTTATTTGAGGAAAATGTCTAATCTTCCCCCTCCACTGACGAGGCCGCTGCATCCTCCCACTCAAACAATCCTAAGTATCCGTTTGTTTTCACAACAACAAGCCAAAGTACACAGCACCCACCTGCACAACTTCACAGAAATGTCGGCTGAGGGCACCACCTACCATCTGGCAGTCGTTGCCCTCGCAACAATGGGGCCGCAAGCTAACACAAAACAATCGGATTTGGTCAGCGTGTTTTTTCTTCACATCTATTCACTCCCCCGCAGTAGAGCTCATGAAAATATCAGCGAGAACTTCGTTTATCTTCTCCTCCCACGAGTCCCGTTTCACCCTCCGAAAAGTCAATCTCCCAAAGAGCGGCTGTTTTTGGCGCATCATCTTCAGATTGTGCAGAAATTCCTGCCACACTGAAAAGGTCGAGGGCATGACATGGTGAGGTGAATGAAATGACCTGCGCTAAAGAGTTTTTGGTAGCAAATTAACGGGAAGAATGTGGGAGAATGAGATTAGGCATAAAAAGGGGGAGGGGGGGGGGGAGAGAAGAGCGAGACAGAAGGACATACAGACGCTCGTGGAGACTGATTCCTCTCACTGACAGATCTCTTTGTCTCAATAGATTATCCCTCTAGTTCCTTTTTATAGTTCAGGATTAGGTAGGCTGCCTTATCCAAATCCTCTGTTTGTAACCTCTGTTGTCTCAAGGTGGACAACCTTACGATAAGTTATATTGTTTCCCCATCTTAAACACTGACGAAACTTACAAGTGAAACGTTTATATGTTGAATTGATAATAGTTTTGCTATTTCTTTTTTTTTTGTCCCGTAATTATAAAGTTGTGCGCCTATTTTCTTTTAGACCTTCTCTCGATCTATCTTTCCTTCTCTTTCCATCTCTCTAAGTATGGATGCATGTATGAATGTATGGAGGATGTTTGTACACATGTACTTATTTATCCATGTAATATGTATCTATCTAGTATATAGTTTTGTATGTATCTATCTACATATCTTTTTTTTTTTTTTGGTCTGAATCTTTCTGAAGATTTTACTCTCCATCTTCCCTCTTTACCTCTCGCACACTCGCACTCCAGTCTCTATCTCTATGTCTTTGTATTCTATGTTTTTTCACCTCTCCTTACTTCACTCTCTATCTGTCCCCCCCCTCTCTCTCTCTCTCTCTCTCTCTCTCTCTCTCTCTCTCTCTCTCTCTCTCTCTCTCTCTCTCTCTCTCTTTCTCTATCTATCTATCTATAAATCCATTTGTCTAACTATCTATCTCTCTGTCTATGACTCTCTCTATCTCTCTTTCTCTCTTTATAATTTATTTCTACGTCTTCCTCGTTAACTCCACTCTCTATCTCTTTGGAATTTTTCCATCTCTCTTTCTTCATCCTTTTTTTGTCTCTGTCTCTTTCGGAACCTATTCTTCCAAAATTTCCCACCGCATTTTGTATATGTAAAGAAAATTCAGAAGGAAATCCATAAAAAGTCTTCACCATATCTTTTCATCAAGGAACAATTTTCCAAAAACCAATCAACGGCTTTCATCACTAGGTCTGCCGAGCTCATTAGAGTTATTTCTGGCTGCTGTGGGAGCATTTTTGAAAAATTTCTCTGGGGTGAAGAGAATCAAAGTAGAACTTTAATCCCTGGTCACTTAAAGCAGCCACCATCACTCATAATTCCTTAACACACAGTTCCTCACGGTAACTAGAACAAGTTTGGCCCAACCTGTGTCGGCCGCTCTTTTCTATTATCGGATTGTTTACAATGAAGAGAAGTTGCGTAATTCTTAAGAAAACTCGGAACCCTAGTTTGCCCCAGACCTGGAGTGTATTAAGAGATAATATATGCTCAATGAAGTGATGCTGACAAACGATTATTTGGGTGTGGTGTTTCCTAAACATCAAGTCAATAATTATGATCTGCCAGTTTTAAAATCGCCCACCTTTTATTTTCCCTTGGCCAAAATTAAAAAGTGCATTTAGGCTGGGGCATTGTAAACTTTAAACTGACAACTTGACTTGAGTAGAGTGCGTTAGACGTGGCCGTAGCTATTCTATTGAGGTAAAATAAATAAACGGCGTTCAAATAATGACGTGGTGGTTTGGGTGTGCATTTGCCACAACGCTGGATCCAGAGACTATAGAAATCATGTCCACTTTATAATACATCAGTGACCACATGGTGTACACTTCTACTGGCCATAACTATCAAGAACTAAACATTTTTCCCATGCCTATAATTTTGAATCATTCTTGGGACTTTACAAGATAAAGTTTAAGCGTTAACAGATCTATCGCATAACCCAGTGCCATACTGGCTTACCTAGATTCGAACGTCGAGACTAAAGGGTTCTAAGCCAGTTTCTTACATATTGCCACCTACCTGTTTACCACTGATTTCAACAATTCCCTCTATCAGCCTCACTTTATTTCCTCACGGTTGTTAACCTTATCAGTTCCTCATCAAGAGAAGCCTGATTAAAAAATTTACACAATTTACGCTTTCCGAGTTTACGACACAGCTGCAGCATCATAATATTGTGTTGATTGAGACATCATAACACGTTCTAAAAACAAGCTTTGTTTATTACATGTACTTTAGGCAATGTTCAGCTTAGCTTGTGTATTACAGACGCCCTGACCAACAGGAAACTACAGGTAAACAGGATGAAACCGGAAGTGCTCAGAATAGGAGCAGTTTGCGACTGTTTACACCTTGACTTTTTTGTAATATCTTTTGTTCATTTTTAATTGTTTTAATAATCAACACTTCCCTCTCTCTCTCTCTCTCTCTCTCTCTCTCTCTCTCTCTCTCTCTCTCTCTCTCTCTCTCTCTCTCTCTCTCTCTCTCACTAGCTCTCTCTCTCTCCCTCTCTCACAATCTCTCTCTCTCTCTCTCTCTCTCTCTCTCTCTCTCTCTCTCTCTCTCTCTCTCTCTCTCTCTCTCTCTCTCTCTCTCTCTCTCTCTCTCTCTCTCTCTCTCTCTCTCTCTCTCTCTCTCTCTCTCTCTTTCTCTTCTCTCTCTCTCTCTGCTCTCTCTCTTTCTCTCTAATATTTATCTTTCTCTCGTTTGTTCCTTTATCTTTTCTTTTGTTTTACTTGAATTTCCTTAATTTTTCTTGTAAAAAGCAAATATTGCCCTATTTTCTCTTTCCTCCTGTGTATTCGTAAACACAACTGACCTTGTCTCTAAATATTTTAAAAATCTGCGGCACTGCTTATCAGAGCAGCCAATGTTTGATCCTTTAAGAGCCAGAAAAGAAAACAAGCCGCGTATTCTCACTGATCGAGTGTAGACCAGTTAAGCTCTCTTGGTCTGAGGGCGAGATGCAATCTTGGTTTTTTGTACGCTCCGTCAGCCAGAAAGGATTTTGCACCAAACGGTTTCGACCGGCACAAAACAAACGGAAAAATCCCCTGTATGTTTGCATTTTAAATTATAAGCGACTGTTTAGGGCCATACAGTTGAATGTCCAGTGGTATGTGTAGTTATTTTTGAACGAACTTGATATAAACTGGACTGTACAAAGATTATAATTATTATAGACCTAGCAGCTGTCCTCTCGCGGTACAAGAAAAATGCCCAATGGCGATAGATTTTTTTTCTCATTTGGCCTTGACAGCAGAATGCAAGAATGAGTTTAAACACGTGATCCTGTATGGACAGGGTAGGTCAGAGAAGTCATCGAATGCCAACTTCAAGTGATATATTTTTTTTTTTTTTTTTTTGCACGATTCATGTCTTATGAGGCTATTGATGAAGGCTTCTATGGCCGTATGTTTTGCTCATTTTTGAAGACAAATCGACCTCCTTCCTATTCTCGCAGTACAGTAGACAAGTTAATAATAGCTCTGGGGGCCACAGAGCAGCTAGGTAATTGTGTGGAAAGTGGGGAAAAAGGTCTTCCTAGAATGTGCTTTGTTAAACAGTGAAAGCTGCTCCACGCTAGAGTAGTGGTGGACTTTTCTGTCCTCTCCACAGCGGGATAGCTATCGTGGGAGCACCAGAGAGAGTGCGGAAAAGGTTGGGTCCTACAAAATAATGATTTCTGTGTCTGTTAAGACTTTTACTACACTTTTGGTTAGAGAGGAGAGACAGCAGCTTATTGTAGTTTCGGGTGGAAAAAAAAAAGATAGGAGATAGAGATTTTTTTTTTATAAAGACCTTCGCGTGGAAGACAGGGGAAACGGTCAATTCAGAAGAACGAATGTCAAATTAATAAAGGTCTTAGAGAGTTAATGTGAGAGGGAGAGGCAGCCAGACAGAGAGAGGCAAATATGAGAGTTAAAGAATGGATATATAAAGGAGAAGACAAACAGACAATTAGACGAGCATAGTAAATGAGAGGCAGACTAAAAAAATGCCGAGAGGATAGTGTGGACAGAGGATGTAGAGAAGACGGGGCAGAAAAATAGATACTTAAACCGAGTAGGTAGAGAGAGGTAGAGAGAAAGAGAGAGAGAGAGAGAGAGAGAGAGAGAGAGAGAGAGAGAGAGAGAGAGAGAGACGGAGAAATAGACAGACAGAGAGTAACTCATTGGTCAAGCAGCTTACATACAGTTTTTGTCTTTTTGTTCTGGTTTTCTTTATTTATCAATCTAAAATCTATCTCTATGTCAATCAAGTGCTACCTCCCTCTTTTACTAACGTGTACTTTCATTCTATCCAATCTGTCTTCTGTTTCCTTCCGACTTCCTCTAATCCGTCTCTAAAGTAAATACCGCTGCAGTGTTAAGACTTCTATTGACTCCCAAGGGTAATTCCTGCGTCGCTGTTGGATCGGCCACTTTGGTAACCCGTGACTGGAGTCAACACTTGACCGCCAGCACACGGTACTGTTTTACTGTTACATGCTTCAGCTCCTATCGTCACCACCCGTCTCCTGTATTGTCCACTATTGTCCACTATTGTCCAGTATTGTCCAGTATTGTCCGACTTCAGTGTTAGTCTTAGATTTTAGTAGAATAAACTCTCGCCCAGTTCTCGTGTTTGAGTTCTAAATTGTTTCCTCCAGGCTAGAAACCTGGCGTGAAATCGAGATGTTTACAAATCTCGCGGCGTCATCGGTCCCTCAAACTGATACACATCCACCGCCAGGATTCGCATATTCCGCAACCTTGACCTTCAGAATTAATCGGAAATTTTTGTTTTATTATTTAAAAAAAATAATTTAGGAATGAAACGTGTGTTTCATTTTCCTCAAAGCGTTCAACTATTAGTCTTTATGTTTAACTATTGCCTCGATTTAATATGCCTGTATTACATGACCTTGACAAAAAGGTCAAGGCCTTTCATTATGCTTTATTGAAATATTAGATTTTTTTTCCAAATGTCTCAGGTCTTGTTATTCACATCAGTAATCTCTACCACCTATGTTAATACATGGAAAAGGTTATTGAAAGAAATACTATAAAAAAAAGTGTATCAAAAATGAGTGAGTTATGTATGTGTGTGTGTGTAGCGGGTGAATATATGCTATGCTCCAATTATATATTTTTTGATCAAACGAAAGGGATTATGAAAAGAGAGAGAGAGAGAGAGAGAGAGAGAGAGAGAGAGAGAGAGAGAGAGAGAGAGAGAGAGAGAGAACGAAAGGAATGAGGACGGGGAAAAGAACTATTTGTTTTCTTTTTGTTTGGTTTGGTTTTACAATGTAAGCATTAACTCTAGGATATAATAGACATATTGGAGACAATAAAGATAAGAATCCCTATTTTCTGGTGGCTTCACGCTGATCAAAGTTTGAGGCAGACCTGACCAGACCCTAATCCCGGTACAATCAGCACCAAGTGGTGTCCAGCTAGTCCGAGACGTCCACTGTCCGAGGGGACACACATCACTGGATCAGCTAGAGATTAGCGCCTTTCGTCACAATAATGAGTTCAGCGATATTGACCCTAGCGTTGACCTGTGACCTCAAAATCTTCACTGCCACCTCCTAGTATCCTATCAACAACGTTTTGTTTTCATAATATCCTTGCATTGTATTTTTATGAATAGTAGATCCAATTATTTGCTGCCAAGCATTTTTATTTTCCACCACCACCCCCAACCGTTGATCCTAGTTGTCTGCATACAAATCCAAACCTCTTCGCCTATCAGTGGATTACTCGGCTTCTTTCCTTTCTTTTTCCTTCAAATCTGTCCTGCATCTTTTTTTCCTTCATTTATCGCTATCCATCATTTTTCTCCCTCCCTCTCTCTCTCTCTCTCTCTCTCTCTCTCTCTCTCTCTCTCTCTCTCTCTCTCTCTCTCTCTCTCTCTCTCTCTCTCTCTCTCTCTCTCTCTTTCTCTCTCTCTCTCTCTCTCACTCTCTATTCCCTATTTTTTTAACCAGCTCTTCTATACTTCAACTTCAATGAGTATCAACCCAGTTCCCCACCTTCACTCACCAAGCAAGTCCACATCAAACCAGGAGACAAGCTCTGTTGTGAAGGAAATTGTTAATCAACAATTGTGTGAAGAGGGACAATGTTACGGGATAAAGAGGATTGTGTTTGTTATCACAGCAGTGGGCCCGGGGAACTTTGGTAGCCATGCTGCCCTTGGCCGAGGACCTACAACCTGGGGGAAGCGAAGTTCATGGTAGCCACTTTGTAAACCTGTGTACGGTTGCGGTCTGTTTGTTTCATGTGTTTGGTTATTTTTGGGATTTTTTTATCATGATTTTGATCCTTGTTTGTTGATATTTTCTGTGAAATCAAACACCCCCCCCCCTCCCCCCACGCCCTAAATGTCTTTCGTCTCTCAGAAACGGGTATAAACTAAGATGATGATTGTAATTTTCAGTTTTCAAACAGAACTCTTCCTACAATCCACTCCGTTTCAGTTATATTTAAGCAAACGTACTAATGTTGCTTTTAAATCATTACTTTTTGTTGTTATTGTTGTTGTTGTTGTTGTTCTTTTTGTTGTCATTGTCGCTGCTGCTATTTCTACTTGCTGATTTTTGAAGATTATAGATATTTGTAAAATTCTGATTTTTTTGTGAGCATTTTGATGAATGAATGATTCTTGGCTCTTATGTGGGGGACACAATGATCCTAATATTCACTAGTCTTGAGCTCCTTCACAAGCTTTGTAACACTATCCAGGTACCATATCATCTCTCTCTATCTATCTATCTATCTATCTATCTACCTATCTATCTATCTATCTATCTATCTATCTATCTATCCATCTATCTACCTATCTACTTATCTATCTACTTATCTATCTAATATCTACCTATCTACCTATCTATCTATCTATCTACTATCTACCTATCTATCTATCTATCTATCTATCTATCTATCTATCTATCTATCTACCTATCTATCTATCTATCTATCTACCTATCTATCTATCTATCTACCTACCTACCTATCTATCTATCTATCTATCTATCTCTAGTCTATCTCTTTTTTTCTCTCTCTCTTCTTCCCCCTGCTCTCTCTATCACTTTCGAATTCTGTTTTTTTCTTAAGTCCATCCATCAGGGTATCAGCATCTACGAATAGAGTTTACTTAGAATATCATATTCGCCAGCGGATTATTCAATGATCTCTACAATCAGTAGGCTGATTTGAATTTATCAGTGATAATTAACGAGCTAAGTGGTCTGTGATTCATAACCCGAGAGTCCTGCTGACAGTTTGAATTAATATCAGCTCAGACTTCACGTCAGGGAGTTTCAGTTTGGACCTGAAACATGTTGCCATGTAAATGTCTTCCTCCGGACAATATCATACATGAATGTGAGTTTAATGGGGACAGATTTGGTTCTTAACAAAGTTACTGTATAAACATGTAAGTCTCGAGGATTGCCTCTCTGTTTCTCTCTCTTTCTCTCTCTCTCTCTCTCTCTCTCTCTCTCTCTCTCTCTGTCTCTCTCTCTGTGTCTCTGTCTCTCTCTGTCTCTCTCTGTCTGTCTCTTTCTCTCTTTCTCTCTCTCTTTCTCTTTCTTTCTCTCTCTCTCTCTCTCTCTCTCTCTCTCTCTCTCTCTCTCTCTCTCTCTCTGTCTCTCTCTCTCTCTCTCTCTCTCTCTCTCTCTCTCTCTCTCTCTCTCTCTCTCTCTCTCTCTCTCTCTCTCTCTCTCTCTCTTCGCTCACACTTCCTCTCTTACCTCTCTGTTTCTCTCGAACAGAATCTGATAATGAGGAAACCAGAATTTGTGCTAATGCCTTTAGGGTGCTTTTCTAAACAGATCTGACATTATTCCCTGGTGAATGCGAGCAAACTTTCAATACATCAAGTTGATCACCACAGCACCTGTCTCAGGTAGATTGGAAATCGAATGCTATAGGGAAAATTTATGTGGGTGTTTAACTATTCATTACATTTGAAACAGATTAATATACTTCTTTATCTCGCTAAGCATGCAGGTTCCCTTAACGACTCTGATTTTATAAACCTAAAGAAATAGCTAGGATGGTTGCCTAGGTGATTCATACATAGCTCAGTCCAACGCAAGCTGTACTTTTTTTTTTGTTTGTTTGTTTTTTGTTTTGTTTTGTTTTGTTTTCAGAATTTTGAGAGATAAAATGCGTACCAAGTGTCATCTAAGCTCGATTAGCTTTTCTCCCTGTTTTAAAAACCAATGGTTCAAAGCGAAACCTCGCTTTACAAATTATTAGTAAAAATTATATGCAATAATAGTTAAAGTACATAAAGTAATTCTGTGCGTTAGAAAAGATAATTTTTTATAAAGCTATAAGTTACCACAAAATATGGTTAACAGTGCATTGCCTTTCCGGAATTCACAGCTTCAAAATCGTTTAAAAACTTTATAAAAATGAATGCTTTTGAGTTTTACGAAATTACTTGTTTATTCTTATTACGATCATACCATCCATCTCTTTTATCAATGAATACAAAAAAACAATCTGCTTAAGTAGAGAATACGTTTAGAGCCCTATATAATGCAATCGCTTATATCTAGTTTATCACATACTGAAAATTCCTCATTAAATTGGTTTATGCGACTATGAAACAATACCTTAATCCACAGTCTTTTGCCCATGGCGTGTAAACTGCGAGACGTATGAGGTGAATCATTATATAATGGAATGTCATTAGAATCACAGGTGTCACACGGTGGCCCCCATTCTATCATCTACCTGGTGGAGGCCAGATTGTATGAGGTGTTACAAAACGGTTCAGGTTACTACAGCAGACAATTCTGATACTTTAATGACACTTTTTTATATATCATTTTAATGCCTTTCATGGTTTTGTTGCTGTTGTCCTGATAATGGGCCACGGGTAAGCTGATTGTTTTTTGTTTTTGTTTTGTTGTTTTTTTTTTGTTTCTGCTCTCACAGACAGGTACCCGCATCGTGTCTATATGTTAAACAAACGCCATAGTTCGAAAACAGGAAGAGCTTTATCTGGATGAAATAATTTCAGGATGTTTTTTTTTTTTTTTTTCTGAAAAAAGACCGAAACAAACATAAAAGTTTGGAATTAGAAAAAACAAGGAAACCGTATATATAATAAATAGTCTTTAAACGGAACCTTTCTAGATGAGATAAAAACAAATGTGAGTTCCAAAATCAGTAAGGGCAATATTTCGAAAGCTACAGGAACTTAAGCTGGGTATGATAGCATTGTGATAGTC
>JAWDGP010007018.1:855000-867500 GCA_033675545.1 Elysia crispata
TGAAAATAGAGTATTACCCCCATCTTGAGGTAATTTTCTACACACAGGAAGACCATATAAAACTCCTTACTATCTGTATAGTTTGAAGAGTGAAACGCAAATGTTTATTGCTATCTTTATGAGAATTTAACTTAGCGGCTGGCACCATTCTTTGAATCAGCCAATCGACAGTAAGCAGACGTTAGGGGTACTTCCGGCCACTTTAGGCTGCTCTGGACAAGGGAAATCATTCTCTTGAACTGTGACGATTTATCGCCCCTAATATAGTTAGGTCCACTCCACTTGTTTATCTCTACTTCCTCCACTTTTCCCCCCATCTCGAATCTCAGCAGGTTATTTTGCACGAACAGCGAAGTGCGGTATATGGCAGCGCTTTCACAAGTCTTTCTTTGTCAGCAGACGCGAACTTGCATGCAGCTCAAAATAACCTGAGCAAATTGGAGGGCTCAAATGGCGCGAGAAGATGCGAGAGTGGTTTGTGCAGTGGGCGGATCCATCTCTTGACACTTTGTCCGGTGTCGAGTGAGTTAATGATATGGTGAGGTTTCCACGGTACCAGGCCAGGACTGCGCCCCTCACTGACCGGACGCAGTGGACGAGAAGAGGGGCAACAAATGAGTTGTCTCGCCTTGACGCCTCAAACAGACTTCCCGGTCTTAGATCTCCTCAGAGTTAAAGACCACTTATGATTTTGGGTATCTAGAGCAGCACCTGGTACAGGTACGTTGCTATGGATACATCAAGGAATTTAAACAGTCAAGGACACATAACACTCCCGGACATTGGGTTACCAAGGTGTCTAAAGATTGTCAAAAAAAAAAAAATTTCAATGGAGAGCTAAGTGAAAGATAGATGCTGCACTCTCCCTTCTCTCCTCTCTCTCTCACTCTCACTCTCTCTCTCACACTCTCTGTCTCTTTCTCTGTCTCTTTCTCTCTCACTCTCTCTCTCTCTCTCTCTCTCTCTCTCTCTCTCTCTCTCTCTCTCTCTCTCTCTCTCTCTGTTTTCCCACTTTCTCCCTGCCGCCTCTATAAATCTTTCTTTTTAACTCTATTTGCTTTTTTTTTATTTTTTTTTAACTATCATCCTCTCTGCCTTTCTCTCTACCTATTTACTTGTCCATGCGGGATCTGTAAAAAGATTATTATTTTATTTTACAAAATAGCTTACAACAGTACTCTTATACCGAAAGATTGATATAAAAATAAAAAGATCATGACTGGAGATTCTTGAAAAGTCCTAGAGGAACTACAATTATGACTGTCTATAGCAGAAGAGAAAACTCGCTGAGTCATGAAACCAGAAAATGTGTTAAGCAGTGCATGCTGTGCACAAACCTCCTGGATTCTTCATTATGCGAAACTTAGGAGACGTAAAATAATCATGAGCAAACTTGCTGGACCAGAACGGACCACTTTTGCGATGGTCAAGATGTTCCAAGATCAAAACTGGACAATGTCCATTGTGGCGTTGAGGTGAAATTGTCACGGTTGGGATTTTCAGTGCAAGACAATGCCTCTTGTGATTTTTTTCTTCTTTTTTTTTTTTTTCTTTTTTACACTTTATGTCTTTACTAAGTCTGATTAATTCTTCGTCGACCAATGTTTTCAGTTTTGTTCTGTAATCTTTCTGTAAAATCTGGAGATGGTAAATACCGACATAAATAAAGTTGGACAGCAAATTTCCATTATTTACGGCAAATTTGCGATGGCATTTAATCTGATATCCTGCCCATAATATATCAAGTGGAAAAAACCGATGGTCAATTTTACAAAATTTACATGCGTCAAACGAAGTTAACGACTCCACAAAGAAAATTTATGGCACAATTTTTATTTCTAATTTCTAAGGCATTTCTTTGATGCGATCGCATCAGAAATTTATTCCAACGTATTTTCGGCCTTTCGTTTCACTCCTCCCTTTTCTCCCCCCCCCCCCCCCCCCCCCAACCCCCGTATTATAATAAGTGGATCGATCTGTTATCAGTCCGTGCACTTGACTGCCTGTGGTTTACTCATTTCCTACACAAAGGGCTGGCCAATCTCGACACAGCTGGAAGATTTCATCTAATTATTTTGCTATTATCAACAAGAGCTTTTTTTCTTATTTTTTCACTTTGTCCAACGGCCGTACGGTAGACCGCAGTAGTCCTGGATACCAGGATGTATTTGTCGTCTCTTTCATGTTCCTATCTCTCTATCGTCACTTTTTCTTTCCCTCACTTTGTCTCTCCCCCCCCCCCTCTCTCTCTCTCTCTTTCTCTCTCTCTCTCTCTCTCTCTCTCTCTCTCTCTCTCTCTCTCTCTCTCTCTCTCTCTCTCTCTCTCTCTCTCTCTCTCTCTCTCTCTCTCTCTCTCTCTCTCTCTCCCTCTCTCTCTCCCTCCCTCTCTCTCTCACCGTGGTCTACTCTTCCCATCTACATCTCATACTTATCCCGAATCTATTCTCTCCACCGCCGTGATGTACGAGCCGTGGCTGCGGCGACCATTCGGCTATCTCCGGTGTCAATCACTGTTTGGTTTGATCTACGGAGTTGTCGCCCTTGGTTGCTCTGCTCCTAGCCCACCACCGCCCACCGCCCATGTCCGATTCCATGTTGCGAGTCCATTATCAGAGGTCATCGCTGCGGCCCGTCAGTCATGATAGGGGGTCATCCCTCTTCTCCGTCAAAACTGAATTATTTAGGTTTAGAGCTCGGATTTCGGTTTGGTTTATGAGATGGTTCAGATTGCTGGAGTATTTCTGTCACATACAGTATTCTTTCCAACTTTTCTTGGAGGTAAAAGTTATTTTGCGCCGGGTCTTCTTTTCGTTCTCACCACTTTCCTTTCTCATTATGCTCTTCCTTCTTTTTTCATTTCATCTTTTCTCCTCCTCCTCCTCCCCCTCCTCATCCTTCTTCTTCTTCTTCTTCTTCTTCTTCTTCTTCTTCTTCTTCTTCTTCTTCTTCTTCTTCTTCTTCTTCTTCTTCTTCTTCTTCTTCTTCTTCTTCTTCTTCTTCTTCTTCTTCTTCTTCTTCTTCTTCTTCTTCTTCTTCTTCTTCTTCTTCTTAATTATTATTATTATTATTATTATTATTATTATTATTATTATTATTATTATTATTATTATTATTATTATTATTATTATTATTATTATTATCATTATTATTATTATCATTATTATTATTATTATTATTATTATTATTATTATTATTATTATTATTATTATTATTATTATTATTATTATTATTATTATTATTATTATTATTATTATTATTATTATTTTTATTATTATTATTATTATTATTATTATTATTATTATTATTATTATTATTATTATTATTATTATTATTATTATGATTATTATTATTATCATCATTATCATCATCATCATCATCATCATCATCATCATCCTTCCGACGTGCGATCTAAAATATCCATTTTGTTTCAAAAAGTTTTTTGTTTTGATTTATACCTACTTTACGAAGCAGTAAACCTGAGTTCGGGAGTAGACTACTAGACTTCTCACCAAGAAATGTAGGTCACATGTCTGTGAAGAGAAAGTTAAAGTTCAGTACATCACCTTCCGATGTTTCACAGTAACCAACCTCACAACCAGCTAGTACCAGACAGTCTTGAGTTAAACACAGAAGTATAGAATCTAGTTTTGGGTTTTGTGTCTCTGGCACCCGTGCTCTCCTTGCGATGGAATGGATTGGGCCACACGGGCATGATGGCTGGGAGTGACGCAGGCCGCAACATCTCGGCAGAATTTCTGTCACTTCTTCAGTCTTGATGGTCACATCCTTAAGGCCTTTGTGATCTTTGTGGAGTTATAAACTTAAGTGATTGGCTGCTCATAGTCCAGTCGTCATCGTCGCTGTTGTGTTGTTGTTATTCCTGTTATTGTCGTTGTTGTTGTTATTGTCGCTGTTGTTGTTGTTGTTGTTGTTGTTGTTGTTGTTGTTGTTGTTGTTGCTGTTGCTCTTGTAGTTGTTGTTATGGTTGTTTGAGACTGACAGCAATCTAAAGCAATGTGCGATAACTGAAGTATTTTCCCGTGATACTCGCTTTATGTTGTTTTTCATCTTGCTTGAGTATAAATATTCTCCCTCTACTTTTGCGCGTTAGTACTCAAACCCGCCCCCCCCCCCCCCCTACTCCCCAACTCCGCCAACACCACCCTCCCTAATAGATTTTAAAACCATGAATTCTTACATTCTCCACAAATCTGAGCCGAAACAAATACAAATCTAACAACCTATTGGTATTAATCAAAATTCCGACCTTATTTTTTTCCGTATCCTCTTTTCCCGCCTGTTCTAAACCATTCCTCCATCGCCACAGCTAATAGCGTCTCTCTCCTCACATAAAAATGGACACAAATGTAATTCTATCGCTTTTTTTTTTGGGTACGCAACACTCCACTATTCTGGTCTCTCTCAACACTTGACGGACAGTAAAATCCTTCCATCCAGATACAGTAATGACATGACCTGTATCAGCCAATGGCTCGTCTCCTTGTCATCGTCTCCTCTGACCTGAAGGGTATTCATCCAGATCCCGTTGTAACTAGCTGTTTAAGTAAGCGAAGGTGTTTCAGAGTTTGCTCGGTAAATATCTCTCGATTTCAATTACTCCGCTAGAATAGGATGGAGTATTTTTAGGTGTACGTTATGTTGATACAAGGCTAGGACTATATTGGGCAGTGATCCGATCATGCTCCTGGATGAATGGATGGTCCGATATTTACAATATGAGTTTATAAGCCGTCAGAGGGTTCGCAAGAGGTTATAGATGGGGGGGAGAGGAAGAGAGAGAGAGAGAGAGAGAGAGAGAGAGAGAGAGAGAGAGAGAGAGAGAGAGAGAGAGAGGGAGAGAGAGAGGGGGGAGAGGATAAGGGTTGAGACCTAGAGAGAAGGGGGCCAAAAAAAGAGAGATAGAGATCAAGGAAAAGACAGATAGAGATTATCTTTATATGAAATTAAGAATAGATTAAGCAGAACAAGAATGCGGCCCACCGAGGTATGGACAGAAGGGCAGACAAAGCTTTCACGAGTATAGCCTTTTGATCGTAAGGCCTTTTCAAAGTTTTATCATGCGTTTGTCAGAGGTACTGAAAACTTAAAGTCCCAATGTCACTCACCCATAGCGACATGACTGAGACCTGTACATCAAAGGACGATTGCTCCACCTTATGACCACTTAGAACTTCTCTCATGGCAATTAAGCTTAAAACTGTTAGCGCCCTAAATAATAGGGAACTAAATCCAACAATATTCTTAGAGACTTAACACCCAATACGTCTGAGCATCTCAGGTATTGAGAGATAACTTGGCTCAGTACATCAATGACAGGCAGGAGTCTCACTTTAACCTTGACCTCAGAAACCCAACCTTAACCTCAGAACGCCATCTCATGTCTTGGTCTCCGAAAGTTCCAGTACCCGAGCACTAAGTAAAAATAAGCAGAACCGGCACTTTTGAGTTATGATAGAAATAATATTCCAAGTCTTTTGGCAATGTCTCAAGCTCGGATTTCTACAGGTATGCTATGATTCATAATTCTGAACCAAAAACATGAAAGAGCTACGTGAGTCTAGATATCAAAACAGCAATGGTGCTGACAGGACCCTGGACTAATTGACATGCCACGAATAACTTCTCGCCTCCTCTAAATCTTGAGGACAAGAAGCTCCTAAACTGATGGCCAACTTAGTTCTGTAAGTTTTGGTTTGTTTTTGTTTTTTTAGATTGTTTCAAAAGTGATGAAAAATACGCAAACTTTTTTCCATGAAGCTCTTACAAGCTGTCTTTATCAGTATAGTAGAGGAGCAGATGATCCACATGCGACCTTGCAGCAGAGCGCAACAAACGTCTGAATCCCTGCACGACCAGCCTCGCTTCCCTGTGTTATTATAACCCACTACTAATCGGTTTCGTGAAGCAACCTTAAACTGACGACCATATTTTCTTCTTTTCAAAATTTTCCAATTTTCTTTGCTCTAATAATATCATGTACATCTATTTTTCTACACGAGTTTAGAAAGATATTGCCATTTTGAATCAAACCAACATAAATTTGGCTGGTGTGTTTGTCGGACAGGCTGTGCCGCTTGTAATCTGCTCCAGCTCTAAAGCTTTAGACTCACACCTGAGAGAGGCTCCCTCCCAGCTACATGCAATGATCGAGGTCTGAGATACAATACTCTAGCAGAGGTGTGACCTGAAACACCCACCCACAAGGTCTTCCACTTGTCAACAACAACATCGTCATAATTACCGTACCAATCCCGATCCGGATTGTGGAGTCAGCTGGTCTCAAAGGTTAAAGGTTAAGATGTTTATTGTTACTTCACTCTCTCAGATTCCTATACTCGTGTACCAAAGGTCAAGAGTAGCAGACCAGTTTTGTGAGTAAGTTTGACTGCTTGATACATGACTTGTGTGTGTGACTGCCTGGTACATGTATGTGTGTATTGTGAGTATGGCATAAGTTATTCTCCGATTTTTGTTTTATGTATGCCTTGTCTTCTACCTTTCATAGAACGTCCTGGAATGTGACCAGGAATGTAAGTTTTTTAGTGCTCACCAGTCATGAGATGTGCTATTTACAGCAGTCTTTTTAGAATACCACTCCATCCGTCTCTCTAGCTCTCTACATTTTGTTTCCATTTACTTTTTGTGATTTTTTTTCTTCTAACCTCTTTATCTATTTCTGTATATTTTGTTTTCCCCACATCAAACCATTTTGATGTATCCTGTATCTAGGTAAGAAGATAGTTCGATGCTAGCTTGAGACTCACACGCGTCTAGAGATGAATTTTTTAAAAACTTGTTTTCCTACCATGATGTTTACTGAATTTTTCTTTCACTAGGATTTTATCTTCATTCAACGACCATGAAAAATATTTTCTTGTAGAAACATTTCACTCGTATTTAACAGAGTGTCATAATCTAGCTACTCAAACACTTTTATTTATTTTGATTTTCTGGAACAGTAGCAAGGCTGAGTTTCTCCGAAATAGATCGCTCAACTTTAGCCTTCTGTTGGGTGTGAAGAACGCAAACAAACTTTCCGCAGATACCGTCAGGTAACAGAGAGAAAGTGCTACCTGACAAGTGAGACCTGTTCTCTAACGGGGGGTTGTATCCAGGGGTGAGGAGGAGGGGGAACCAGTTGATACCTTTTATAGCGGAGCTATTTCTTTCCTCACAGTCGGAACTGTTGCAGGAAAAACAATATCTCATCGTGAATGTCAACAAACTGGGGGAGGGGGGACCAATTGGTACCTTTTATAGCGGAGCTATTTCTTTCCTCACAGTCGGAACTGTTGCAGGAAAAACAATATCTCATCGTGAATGTCAACAAACTGGGGGAGGGGGACCAATTGGTACCTTTTATAGCGGAGCTATTTCTTTCCTCACAGTCGGAACTGTTGCAGGAAAAACAATATCTCATCGTGAATGTCAACAAACTTGGGGGAATGTTTACCCAGAACTTAACGAACAGGTTTTCTCCACAGAGGACGCTGTTTGTAAGAGTGTTGGAAAGTGCTGAAGATAATAACTCTGCGATATCAAGGGGTGGAGATCTTCCTGTCTTGCTCCACTCAAAAATGCTTTTGAACAATTTGGAGAAAAATGTGTGACGAAGGGAATAGTCAAAAGGTTTTTATGTGGAAGATAAATTCGGATGTCAAAGTTAAGGTCAGAGTGACTTTGGCCATTACTGTTGTTTGATGACTGATCTTACCTTGTATGCTAAGAATAACCAAAAGATTCTTCATTAGGACAGGATGTTATGTCATGTCGCAAATAACCAGAGCTTTCGAGAGGGTGACTGTCTGTCAGAAGTCTATAGAGATCGCCCGTGAGTGCTGATCTGTCACGTCAGTCACGTCAGTACAGGACTCTCTATGGCGGTATTTGAGGGTAAACGGCCTTGTAAAGTTTCTGTTGATTGGTTTGTCCCCTGATCAAACACTGACTGGACATCAGAGTCCCATTCTCTATGATCTAGAAGCACCTGGTCACGGTCAACTAGCCGTGTAATGGACACCTACCGATTAGTTCTTTTGAAAAGATACATTATTTATTTAGCTCTGGGACGAGACCCAAAGTAAATATCAAAGAAATCTGAAAGATTTATTACAACTTTGGAGGAACTGTTACAAAAAAGAAACATTTTATCCCTTAGATAATCAGCCGGATAATGCAAAAATATTCAATGGAATGTATGGAGTTTTCTTGTAATCAAGCAAATTTTGTTTTGTTCACAGTTTCAGATTTCTAAGATTTTTTTATACTTCTGTAGACAAAAATATTCCTTTATGGAGGGATATTGAAAAATTTCATAGTAGCAGTGTTTGGTATTTAGTTTATCGATCGCCTGGTCTCTATGAGCGTTTCACACAGGATAAAATATAAAAACGAAAAATGATAAGCGAGATTTACATTAATTTTCCCTGAAATGTGTTGGGTTTTTTTTTATCCATCGCATAGCTTTGTGTTACCGCGTCGCGTACAATCACTTGAGCTTATATTTAGAGAGCTTATTTTTGTCTCTCTCTCTCTCTCTCTGTCTCTCTCTCTCTCTCTCTCTCTCTCTCTCTCTCTCTCTCTCTCTCTCTCTCTCTCTCTCTCTCTCTCTCTCTCTCTCTCTCTCTCTCTCTGTTCTCTCTCTCTCTCTCTCTCTCTCTCTCTGTCCTCTCTCTCTCTCTCTCTCTCTCTCTCTCTCTCTCTCTCTCTGTCTCTCTCTCTCTCTCTCTCTCTCTCTCTCTCTCTCTCTCTCTCTGTCTCTCTCTCTCTCTCTCTGTCTCTCTCTCTCTCTCTCTCTGTCTCTCTCTCTCTCTCTCTCTTTCTCTCTCTCTCTCTCTCTCTCTCTGTCTGTCTCTCTCTCTCTCTCTCTGTCTCTCTCTCTCTCTCTCTCTCTCTCTCTCTCTCTCTCTGTCCTCTCTCTCTCTCTCTGTCCTCTCTCTCTCTCTCTCTGTCCTCTCTCTCTCTCTCTCTCTCTCTCTCTCTCTCTCTCTCTCTCTCTCTCTCTCTCTCTCTCTCTCTCTCTCTCTCTCTTTCTGTCGCTCTCTGTTCTCTATTTGTCTCCATCTCTATTTCTCTTTCTGCCTATCTCTGCCTCTCTACCTTTATCTTTGTTTCTCCCCCGCTTTTGTTTTCTTTCTCTCTTTTGTTTTTTCTTTCGCGTCTTTCTCTCTTTTTTCCCAGTATTTATCTTGTGTTTCTCTTTCTCTCTCTCCCCATCTGTTTCCCTCTTTCTGTTTCATCTCTTAGCTCTCAATTCCTGTGCCCTGCCTGTTTACCCTCCCTCTTTCCTGTACTCTTTTCAATCACGTCTCCCATGTTCCAAAGTCCAGCCACAGGCTATGAAACACAAAAGAACCAGGTTCTGTTTTAAATATCCTCCCTGCTATTTTATGGCACAAGCTTCCCACCTCTTCTCTTGCTGAAGGGCCGATCCATTTGCAGCCTGACCTAGTAAAAGAAATCTTTGTCGCTACCTGATTCGAGATGTTTAGCCTCGGAATATACTCCATGTTCATATTTTTATTAGGTTTCACCAAACGATTGGGCCGTGAATGACCTGTGACAATCCAAACAACGCATAATGCCAAGGCTTCGTATCTCATCTCATTGTGGCCAGCTAGAAACCTAAACTTTCTCCACCTCAGCTTTTCTAGGTTTGGAAAACCATTGGTTTCTGGACCGACTGACGTTCAAATAAACCTAAGTTCTAACCATTTACCTAGAGGTTCAACACATCCAACTGAAACGCTTGCTGTAGCAATGGTCACAATGCCTCTGTCTGAAGAGGTCTATACTCTCCGGGGTCGTAATCCAGCCATTCTTGAAAGATTGTTTAACATATTTAAATATACATTATTATGTTATTTTTATTTTAGGCAGGCTTTTACGTCTACTTGATTCGCTAGTTTTCTGGAATTCATATCGCTGTTGTAAAGTCATCCATTTTAAAACTTAATGCAAGCATAAATTAATAAACATTTTATATTAATTTTATAGTGCTAGACAAGAAACAGAGAGAGAGAGAGAGAGAGAGAGAGAGAGAGAGAGAGAGAGAGAGAGAGACAGACAGACAGAGAGACAGAGAGACAGAGAGGGGGGGAGGGAGAGAGACAGAGACTGACAGACAGACCTAAAGAGAGAGAGAGAGAGAGAGAGAGAGAGAGAGAGAGAGAGAGAGAGAGAGAGAGAGAGAGAGAGAGAGAGAACTTCATTAACATGTCTGGGACGCTAGAAAGCACCCAAGCAGGTTTTCTGAGGACCCTCTATTTGTCTGCGTTACGATGATTGTAATGGAAATGGAGAGCTGGGAAGATCGGTCTTTGGCTAGCAAGGTTGGATTATAATTACAATCTTTGAAGTTGTGAAAATTGTAGACCTTTCCCCTGCAGCTTGAATTATACCGGGAGAAAAAAAATTAATATCGATTACGACTTGACAGAGCAACTAGCTGAATATTTATATCATAGTCCTGACGGATTCTTGAGAGTTGGAAGGCGATTTAAAATATTTGATTTATTATGTATTTGCATGAAACTATCATTAACAAGAAAACAAGTTGTTTTGTAACGCACGGAGTAGAAAAACAACAAGAGCTTCATTCCACCTCCGAAGCGTTTCTCTCCAAATAAAGTTATCCCCTGCCAGTTTTGCAGACTCCCAAGCAAGGTCTTTATATTTTGTAACCTTGACAGCCAAAGAACGCCAAAGACCACCACAGTATCCTTCACACAGGCAGCTGGACCTGTGGAGAATATATTTTCCATAACATTCCTTGGGCAATAGCATGCGTTTTGTCTTCCTGTTCAGCCCAACCCACCTTGTAATCAAGCTAATTGACACGTCTCACGATGGCTGAAAGAGACTTAGACTCCTAGTTATGGCCTCTGAGGCGACCTTCGTGTCCTGTTATGACAATCTCAGAACACGACCATAGCCTCAAAGGTTGCCACAAAGTGTTGAGGCAGCCGTTGTTAGGGACAACAATACAGCTCTGGACTAATGGTTGAGCTTTTTGAAAACCTCTTTTCAGGCTGGTTTGAAACATAATGTACTCAAGCCTTGAATAGAGACCTTCAATTGGAGGACATGGTGAGAAATGGCTTAGCCCCGCTGTGCCTGTAGGGTTTTTTTTTAGACACACACAGAAGGATGAGAGAGAAAGAGGGAATAATAGAAAGAAAGCGAGAGGAAGAAAGAGTGAGAGAAAGGGAGAGGGAAAGAGAAAAGCAGTGAGAAAGAAAGGAGAAAAAGAGAGCGAATAGTCAAAAAGCTAAAAAAAAAAGAGAGCGTAACATAGTAATAGAAGCTAAAATGAGAGAGAAAGAGATAGAAAGAGGGAGGCTGGATTTAAAAAAAATACAATACAGAATAGCTCAGAATGGTTTTAAAACATTGGGCAAAGAAAAAGAAATGGAATTGGTCGGGAAAGAATCCGATATTTTGCAAACATCATAAGTCAGAAGTTATTTCAATCCTTTTGGTGATGGTGTGTGTGTGTGTCTGTGCGTGTGAGTGTGTGTGTGGGTGTCAAGACAATACCATTCTGAATTGCTTCATTGATTATTTTTCGTTTTTCCGAAAAGAAATGAGATATTGATATCAATCGCAGATTCCGTAACGTTTCTGGTACAACTGCTGTGAACGCAATGCGTTTTGCTGTGCATGTGGTTAAAATAGG
Source organism: Elysia crispata (assembly GCA_033675545.1). Taxonomy (NCBI): domain Eukaryota; kingdom Metazoa; phylum Mollusca; class Gastropoda; family Plakobranchidae; genus Elysia; species Elysia crispata. Next base: position 866,699 of record JAWDGP010007018.1, read on the forward strand.
ATTAGACAGAGATTTTGTCAAAAGACCACTTTGATTAAGAAGGAGGAGGAGAAGAAGAACAAGAACAAGAACAAAAACAAGAACAAGAACAAGAGCAAGAAGAAGAAGAAGAAGAAGAAGAAGAAGAAGAAGAAGAAGAAGAAGAAGAAGAAGAAGAAGAAGAAGAAGAAGAAGAAGAAGAAGAACAAAAACAACAACAACAACAACAACAACAACAACAACAACAACAACAACAACAACAACAACAACAACATGAACAAGAACAAGAAGAAAAAGGAGAAGAAGAAGAAGAAGAAGAAGAAGAAGAAGAAGAAGAAGAAGAAGAAGAAGAAGAAGAAGAAGAAGAAGAAGAAGAAGAAGAAGAAGAAGCTCTGCTAATGTCTATCATGATAACGTTATTTTAACAAACACTGTTTTTATAAGAAGCATAAAAGCTATTATAGAGTTGGAGCAAAACTTGGCCTTCACGCTATTGTTCAGAGCACGTGTGCCGCCTACGTGAAAAGTCCGGCCAAGACTTCTCTCCCTGCTGAGCGGAGATTGATGTGTCAAGGCTACCTGGTACCGGCCAACCCCTAAATAGAGTGGCACGTTCAACAGTGGACAGCACCATCGACTAATTACCACATAATCACAACAACACGCGTGAGAAAACATTTCCTTAGCCGTTGACCATTTGAGATCCTTTCTAAATCTAGTCTTGGTCGTGGTTATATAAGTATCAGGTTACCTCTGTTGTTACTGTCAAGTTTCGGACGTTAACAGTTTTTGTAGTGGTCGTCACCCTACCTGCACCAGATTA
>JAWDGP010007018.1:872500-951090 GCA_033675545.1 Elysia crispata
CTCTCTCTCTCTCTCTCTCTCTCTCTCTCTCTCTCTCTCTGTATCTCTCTCTGCCTCTCTCTTTCCGTCTGTCTGTCTCTCTCTCTCTCTCTCTCTCTCTCTCTCTCTCTCTCTCTCTCTCTCTCTCTCTCTCTCTCTCTCTCTCTCTCTCTCTCTCTCTCTCTCTGTATCTCTCTGTCTCGCACACACTATCTCTAATTCTCTTCCTCTGTTTATTGTCTCTATTACCTCTTTATCTCCGTCCGTCACTCTCTCCCCACTGATTCCCTCCATTTTTCTTTCTTTCTCCTTTTTCGCTTTCTCTCACTCCTTCTCTTTGTTTTTTGTCTGTGTCCCTATCTCCCTCCTTATCTTTTGAAAATGTAACTGCGCCAATCATCTTGCTCTTGATAAAGCTTTCACATTGTCTACAATATCAGCCGTAATGAGAGGAATTGATAAACTGTCTATCGCGCGTATCACGCATACCACGCCTATCACGCCTATCACGCCTATCATGTCTATCACGCCTAACATGTCTATCCCCCCTATCATGTCTATCACGCCTATCACGCATACCACGCCTATCACGGGGTTAAGAAAGAATTGCGGGAGCTTATAATGCTAATTGTTATTTACAAAGTATAACATTGGAATAAATGGAGAGAGAACAGAAATGGCCAAGCTTCAACAAGAATGATCACAGGAGCAGTGACTTCCCTTTGTGAAGTACACCTAGGAGACGCAAACTTAACATGTAATGTAATAAAACTACTCGTCAGCAGATTCTTCGATCACTTTGTTCTTAGTCCAGTTGTTAGTCTCTCATTAGCGGCCCTATTGTTAGGGACTGTACCTCAGATCACCTGGCCTCATTCTGGCTCTGGCCTCGTTCCGGTTCTCTTCTCATTCTGGAGAGTCGGTCGCTGTAAACTCCTATCTGAACTATCAATCTGTGTTTTAACAGTCACACACTGACACATAGGGGCTGTTCATGATGATGTTGGTGGTGGTGATAATAATAACAATAATAATGATACTAATAATTATAATAATAATAATAATAATAATAACAACAACAACAACAACAACAACAACAACAACAACAACAACAATAATAATAATAATAATAATAATAATAATAATAATAATAATAATAATAATAATAATAATAACAATAATGATAATAATAATAATGATAATAATAATAATAATAATAATAATAATAATAATAATAATAATAATAATAATAATAATAATAATAATAATAATAATAATAATAATAATAATAATAATAACAACAACAACAACAACAACAACAACAACAACAATAATAATAATAATAATAATAATAATAATAATAATAATAATAATAATAATAATAATAACTGTAACAACAACAACAACAACAACAACAACAACAATAACAACAACAATAATAATAGTAATAATAACAACAACAACAACAACAACAACAATAATAATAATAATAATAATAATAATAATAATAATAATAATAATAATAATAATAATAATAATAATAATAATAATAATAATAACAATGATGATTTTTTTTCTTAACAAGAAAAATGAGATACGCTGTAAAAGTTCAAATCTTTTTATAGATCACTTTAACTTCAGATTAGAATAAAGGAAAAATTTCATCGACTAATTCTTTTCTTTCCCAATCTGATTTTAGATCCTTTTGAACGCTGATTGGAAAGCTGTGGATTTTCTTATTTGGGACAGAAAAGTTCCGTCTTGCGGGAATTCTTCGCCACGCAGCTCTTCAAACTTATTTATGATAATGCATTTTTTTAAATCTGTAAATAGATTTGGATTTGACAAAATAAATTAATTATTCTTAATAATGTGCAGCAGCTGTAAATTCCCGTGAAGCATTGCACCTCGAAGCATTTATCGTGAGAATTCATAACCTTTTGATAAGCGTTTAGAAGTGTGTTTAAATTGTTTGAGGAAGTACAGAAATAGCTTTTTATTGTACTTCAAGGTACCAATTTTAATGCAATATTCACGAATTGTATTAACAAAATTTTTTTTAACAAAATTTTCGCTCGATACTCTAAACGTTTTGGATGCCTTGATAACCAAAAAACTGGCTTATGATTATTAGCTTTAGAATCTGAGATATAGTTAAGGCAGATATAGGATTCCTGTTTATGTGGTGGTATTTTGTTCTCATAGTTGTAAGAACCATAGGAAAAGATTTCGAAACTTCCTAAGCTTTTTGACAGTCAATCATCGTTTGGTTTTCTTTTTAACTCACAAGTGATTTAAGATTTAAATTTTAAAATAACAATATCGCATTCGTCTAGCAGGAATCATAATAAAGCGTTACTGATCTTCCTGTTTATCTTTAAGTATTTGCAAATTTTGGCATTAATATGTTGAGAACATACGATCGCTTTAATCCACAAAAAAAAAAATAAGTTGTAATGACCAACTCCTTAAAGACTAACGTCAAGGAAGTTGTTCAATGCAAAAAAAAAAATTTCTCACTGTTGCAGTCGCTTTTTTCCCCTACTCTTCCCCTACAATGTCTAGATTGGTTAAGAGGGAATGAAACACCACACTGGTATTTTGAAATCTAAAAACTTTAACTATTTATTGTGAGATCTCTGATGAAAGACCGTGAAACTGTGACCATAAACTGCCACTTTAGGGGAGTAGACGATAGAGCTCTGGGAACTTAACTTAGTCATTATATCAGGATCTAGGCATTTTCCCCTCAAAACAAAACTTGCCTTTAAAACACGTCGTAATTTTTTAAAGGGCAATAACTGTGCCGTTTTAGGGAGCAGTAAAAAGGGAGCGAATTACGCCAAAATATTTAAGGATATGTAGATCTAATGCTTCCAAATATATTTATAAGTTTAACTTTCGAATTTGTCATTTTGTCAGTGTACTCATGTCCATAATATATTAAATATAGATGTGCATAAAAGGGTCATAATTACTATAGATTTTTTTGAAACTTGCCTTTGTTTTGTTTGTTTTCTACTACACTTACAGATCTCTCTACACCCACTCACTCTGAACTAGCTTCTGTGTAACTATCAACTTCTCAGTTTTTATTTTATCTCTTGTTTTATCTCTTTTTACTTAGATCTCTCTGTCTTTCTGTCTCTCTCGCTTTCTTTTTCTCTTGTGTCTCTATCTCTCTGATTATTTTTCTATCTTTCATTCGTTCTTTCTTGTTTTGTAGCCTGTTTGTCTCTCTCTCTCTCTCTCTCTCTCTCTCTCTCTCTCTCTCTCTCTCTCTCTCTCTCTCTCTCTCTCTCTATCTATCTATCTATCTATCTATATATATTATATCTTTTTCCTTATAGTATCTCTGTTTCTTCTATCTCTCTACCATTTTAATACCGTAAAATACTTTCACTTTCTTCTTAGCTTCAGTCCTTTTCTCCTGGTCCAATCCCCTTTATTCTGGTCTGTAGTTTTTGTCACCTGGTTCTGAGTTAATCTAGATTGGTAAAACCTCTGAGTCCCTTGTTAAACATCAAAGACCCTATGGTTTTCTGTCGAAACTGTGGTTGCTTGATTTCAATGGTGAATTAATTCTGTTGTCTTGTTTGTTTCCCCTGATGTTATAATAACCTATAGGTTATACACAGAATCGAAATCGAGTCAAAACATTGGTGTTTAAGTATCACCATGCCATGGAGCGAAACTTATAATATTCACATTGCCTTGGCTCGTGACGTTAGAAAGTGTTGATTATCTCAGAAGTTGAGTTTACACCTATATGATCTTCCCATTCCTCCACGAATTCCCTGCAGAGAGTCACTAATCAATGGACCTAGTTTTCCTTACATACTGCGATGCATACTCTTTGTTTATTCCAATTGAAAAAAAAAAAAGTCTTAATGATCGATATGGGAAACCTCAGAAAACTTAGGAGATATGAAACTAAGCAGGGATTTGCGGCACTGTGATGGTCGGTTTTACTTGGTTTTCTTATCGTGGACATCAGAGACGATAATTTCATTGGATTACAAATTCTTTCTTCTCTGCGATCTCTGAAGCCAGGGTAAAACTCATTAGGCCAGATTCTCTTCAGCTAATTAACAAGAAGCCATACAGAGCTACAACCCAGAAATCTTCACCTTAGCTTGACCCCAGTTCATATGATCTAGTGATAGCCGCCACCTCTCTCTCTCTCTCTCTCTCTCTCTCTCTCTCTCTCTCTCTCTCTCTCTCTCTCTCTCTCTCTCTCTCTCTTTCTCTCTCTCTCTCTGCCTCTCTCTCTACCTCTCTCTCTGCCTCTCTGTCTCTCTGTGTCTCTCTTTCGCTATATCTCCTCCTTTCTCTCTCTCTCTCTCCCTTTCTCTATCTATCTATCTATCTATCTATCTATCTATCTATCTATCTATCTATCTATCTATTTATCTCTCTCGACCTCTTTCTCTGTCTCTGTCTCTCTGTCTCTCTCTCTGTCTCTCTGTCTCTCTCTCTCTCTCTCTCTCTCTCTCTCTCTCTCTCTCTCTCTCTCTCTCTCTCTCTCTCTCTCTCTCTCTTTTCCTTTCTTTATCTCTCTCTGTTTCTCTCTGTCTTCCACTCTTATTCTCCTTCTCCTAGGAAGCCTAGTTAGGCTAGCCAACTTTACGGGAAAGGTCTTGTCATGTGATGTCATTCATGCTCTGGTTAAATTTACCCTATACTTCGGGCAAGAAGAATTATCTACACATTACTCATCTGAACGTCTCAAAAGTAGAACCGCATAAAATACTTGTCCAAAGCCAAAATGAACCTGCGCACAAAATTGTGTTAGGATCGTAATTATTACGTTCATTAACAAAATTATATTTAAAAAACCAGATGTGGATTTTGATGCTTTGTTGCGTGATAACAGAAATTTAGCAAACCGATAAATTTTGACCTAGATCTTGAACTTCCGGCGGAAACTCAGCGGAAACAAAAAAAAATGGCGGCTTTAAATCCCAAACCGTTACATGAAAGCAAATAATTGTCGGCCAGGTGTGTGTCTCCCCAAACTGGCACAACTTATCTCCCCTTTGCGTTGGCCCCAGTTCGGAACAACCGGGCTGTCCAGACCTTTCCAGAATGATCACCGTGTCCAAGTGACCCTAATGATCACCGTGTCCAAGTGACCCTAATTAGAGTGGAGCACGCAGTTGGTTTTTATATCACTTTTACATCTTTGTCTGGGAGATAGACAGGGAGGTAATGTTTTTATCAGGCAAATCATTTAGGGGAACCATTATATTGCCCAGAGGATGACTGTACAGTGAGAAGTGCGTTATACATTATTTCCTGAAAAGATGTATTACTTACCCGGACAGTTCAGTAAAGAAATGCCCGTTTATTCCCCACATGATTTACAGCTTACAGTAGCCTCAGTTACATGAAACTCGTCTTAGTTTTTTTTTTATCCTGCAGTGCGGTTTAGAAAATTATATTATTCTCCAAAAGATGTGCAGTTTAGAGAACCATTACATCCCTTAAAATATGCATGGTTAAGAAAAAGATTTAATACCCCCAAAAAAGTGTGCAGTTAAGAAAAACATTCTGTTCTAAAAAAAAAATGCACAGTTAAGAAAAACATTCTTTTTTAAGAAAAGTATTTTATTCCCCCCAAAATGCACCGCAAAGAAATACATTCTATTCCCCAAAGGTCTGCAATGAAGAGAAGCGTCCTTTTCCTAAAAAGTACTTCGAATAATAGAGTCCTCTTAACACGATAAGTTCATCTTAATTTGTCTCATATGATGAAACTCATTAGAAACACAAACCAAAAAAGCAAAATTTCTATTATAAACCAATAGAATGAGAAAAAATTAATCTAATTGAACATTATGAGATGAAGAAAGCTTACGCTTTGTTTTCTTTTTGCCGTTTTTTGCCCCTTCATAACTAAACCATTATGAATGAAAACCTAGAATACTCCAAAATAAAGAAAAATATATTGGTCGAAGTTCAAAATAAAAATGCAACTTCAATAAAACAAGAGTAAACTAAAAAAAAAAAAACTGTACAGTTTTGAGCACTCATTCTAATCATTATTCACCATAATGCTGATAGCTGTGCACCAGTATCATGACCTGGGGCCTGGCCTTTAGATCTGACATCATCATCATTACAGTCATTATCTACAATACAAGGTTTTTTGTACCCATTTGATGAAGGCGTTTTGAGAACCGGTGAAAGGTCATAGTGTGACGGCGATGCACTCTCCATGTATCACACAGTAGACCAGGATAAAACGGAGTGTAGGGGGGAAGGGTAGGGCTAGGAGAGTGCAGTGTTTACAGATTTCTACAATAAATCTATGTACATTATGTTATATCCATGGCACCAGAAATAGAGGCAATATATGGAAACATCGACCGATAGGGCCACCAGGGGTTAGTATATTTTCCGTGGGAAGTGGGAGATTCAGATGATTGCGCATATTTATGTGTGGCAGGGGGTTGGATGGAGTTCTAAGCGAATAGTGTGGATCTGAGGATTTGATAAACTTAATACACTCATGTTTTTAGCACCCTGAGTAGAGAGTGATAGTTGATCCATTCTGAGGCGGTGAATCTGCAGATTTTTGATCCAGTGATATTTTGATAGGAAAAGTCCACAGCTGTACGTTGGTGGGCTAGCCCCTGTAAGATTAATGCATATTTAAAAAGAAACGCTAAATTCATAAGGGCAAAGGCACAAATGGTCGTGCTGCATGAGGTGCTGCACAAGATGGTCGTATGACTTGATGTTTTGTCACGGATGACTCCGCGACGTAAACTCCTGCACCAGATTGCTGCACGATTTGAAGTAAAGCGGATGGGTGGGATTGCTCATCGCAGGAATGTCAAGAGTTTTACAAAAGTTTTACGAAGGTTGGTTTTTGCCTCGTACTCCGCTGACCAATGAGAAATATTGATCAACCAAGACCCGGCGCTTCTAACCTCAGTGATAGAATCGTGGAAAGCAGAGAAAATAGGAATGAAAAGTGTCATTCTTCTGTGGGTCTGAGCAATCCGAGACCAAGATGCGGCAAGGATTGATCACCTGTATCTCGGCGGAACTGTTAACCAAGTCGTGAGGTTTACTCCACACATGTTACACATCATGAGACCAAAAGTTTCTTCAAAATCTCTCTCTCTCTCTCTCTCTCTCTCTCTCTCTCTCTCTCTCTCTCTCTCTCTCTCTCTCTCTCTCTCTCTCTCTCTCTCTCTCTCTCTCTCTCTCTCTCTCTTTCTCTCTCTTAGCTCTCTCTCTTTCTCTCTCTCTCTTAGCTCTCTCTCTCTTTCTCTCTCTTAGCTCTCTCTCTCTCTCTTACTCTCTCTTTCTGTCTCTGTTGTCTGTCTGTCTATCTGTCTGTTTAACTGTTTATCTCTCTCTCTCTCTTTCTCTCTCTCTCTCCCTCTCTCTCTTTCTCTCTCTTTCTGTCTCTGTTGTCTGTCTGTCTATCTGTCTGTTTGTCTGTTTATCTCTCTCTCTCTCTTTCTCTCTCTCTCTCTTTCTCTCTCTCTCTCTCTCTCTCTCTCTCTCTCTCTCTCTCTCTCTCTCTCTCTCTCTCTCTCTCTCTCTCTACTTTTTTTTGTACTTGAAACCATTCGTATTCTAACAAAAAAAGTACCCTGTATCATACAAAAAAAAAAAAAACTGGAACACGCAAGTGTCTAGTGTAAGTGTGCGCTGATTCTAGATGAGTACTGTAGCATGTTGTCTGACTATGTATTTCAGGAAGCCTCGTGTCTGACCCAAGAGCATGTGATATTAATAAGGTTAGGCCCGTCCCAGCAAGAACACAAAGGTCGGGTTGGATCAAGTTAGGTCATCATTGCTGGTTTTGTATAATGTAGTAATACTGTCGTGGTTTTTATTTATATATTTATATATTAATTTTTTTTTTTTAAATGATGTAAACGTGACTCATTTCTTTTAACCCAGTTATCTTAGCTAGTGAAGACGTTTGGACACGCAAGATAAAAATAAAAAAAAAATTATAATCAGGCCTTGTAGAGTGAAGTGGGGAAGACAGAGAGGGGAGAGAGGTGGAAAGAGTAAGGAAGGAAATCAAGACAGTGGAGGTATGACCGATAGAACTACAGGAAGTAAAAAAGAGGGGTTTCACTATTATTATTATTTTTATTAGTATTATTATTATTATTATTATTATTATTATTATTTTTTTTTTTTTTTTTTTTGCGGGGTGCGTCATGCGATAGAAAGAAACATAAATGAAGAGAGACAGATAGATAACCTATCAAAGAATAGTATTGGTTCCCACCAACATTCCAACGATTGCCATTACTCACGATAGCTTCCCTGAGTGAAATAACAAGGTGAATAAAAGTAGGATTTATCTCGGGTACTCTTTTCTTGCTGCTGTGACAAAAGCTATCCGTGACGTTATGGACTGTACCATTAGTTGGGCACAGGCAATGAGAAAGCTGGCTTGAAATGTTCGAAGTGTCAAACTTCTAGCTCTCTACGTATCCGTGTGTGTGTGTCTCTTTCTTCCTCTTTCTCTCTCACTCTCTCCTTCTCCCCCCCCCTCCTCCCTCTCTCTCTCTCTTCTTCTTTTTCTTCTTCTTCTCCTTCTTCTTCTTCCTCTTCTTCTTCTTCTTCTTCTTCATCTCTCATAATGATTCAAAACAATTTTGTTAAATATTATATATCAACTGTTTGGATGAAGCGTGTCCACAGCAAGTTGATCTTAGTGCTGATTTGCGAATGAATCAAGCTCCCTAGGGACAAAGCGGAGTTTAAAAGATTATATTCGATTTGAACTGGCAACAGTCCTCTTGAACGTGTTTAAGAGGTTGTTAGGTTGCTTTACCTGCTTGACCACAACCGCTCCAAACAAGTCCATCTCCTCAATATGCTACAGACCAAATAGTCGTTCTTATCGCCGGATTGTGTCATCTTCTGTCTGAATCTCTGCTAAATTTATTTATATAATCTGACAGCATGGTTTTTTTTTCTTCCTGTTGAAAAACATTCAATGATCTGTAGAACAACGATCAAGTCTCTAAACTCTGTGTTCAAGACTGTACAAACAATGAGTTGATGGATCTGTGATGATATCGTATCGCTGTCATGGTTCAGAGTGTCATGGTTCAACATCAAAGTAACTATACATCATGGTCATTCAGTTTTAACATAATGTCAGGAAGTGCGTGTTTAGGATACATGTGGAGTGACAAGAGCGTTGGAGAGTATTTTCAGAATCTGCTCTAATTGTAGCTCATTCAGAATAAAGAAAAATTAATGCTCTAGGTTCATCAGTTGCCAAGGACGCTTCATTGACTTTCACAGAAGCCTCATAGTTTGTAGAAGAAAGTCATGAATTGCTTGGCACAAGAACCATTTTCCGAAGAATGTGTCAAGGTTAAAAAAAGAAGAGTAGCTAAGATAAAAACAACGTATGGTTCTTAAGATTAGTCACACGCCGGGCTGTTAAGTGGCTAAGAGGTTGACCACTCGAGTCCAGACGGGCAGCGCCAGTGGCCAGTTAGTGGTCAAGTCCCTGTCCATTGTATGGCTGACCGGTCCGCTAAGTGGTTCAAGTAAACACGTGCCATGAAGTTGGGATTATTAGAAACAGAAACAGAAACTACGACCACTGGATTCTCTTTTCCTTCCTTCCTTCCTTTCTTCCTCTATCTCTCTCAGTCTCTCTAGCTCTCTCTCTCTCTCTCTCTATCTCCTCTCTCTCTCTCCTCTCTCTCTCTCTCTCTATCTATCTATCTATCTATCTATCTATCTATGTAGCTACCGATCTATTTATCTCTCTCTCAGTCACTCTCTTTTTCTTTCTCTCTTCTCTCTTTCGATCGCTCTCTCTCACATATTAATGCGCTTTCTTTTACACACAGGTACACACACACATCCAACTACATGCTTTCTTTTAGAAGCACATAAATATGCTCTGTCTCTCTTGCTTTCTCTCCCTCTCTCTGTGTCTCTCCCTCTCTCTCTCTCTCTCTCTCTCTCTCTCTCTCTCTCTCTCTCTCTCTCTCTCTCTCTCTCTCTCTCTCTCTCTCTCTCTTTCTTCTTTCTTTCTATGTTTGTCATTTTTTCTCCCTTTTACTTAGGACATTTTAACTTAGAACTGAACAAGTTTAGAAAAGAACACCAAAGACATAGGTTGATTTTAACCGTCCCAATGAAAAAAATTGGAATCGCTGTAAAGGAAAGTGTTTTGAAGATCGGCTAGAGGACACCAGGAAACTCTGTGATGTGTCTGTGATTTCAGAGCGTGACGCTACACGCTATGTTAACATCTCTAATCATTGTGTCCAGTGCGTCAAGTAGCTGATGCATCGCCTTGTGGGCTTGAGTGACCTTTACCCTCCTTGAGATCTATGTCCAGCGAGATGTCCAAGCCTTGACCTGATCTGGAGTGATTATGAAACTGTTTGTAACGTGAAGCCTGGGCGTGAGTATGTCACGTGGTCTGCACAGTCGTGGCAGGTGATTGGACAATGACCTCTGACTACTCAGGCCAAGGCATCATTCTGTTTCTCATTGTTAGCGTACTTGACGTTGTTGTTGTTGTTGTTGTTGTTGTTGTTGTTGTTGTTGTTGTTGTTGTTGTTGTTGTTGTTGTTGTTGTTGTTGTTGTTGTTGTTGCTGCTGCTATTATTATTGTTGTAACTTTTGTCCTTGCTGCTGTTGTGGTATCTCTGAGATTATAAGGAACAGCTAGAGAAATAGGACTTGGAGAAGCAGAGAAAAAAAGACAGAGAGAGAAAAAGAAGAAAGCGATGAAGAGAGTTTAAGAGTGGGACAGTAAGACTGGTAGTGAAAGATATAGAGATATGGTGGAGATTGCTAGAAAAGTAAAGAGAAAGATGGGAGTATGAAAAAGTGTATGTGTGTGTATGTGTGAGGGCGCGCGCAAAGGAAGAAAAAACAAAATAATAGGCCTACCGCTTTTGGGTCAACCATTATTTTCTCCTTTTTTTCCTGTTCATAGTCTTACAAAGTTTAAACCATGAATCTGTTGACGTATTCCGATTTTTGTTATTTTTTTAATGTTGCTTGTTGATTTTTTTTTTTATCTCTCACTCTAAGGCATAATAAAAAAAAACCTTTGAACTTTGAATGTTCTAACTCCCAGTGGGATTTGAAAACTCACGGAGGTAGACCCGATGCTTTCTTTACTCACTAATGGAGTCAGTGTAAAGGGGCATAACGCACCCCAGGCCGCTCTCCATTAGTCCTGTTAGCGATTCTAGAACTATGTGAAACAAAGATCAAAGTCTCTAGCTCTCGGCTGGCGAGTTTTAATTGCGCTATCATTGCGAGATACACATAACTTGTTTTTTGTTCAATTTTCTTTTCTTTTTAGTTTGTTTCATTCGATGTTTTTACAATACGGTCCGAGAATATCAAAGAAAAGCGTGTTGAGAAGCAGTTTAAGAGTTTAGAGTTATAAAAACCTGATGTAGCGGGGTCTGAGCTGGCAAAACTAGTGAGAGAGAGTAGAGGGGAGTAAAGAGAGAGAGAGAGAGAGAGAGAGAGAGAGAGAGAGAGAGAGAGAGAGAGACGGGTGGAAGAGAGGCAGAGAGAGAAAGAGGCAGACAGAGTGACAGCCAGACAGTCAGTCACAGATATACAGACAAACAGAGCTAGTGAAATACAGAAAATAGCATTTTAAAGAAAAGGGGGAGTGGGGTAGGAGAGAAAAGGAAAGTAGAGTTTAAAAAAAAACGACACCCCCCCCCCCTCCCTCAGAAAATCATGAAAGTGGAACGACATGGGAGTGAAGATGGTAAGAGGAAGCAAGTAAGGAGAGGTGCTGAAGGTGTAAATCATTCACGGAGAAAGAGAGGAGGAAAATCAAGCTCCTATCACGAATTACACAATCATGTCAGCTAATCTCTTCTGAGAAGTGCTGAGCTGTTGGAAAACTGCTAGTTTTCAGATGGTGGTCGTGGAAAATTCTTAAAATCTATAATTTTCTTTTAATGTACCAGATGCTTTTTTAGCAGCAGATGCTCGTCGTATCTCGAGACCTGGTCGACGAAAAAAAGATTGAAATATCTGAGATTCAGCGAAATGACCATGATGGGTTTACAGTATGTCTAAGCTACTAACATCTGTCGCCACAGGACATACGGTGAAATAAACATCACTGGACCTGGGGTTGATTTGAAAAATCTTGACCCTTTACATTCAGTTCAGGACTTTCAAAAATTGGCATTTTTCTCGGAACACGTGAAGAGTTTGGTGAAAAAATGAAGGAAGTTCACATATTATGAATGATTTTTTAATAAAATAAACCCCAAATCGTTATGTAAATATTGTTATATTTAATCTCTAAACACATAAGAATATGTTAAAGTTGTAAACACAATTTTAATGGTATTACAAACTTTGAAGCGGTCTGGTTTTAACAGCGGTAAATAGTTACGGAACTATCCGGAATTCTGTGTGTCCTATATACAACATATCAGACACAAAATACTCTCCAATTTTATCGACTTAACATACAGATAATTCTAATAACTAAGTCATCTACCTTCATCGGCAATAAATTAAAATTGCTGCCGAGTGTATTTGACAGAATTCAACAGATCGTCAGTCGCGCTGCGGTGGCCATTAAGTTGGTCAATTGAAACAGACTTGATGGTCAGGTGAGGCTGGTCTAGGTGGTGCGTCCAGTGTGGAGTCAGGGTGGACATACTGGAGACATAGAGGCAGAGATCGGAGATAGTACATAGATTGGAAAGGAGATGGGAAGACACAAAGAACAGAGAGAGAGAGAGAGAGAGAGAGAGAGAGAGAGAGAGAGAGAGAGAGAGAGAGAGAGAGAGAGAGAAGAGTAGAAGTAGACAGGTAGAAGTAAGATTTCGAAAGGGAAGTTGAAATAATGTTTGAATTTTTTTTCTTTTTTAACTTATTAGGCTACGAGAGGTTAAGAAAAATAAAAACATAGAAAAAGAGAGGATTTTTTTCTTCTTTTATTCTTAAAGAAAAAAATATACAGGGAAGAAGGCGAGGGTAATCGGGACATAAAATAGAGAGAGAGAGAGAGAGAGAGAGAGAGAGAGAGAGAGAGAGAGAGAAGAGACATAGAGAGAGAGAAAGAGAGAGAGAGAGAGAGAGAGAGAGAGAGAGAGAGAGAGAGAGAAAGACAGAGAGAAAGAGAGAGAGAATGGGGGAGAGACAGAGAGACAGAGAGAAAGACAGAGAGAGAGAGATAGACAGAGAGAGATAGAGATAGAGAGATAGAGAAAGAGAGAGAGAGAGAGAGAGAAAGAGAAAGAGAGAGAGAGAGAGAGAGAGAGAGAGAGAGAGAGAGAGAGAGAGAGAGAGAGAGAGAGAGAGAGAGAGAGAGAGAGAGAGAGAGAGAGAGAGAGAGAGAGAGAGAGAGATGGAGAGAGAGAGAATTATATTCCACGGTCTCAGCGGCCAGACTACCGATCAGGGAAGACAATCTTAACTTTCAGACACGGCCCTAGATCTAACCAGAGAGGTCAGCCAGCATAATATCTACACTCTCTCATCTCACCCAATCTACATACAGTGAGCTGTGACGTGGCTACAGGTGAGCAGCAGCTGTCGATTATTTGCCTCCCCAGCTCCAGTGATTAGACCAGTGTCATCATGTAGCCTCCCTGGAGACTGTTTGTACCACTGGTAACACTGCAACTCTCCTCTCATAGCATGCATCGCTCGCCTCAAGCTCTCAGCGGGCTCTCCGTACAAGGCTCTTCGGTCACTAAAACCACCGTGGTTCCCCAGAGGGTTGTAATTGGTTCATTTTGGCCCTCAAAATTATACAGTTGTAAATCTGTAAACAGAAATATTTATCTGGCACTCGCGATGGGGTGTTAGTAGCTGGTTGGTTTACTGTGTCTAGACTTCGCACATTGCCTCATTCACTGTTGTGTGATCTTCAATAGTTTCTCGCACATCCGAACAAGCCCCTGTCAGGTAGTGGGTGAGTGCATGAAGAGCTTGAGAAAGGAAGCTTACATACAGGGTATCGCCGACCACACGGCTCGAACCGTGACTGTGAAGCCTTGCAAACCTTAGTGTTGATGATTTACCTCTCGGCCACCGCGGTGTGTACGTCTTGCTTTTTTTTTTTGTTTTTACTGAACCTCTTTGATAAAGCGTAAATATGAGTGTTAATGTTGTTGCTGTTGTTGTTGTTGTTGTTGTTGTTGTCGTTGTCGTTGTTGTTGTTGTTGTTGTTGTTGTTGTTGTTGTTGTTGCTGTTGTTGTTGTTGTTGTTGTTGTTGTCGTTGTCGTTGTTGTTGTTGTTGTTGTTGTTGCATATATATAGAGTTATCGTCTTGATGGCTAGTTTTGATATTCAGAACACCATATTTCTGTTACCTTGTTACACATTACTCAAAATTTAATGGACGAACTTCACACAACTCTCAAGTATATTTCTCGATCCAAAACAAAACACATTTTAAAAAATGTTGAGCCTTTCATTAGTCAGCAGATATTTTTTCAAAACGCACTAACTTTAGCTTTATTACTGCAAAGTCTACATATTTTCTGATAAGACTTATACTACTGTGTTTTCTTCTCTTTTCAACATTCCTCCTTTATTTGTTTTTTTTTTTTTCATTGTGTAAAGTAATTAACTCAAGGCCACTGTACCTAGCCTATTAGGTCGCATTATTACACCTTGGATTTCTCCCAACTTCTTGGTTTTAAAAACACTTTTCCTGAGAAACGCACTGTCAATTTTAAATTTTTTTTTTTTTTTTTTTTTTTGTATGTTTCAATTTTCTTGTTTATTTCCTATACCTTAGCCCCGACGATTTGATGTAGCTCAGTGGAATTCTTCCTGACACAGCTTTTCACCTTTTTTTCATATTTTCTGGAGCTCTTACAAAATTTTCTCGCCCTAAATTAGTGATAGGCAAGAAAATATGTCAATGAGTTTGAGAATGGTATGTAGGTTATTTCGCCAATCTTTGTGTATGTGAGTATGTAAGTCAAGGTAAGTGAGAAACGTAGAGGGAGGGAGAGGAAGAAATAGGGAGAGAGAGAGAGAGAGAGAGAGAGAGAGAGAGAGTGTGTGTGTGTGTGTGTACAGCAGAGAACATGAGAGACACAAACAGACGGATGAATAGATGGACAGATAAAATAAATAAATGAACAAGAAAAAATAGAGACGTACATTAAAAGAGAGAGAGAGAGAGAGAGAGAGAGAGAGAGAGAGAGAGAGAGAGAGAGAGAGAGAGAGAGAGAGAGAGAGAGAGAGAGAGAGAGAGAGAGAGAGAGAGAGAGAGAGAGAGAGAGAGAGAGAGAGAGAGAGAGAGAGAGAGAGAGAGCATTAGTGGGAACAAATTAGACAGATAGAAACAAATTTTAACAAAGAGAACGAAACAAAGGCGAAAGGAGGCAGAGAATAATTAAGAGGGAGGGAGGGAGAGAGAGAGAGAGAGAGAGAGAGAGAGAGAGAGAGAGAGAGAGAGAGAGAGAGAGAGAGAGAGAGAGAGAGAGAGAGAGAAAACTGATGCCTTAGAGCCAGACAAGCAAGAGAATGAAACCAGCAGAGGGAAAGAGAAAATGTAATTTGGAAATAGAGATGAGAGAGAGAGGCAGAGAAAGAGAGAGAGAAGGAGGGAGGGAGATAAGAATAAATAGAAAGAGTAGAAAGCGAAACAAGTCTTGTTCTGGCTGATGTTATTACAGTATTGTGTGAGTTTGATTTAATGTTTTTGTTGAAATCCCTCAACGTTTTCCAAGAATTCCATCTATATAGGAAGCAGAATAGTTTTAGCGCTCTTGGATCACAACGCGCCCAATCAAAATGCCACAGTTACAAAAATATTTCTTCTAGATCAAAGTTTACATCTGTCATCGCGCTTTGATGAAGAAGAGCTCGGAAGTGAGGGATAAAAACACTAATGGGAAGTGAAACAGCCTCAAATGTTGGCGAAACTGATGCAAGACTGAGGGCGGTAGGTATCAGTCTCTCAGGCCCAGGTTCTGCACTGAAAATCATTACTGGTTCGAGATGGAATTGAGAAGGTGTGCAAATCATCAAGACCTTGGCCTCATTGGAACAAGATACTTTTGTTTTGAACTGCTGGCAACAGTTATGAATCATTGAGTTTGTGAGAGTGCTCAAGTTTTCACGGAAATTTGACACTTTTTTGTTTTTTTTAGAGTACATGATTCTGTGCTCTCGGGGCAAAGTTTCTTCCACAGAGTCTGCACGGATCATTTCAGGGTGGGTTCGAACCGCACGATTTGGTCGAGTTGGCGGCGTGATCTTTACAGCTCCATCTTTGTAGGCTTGTTTGGATGTTTAGAGCGGCCTTATACCACTTAATTATGCACGGGCTATATCCAACTAGTCATGATCACTTTGGAGAAGACTGTTTATCGGATATATATATATATATATATATATATATATATGTGTGTGTGTGTGTGGTTTTTTGTTGTTTTTTTTGTAACTATTACTGTTTGGGATTATTGCACTTTGGCGACTCAGAGCAGAAAGACAGAGAGAGAGAGAGAGAGAGAGAGAGAGAGAGAGAGAGAGATGCAGACAGACAGATAGACAGACAGACAGAGACCGAGACAGAGATAGAGACACAGAGAGAGACAGAAACGGAGACAGAGAGAGACACAAAAAGGGAGAGAAAGAGAGAGAGAGAGAGAGAGAGAGAGAGAGAGAGAGAGAGAGAGAGAGAGAGAGAGGCAGTCAAACAGACTGACAAAGAGTAGCAAATTTAATAAAGACAGATGGAGGACATAGACAACGTCATATATATAATTATAATTATGTATATCTGTGTGTGTAACGAGAGACAAAAACAGAGAGAGAGAGAGAGAGAGAGAGAGAGAGAGAGAGAGAGAGAGAGAGAGAGAGAGAGAGAGAGAGAGAAATATAGAGAATGCAAAGGGGCTGGCACAGAGACATCCAGACGCGAAGGCAGACATAGGAACTCAGAAATCTTGTGGACGACGTAGTATTTGTAATACTAGAACTGAAGCACCATTTTTCTCTAAGAGTTACATCAGTGTCAGGCTAAATCCAAAACTTTTTGCTGTGATTCCATCTTCACATCGATCTCACCTGTTTTCAACCATCCCAATTCTATCACCGAAACTTTCCTAATTATTATAAGTTTCGACATAAATTACCCTATTTATGAAGAACAATTTTTTGCTGGAATCCCGCACATTATAGTTGAAAGAAAATTCTTGACCTAAATCCTGATATTTTTCAGGTGGTTCGGTTTGCGAAACTGCAGGTGTTTTTTTTTTTGTTTAGTTTTTATTTTATTCTTTTTTTTTTCATTATTTTCGGCTTTAGAAGTTAAAACGCTCTGTAAGGTCGAGTATGTCGTCCTAAATTCCTCCAACCGTTACCTGATAGGTTTATGAAGAGTTCAGTTATTACTTCGTGGTACATCCAACTGGTGTAGGATCCCGCGGTTTTCTGGGGGTTGATTCACATAGCAGATTCTTTTCTTTGCTGTAGGTGATCGCTCTCTATCAACAGAAACCTGGGACTTTTCTAGGCCGGTTCTAAAATAATGTTATGTTAAAAGACAAACTTATGGCTTCTTTCTAGGACGATAGTAAAGATGCTAACCTAACTGGCGTCAAAGTACTTATCTATTTCGAGTTGGGCATAAATAAGTTGGCAAGACCAGCTTTTTTTTTTTTTTTTTTTTTTTTGACGCATGTTTTGCTCATCAAGTCAGAAACCAGGGGAGTGGACGGGCAGAATTAGTCCCTCGAACAGTCGGCGAACCTCAGTTCTGCTTCTGGACCATGATTCCCACATAATCTTTCGCATGTTGATTTCCGTCTGATAAACCAATCAGAGAAGAGAATGGTATGGCTATAAGTTTAGTTTACAGCTCAGCTCATGCCAGAAGCTCTAACAGGGAATTTCGTGGCTTTCATTTCCCATGAAATCAGAAGAAGGGGAAGATTTTAAAATGACAGACAAAATCTAGATTATGTCCTGCTTGTCTACCTGGTCGAATGTTTCTGTTTATTTATTTGGACTTTTTTTTTTCTCTTTTTCCTTTTACGTGGGAAATCGTTTTCGTTCCGTGTTGATTTTTCTACTATGCTGGATATTATTCTTTATAAGCAGTAAAAATAGGATGCTCTGCTTTCTTTCTCTCTCTCTCTCTCTCTCTCTCTCTCTCTCTCTCTCTCTCTCTCTCTCTCTCTCTCTCTCTCTCTCTCTCTCTCTCTCTCTCTCTCTCTCTCTCTCTCCCTCTCTCTCTCCCTCATTCTCTCTCTCCCTCTCTCTCTTTTTCCTCCTCTCCCCCTCTCTCTCTTTCTTCCTTTCTCCCTCTCTGCCTTTGTTCCTCTCTCCCTCTCTGTCTTTCTCGCTTCTCTGTATCTCTTTCTCTCCCTTTCCTTTTCTTTTTTTTTCTTTTCTCTCTGTCTCATTCTCTCTCGTACTCTTTCTTTCTCTTTCTCTCTTTTTTTTCATCCATCTCTTTCTCTTTGTCTTTATATTTATTTCTGTCTATCTTTCATTTTCTCTCCCTCTCACTCACTCTTCTTCTCTCAAAGTGCAAAGAGAGCCTTGTGTATAGCTCATGCGGTTCCCCGTACTCTTCTAATCAATTTTAAGAAAACAATACTCGTTCCTTGCACTGGTTTATATTATTACAATGAAAACCATTTTTTATGTACAAGGATGGGAGGATGGAATGAGTAGTGCATTGTCCCCTCGTGCAGCTACTTCGAGCAAAATCCGGGCGTTGGAGGAATCGAACTCTCTCTCTCCCCCCCCCCCCTCCCCACAGTTGCCAGATCATTACTGTAAGTCACCCATGACTACCTCCTACGTTTCAAGTCTTGGAATAAATTGTCTTTTTGCCTTTATTGTTAATCAAGGCCTCTTAAGTTATTTTTAGACACGATGTTACAACGTCTACAAAGTAAAATCAAACAGGCCCCGGCCGCTGTCTTTAAGAATGACGTCATGAACTGTTTTGCCTATCACGAAAGGAAGAAGTTGTAGCCTTAATAACTATAATGTATAACCAAGTAGCCACACGACATGCCTGATGTTTTCGATGACCATCATGTAACTAGCAGTGACTTCAGAGCAAGGCGCCCTCTAGGAATTGATATTTTCCGGTGCTCAAGTTTGCCAGATACCCGGGAAAAATGTCAGCCACGCCTACATATATATCAATCAGATTATGCTCGCTTTACGGGTGATCATGACGTTCCGTGCATGTTACAAACACATGTGACGTCATCTTTCAATGCCACTTATGAAGTCTCAAGATAACCTGGGGTAGACATGAGGATCCTATTAGATATTACGGACCAGTCATAACGACTCGAACAAGACACTTAAGCTTTTCCCATACATGTTTGTAGCATCTGGTTGTCGCTCTTGCCCTTATAATTTTTTTTAATTATTCTTATTTCTTCCCCTTATAGTTGGCTGTTGCTTTTTCTTGGTGCGAGTGACGTTTTTTGTTGCTCTGGCGGCCAGATTGAGATGCTGCTCTAGTAGATTGCGCCTGCCTTTTCTTCTCCTTCTTAAAATTCCGTAATTTCTGGTTCTTCTGCCCTTCCGATGTCTGCTGTATGGCTCTCATTTTTTTAAGCTCAACAAACTTGATGTCATGTGAAGTTTCTAACCCGCATTTTGAGCTCCATGCAGCCAGCAGGTGTTCATGAGTTTCAAAACTTTATTTCTCAATTCCTCTCAACTTTTATCTCTTAAAAATTCATTCGACGATTTTCCTCGTACTTACTTTGTACAGAAAAGGCATAAAGAGATAAAGATAATTGATGAAAGAGACAAAGACATATCAAGAAATAACATTCTATACTGAGGGCTTACATAATTTAACGCGCTCTGAATTTTTCTTCCGTTTTTGTTTTTACCCCGAGTAATTTAAGTTATTAACGAAAGGAAAGAAGAATTTCAAAAAGGCCTGGTACCGTGCTGGTTTAAGCTCTTGTGAAAATCGTTACATCTGGATCCTGTCTCCAGTCTCCCTATGGAATGCAGGGTGGAGGCTAAAATGTTACGAGGAAAAAAATAGTTTTGAGCAAATTTCTACTTTGATAATATTAGATTTTCGGCTGCTCTAACAGTAAATTGCATTGCGCAAAGAAAATGACGCACTTTCAGCTTCCACTAGTGTCGGAGTCAAATTTCTCGATCTTGAATTTCTTTTTAATCATTGCTGACTAGATCATCGAGCATCAAGCAAAATATGAAATTATGACTTATCATGATTGGATGGATAGATAGATCTCTCCTTTACCTCCCTGTCTTCCTATTGTAGTTCTTTATATCTCTTTCGTCTTGCTTTCGCTCTACCTCTCTGGTTTTCTCAGTTTTTATCTCTGGCATTTTGTCTTTCTGTCTCCGTTTATGTATGTCTATCTGCTTGTCTGCCTCTCCCCCCTTTTGTTCCTTTCTTTCTCAGCTTTATGCGCCCACTTGTCTTATTTCTCATGGCCTTTCTTTTTCTATCTCGCTCCCTCTTTATTTTCCTCGCACTCTTTCACCTACTATAGCTTCATTTTCTCTCACACCTAATTATACAGAGACAAAGACTCACTGGCACACCTACAACCACTTTCCCACTTTCAGCTCCATTTTTTGGACAAGCACTTCACCCACAAATCTCACCTTTCGGAAATTCATTACTGAAGACACCTAAAGATCATTTTAAAAATCTTAGCCAGAAAAGTGCGAGAAATTTAAAAGAAAAAAAAAAGTTTTAAGAAGGAAGAAAACACCGAAAGGTGTTGTGATCCTACCACTCATGACCTAAAAGAAGGAAAGAAAAATCTCCCGACAACCTGTTGCCACATCTGTCTTCATCAATTAGTTTTTCATAAGAACCACACCTCGCGGAGATTCTTCCGGCTAATGTATATGATCATCACTTTGCTAAATGAGACGTTATTAACGGTTGTTGTTAAACCAAAATAACCTTCGGATATTTCTTTTATTGCGTCAAAACTCATTACATTTGTAATGACTTAGCTTGGAGGAACAGCAAGTGTTTGTGGGATACGTTTGTTTCCTACGTTTTCGATAAACACCGGAAGTTTTTCAGCACCTTTCAGCGTCTGACTGCCCTGTTCTTGTTTTCCTGTAATTGTTTTCATCTTTCTTATCAACACATAATCTATGCATCGCTCTATCGCTTTTATTTTGTTTGCCAATCTGTATATAAATATCTAACGATTTGTCTGTCTATCTAGATAACTAATCAACCTCCATCGATTTATCTCACTACCTATGTATCTCTCTACTTGTCTTTTCCTCAATAAATCTTCCTATTTCCTTAGTATTTCCATACTTTTATCTTGTGTATACTCCCGAGGCTTTG
This sequence comes from Elysia crispata, assembly GCA_033675545.1. Classification (NCBI taxonomy): domain Eukaryota; kingdom Metazoa; phylum Mollusca; class Gastropoda; family Plakobranchidae; genus Elysia; species Elysia crispata. The sequence goes on from JAWDGP010007018.1 coordinate 893,800, forward strand.
ATGCGTCTCTTTTCATTATTTCTAAGAGTTTATGAATAGCTGTTTACTATTCATGACTTCTTTTAAATCTCCTTATTTATTGTTTCTGTTTTTTGGTTCATAATTTTCCCCTTTCTGATCTGCCTCATTTGATGCTTTTTTGTTAGGCCGACGTCCGATTTTGGTTGGTGCGGCCAGCAGAAGCCAAATTAAATGAATGGGGCGTTGGTATATTTGAAACTGAAATTGGTGCCAGCGTTTAGTCAGGAATTTGCACCAAAGTGCGTGAAGATGCAAGGACGGTGTGTCAAAACAAACTACCGTGGGGAAAAGGGGAATGATGTGAGAGGGAAAAGGTGAATAAAGGATCTAGGGGGGAAATCGGTCGTATGCACTCTTATCAGATGAAGCAAATTAAAGAAAAGACAGAAAAAGAGTTGAAAGAAAAGAGAAGAAGCGAAGAAAATAATCAGCCATAGTATTGCACTCTAGGCGACTAAGTCAAAGCATAAAAAAAGTTTTAGATCTAGGCTGATCTACAATGAATTACAACAGGCTGAACTTCTCTTCGAGATCCTTTATTTTTTTAAATCAGATTGTAAGTTTTATCACTAAGGAGACTCAGGACCTATGATTGTTTCTGAAGTTCGCACTTTTGAAGGGGTTGGTCTTACTCTGAGGTGGGTTCAGATCAAGATTTAAAGTAGGTTTGGCGTAACTATGTTCGTATCTTACATGGGATATTGTTTTAGGACGTTCTTGCTAAAGAAGCAAAATGATTAAAAAAACAAGACCACGTCTAGCAGTGCTGCCAGGCTGTCATCTATACTACAGTGACAGGCAGTCCTCTATAATACAATAACAGGCTATCTTCTTTGCAAAAGTGACAGGCTATCCTCTATACTACACTGACAGGCTGTTTTCTGCACAACAAAGACAGGCTGTCCTCTATACTATAGTGACAGGCTGTCCTCAATTCTACCGTGACAGGCTGTCATCTGCACAATTAAGACAGGCTGTCCTCTACACTATAGTAATAGGCTGTCCTCTATACTACAGTGACAGGCTGTCTTCTGCTCAACAAAGACAGGCTGTCCTCTATACTATAGTGACAGGCTGTCCTCTATACTATAGTCACAGGCTGTCTTATGCATTCTAATGACAGGCTATCCTCTATAGTACAGTGACAGGCTGTCTTATGCACTATAAAGACAGGCTGTTCTCTATAGTACAGTCACAGGCTGTCTTATGCATTCTAATGACAGGCTATCATGTATAGTAGAGTGACAGGCTGTCCTATGCACTATTAAGACAGGCTATCCTCTGTACTTCGGAGACAGGCTGTCCTTAGCTTTAAGTGCAAATACTGAAAGAGCCCCGGACACTAAGATTCTGGAGACGGACTGACAGGTCTTTTGTAGACTTTGGTAAGGTCGGTAATGATTGACATAAAGATGACGATTTCGCAGTTTTACCAAGTGGTGAAATCTGTTGAGTTGACCTGTGCCCAACAATCAGAAAGATTGGCCCTTGTCAAGGGATGTTTTCCCTGTAATCCCTGTTTTCTGCTCTGCCTCTTGCTAGTTATATTCGCACGTCGCTCAATGAATTTTGTGTTGATTTCCCGCAGCTCTACAAAGTCTACGTGTGTTTTGTGTATTTGTGTATTCATCCCTTTTCCCCAGTTCTCGACAAGACCTATGTGTGTATCAAAGGCTAAGTGTATCCGTGTATTCACCCCTCTCTTTCAGAATTCCACAAGGACTATGTGTGTATCAAAGGCTAAGTGTATCCGTGTATTCACCCCTCTCTTTCAGAATTCCACAAGGACTATGTGTGTATCAGAGACTGAGTATGTTTTGTGTATCCGTGTATTCACCCCTTTCCGCCAGCCCTCGTCAAGACCTATGTGTGTATCAAAGGCTAAGTGTTTTTTTTTTTGTGTATCTGTGTATTTACCTCTCTCCCTCAGTTCTCGACAAGGACTTTGTGTGTATTAAAGGCTAAGTGTGTTTTGTGTATCCGTGTACTCACCCCTCTCTTTCAGAATTCGAAAAAGACTATGTGTGTATCAAAGACTAAGTGTCTTTTGTGTATCCGTGTATTCAACCCTCTCTCCAAGCTCTCAACAAGAATTTGTAAGTTTCAAAGACTGTGTCATATGGATCTGAGTAATATCCGCTCTCCGTCAGTATATTCGACAAAGACTATGTGTGTATCAAAGACTAAGTGTGTTTTGTGCATCCGTGTAATTACCCCTCTCTCCAAGTTCTCAACAAGAACTTTATAAGTTTCAAAGACTGTGTCATGTGTATCTGTGTAATACTAATATCCCCTCTCCCTCAGTATATTCGACAAGGTCTGCGTGTGTGTGTGTGTACCAAAGACTAAGTGTGTTTTGCGTATCCTCTCATCCCTTCAGGACGATTCTGTGGCAACACACCAGCAGATGTGGTCTTCCTGTTGGACAGCTCTAACTCCATGTGGAAGCCAGACTTTGACAGACAGCTGCGCTTCGTGGCCAACGTGACCAACATGTTCCAGATAGGTCCAAACCTCACCCAGGTACTGGAAATAATTATTTTCTAAGTTTTTTGTGGTTCTCTGTATCTCTCTTTCTCTACATTTGGGAGACTGCCTTGCTTTCTCTTACAGACTTCGTGGCTCTATGTACACGTTTACCTATACGTTTGTCTGTTTTCTGTCTCTTTCTTCCTCGTTATATTTAATTCTGTCTTTCTTCCTTTCGGTTTCCTCTCTCTCTCTCTCTCTCTCTCTCTCTCTCTCTCTCTCTCTCTCTCTCTCTCTCTCTCTCTCTCTCTCTCTCTCTCTCTCTCTCTCTCTCTCTCTCTCTCTTCCCGTGTGCCGTTTCTTTGTCTCTTTATTTCTTCGTATCTCCTTGATCTCTCTGTTTCCATCAGTCACTCACTCTTCTCCTCTCGTTACTTTGAGACGTTTACTTTATCATTTTTAAAAAAAAGCTGCGTTTGGTTTAGATTAAGTGATTTTATTGAAAGAGTTGATATAACGTTCTTAGATCTTTCTCATTTCCTTTCTGATATGTTTCTCTTACATACACTGGTTTCCTTTTTGTTCCTTTCGTCACATTCAACAAGCCTCGCCAGTTTTTCTTTGTTTGCATGTAGTTTTGAAAGCTTTGTTGAGAGATCATTTATTCACCTTAACAGATCTGGGATTTTGGGTTCCGCTGATACCAGCAAGCTATAATAAAGAGTTCGGTGATTCCCCGAGGTGGGTTTTCCCACATGTTATTGGTTTTTTCCCGTGACTCAGACATCTCTTGTCAGCCAGACCAAAGACTCCCGTTTAGGTCTACGAAGCGTCACAATATGTATTGAGAATCCCCAAAACTGAGATATAATTACAGAGGTTTTGGGTTTTTCTCAAGTGCCTCCGTTGGGTAATCGGTGTTGTACATGATGGCTTTGGTCACGTGTTTGATGGTGGTGATCTTATGGCCGTCCTTGAAGACCACAAGAGCCGGTATGTCGTCTAGGGTGATATCCAACTTGCCGCCGATAGCTCTGATTCGGATTAGGAAAGATGGAACAGAGGGATGGGGGAAAGGGGGGGGGGGGACACAAAACGAAATTTATGAATGCCCAGCATGTTTCAAAAACTTACTCATGAAGTACAATGATTTCATATTTTAGTTACTTTTACCTCGGTCTGGTCTGTCTGATGAACACAGGAAACTATGTTTCAATCTTTCCCATGACTAGCAAAAAATTGGCAATATTTTTTTTCTTGTAATTTTTAAAATAATTTTTTTTTTCTAAGCATTTATGAATAGGGTTTGCAAATGAAATAAGGTTTGACGTTGGATTCTAAACCATAAAAGAAAATATTGAGGTTAATAAAGTAAAGAAGTTAGGCGTCCAAAGAAACTGGCTGGTGGAAACTTCTAGTGTTAGTTTAATTTTCAGGGCACTTTATAATTTGATCGTGGATACTACTGAACCCAAGAAATCTAAATGGCTTTAACCTGTTGGAGAGACAGAGAGAGAGAGAGAGAGAGAGAGAGAGAGAAAGAGAGAGAGAAAGAGAGAGAGAGAGAGAGAGAGAGAGAGAGAGAGAGAGAGAGAGAGAGAGAGAGAGAGAGAGAGAGAGAGAGAGAGAGAGAGAGAGAGAGAGAGAGAGAGAGAGAGAGAGAGAGAGAGAGAGAGAGAGTGACAGCAGATTACGGGACTATGTCCTTACTTGGCGTGATCCATATTGACTGCCACATACAACATGTCCGTGTTGCTCACAGCCACCTGGGGGAGATTCAACACAGCGAGTGATACAACTGATGCGGCCTCAAAGACAAAATGGTTTGATATAACCCATCTATTACTGAACCGACTCGTGCACCCCCCCAAAAAAAAATCCCTCCAGAATTATTGTCCTGAAGAGTCAAATGAAAGATCCGAAGTTTGGCGGTTATTATAGATTGTCAGAGCTTTAATAAAGCAGACAGACATGGTTGCTGCCCGGATTCTTCATTGTATATCTACAACAGCGGTCATTTCGACATGGGGAAACGAGACCTTAAATGCTAAGATGAACTCACAACTCTAGGTGGTGGCCCAAAAACAATATGGATGGTCGATTGCATCAACATTCATAGGCTGAAAAATGGAGGTGGTCCAAGAGCTGACCTATACGGATAATCCGTCTAATTTGGGTTCAATTATTATGTTATCACTTCCCTGCCTGGTCGACTGAGCAATATTTGGCTTGGCTCAAAATCTTTCATGATGGGTGTATTCCTGGTGTGTGTGTGACTGTGTGAGAGAGAGATATCAAAGGTTTGGCTGACAGGATTCTAAGTCGTTCATTTTTTCCTGAAGACGCAGAGCTATGTTCTTCTTTACGAAAGGTCTAGCAACCACTGAAATCATTTTTATCTGACAAAAATCTTCCAGAGTTGTCGGTCCTCACCTGCATGAAGTCAAACCGGATGTTACGGCAAGGGGGAGACCACTCCGTGAAGAAATAGACTAGGGTCAGCTTGTCTGTAGTGGTCAGAATCTCTCTCAGCTCCCCCAGGGTGGTCGCGAATTTAGCACTCAGGTCCATGCGTCTCTTTTTTCTGAAGTTTGAACACCAGAAAGTTTACACCGTCGCTGGTTGGTTGGTTTTGGAAGTTTGCACAGATGCGACAGTCCTTGGTTCTCTTTACCTCTCCCTCCTTTCCTCTCTTTTTTTCCCTGTTATTTTTTTCTTTTTTTCTTTCTTTCTCTTTCTCTCCCTCCCTCTTTCTCTCTGTGTGTCTCACTCTGTGTTTGCCTGTCTGTCTGGGTGTTTGTCTCTCTCTGTCTCTCTGTCTCTCTGTCTGTCTGTCTGTCTGTCTGTCTCTGTCTCTGTCTCTCTGTCTCTCTCTCTCTCTCTCTCTCTCTCTCTCTCTCTCTCTCTCTCTCTCCCTCCCTCCTCAGTCTGTCTTTCGAATCCTTTAGAGCCAATACAATGGTCATAAATATTACATAAACTTGGAGACAATAAATTTACTCGAATCTTTCATGGAAATTTATAAGATAATGTTTTAACACTTCCTGCAACAACTGAAATAAGAGCCAAGAATCTCTGGTGAGACAATGCTATAGCGGAGACGGCCGACCATTTGCTCACTTTCAGAGAGTTTGTATTAATCCAAGTTGTTCTCTTGCATACTTCAGGATATCGACAAACGCGTTTCATGTTTCTGTTTGATAGATAGAAACAAAGTGACGTCACGAATGGCTCTAAACAGTATGAAGTTTGAAGCAATGAGTTGTTATCATTGTTGACTTGTAGAGATCATTACATCAAAAATTAAAAAAAAAACATCCGAAGACAAAACTTTCTCTTTAACCATAACTATCTTTGTTTCGTAGATAATAGATCTATACTGCTGATTCCTTGGAATTATCAGCTTAAGACATGGTAGCGAGGAGTTCACTTATTCCCATATCTGGAATCACGCCCTTATGAAAACTTGGTGTGACCCCATCTTAGATTGGACTACCATCGACGCAGAGTTATAATGTGAATCTTTGACATAAATATTTTTCTGTTTTTTTTTTTTTTCTGTTGTGTGGTTTATTGTGCGTTTCAATCTCTTAATTTATATTCCACTATAGATTTAGACATAAGTTCCAATATGACTGTGATTGGGCTCTTTCGTCTAGAGCAATATTTTCTAGACCTAGATTAGAAAATTTACATCCAGATCTAAATTAATATTCTAAATAATATTATTTACAGAATGAAGTTAATCCTATTTTCATGCTGACTTCCTTCATAAATAATCCTTGCTCTGGAACCAAATAACTCTCTAATAAATTATTCTAATAGATTTCTAAATTGTTTCATTCTTAGATTTATGGAATGAAGCAACTAAAATATAGTTTTAACAGGGATAATCTTCCAACCAAACCTTAATGGCTTCTTCTTGGCCATCTCACACCTCAATATTTCTTTTACATTTTTTAGCTGGCAATATTTCTGATTACACCTTGTAATGAAATCTGCAATTCCCCGATTATTGCCATTATGGTGTGCAATTAGACTCACAATTTTTTAAGTTTAGATCAAAGTATCATTGCAGTTCATAATGTCAGGAAACTTTTGGAGGTCATAATTTGTTTTTTTAATATAGCTAGATGCGAAAAGCAAGAGTGTGTATTACACAAACATGTCATTGATTCTTCCTACTATAGAGCAGACAATATCCAGAACTGTGTGGACTCTCACTACTATAGACTAGACAATATTCAGATCTGTCTGGACTTTCACTACTATAGACTAGACAATATTCAGATCTGTCTGGACTCTCACTACTATAGACTAGACAGTATTCAGATCTGACTGGACTCTCACTACTATAGACTAGACAGTATTCAGATCTGTCTGGACTCTCACTACTATAGTCTAGACAGTATTCAAATCTGACTGGACTCTCACTACTATAGACTAGACAGTATTCAGATCTGACTGGACTCTCACTACTATAGACTAGACAATATTCAGATCTGTCTGGACTTTCGCTACTATAGACTAGACAATATTCAGATCTGACTGGACTCTCACTACTATAGATTAGACAATATTCAGATCTCACTGGACTCCCACTATTATAGACTAGACAATATTCAGATCTGTGTGGACTCTCACTACTATAGACTAGACAGTATTCAGATCTGACTGGACTCTCACTACTATAGACTAGACAGTATTCAGATCTGACTGGACTCTCACTACTATAGACTAGACAGTATTCAGATCTGACTGGACTCTCACTACTATAGGCTAGACAGTATTCAGATCTGACTGGACTCTCACTACTATAGACTAGACAGTATTCAGATCTGACTGGACTCTCACTACTATAGACTAGACACTATTCAGATCTGACTGGACTCTCACTACTATAGACTAGATAATAATTTTTTTTAATTTAAATTCTTTTCATTTACCCCTGCTGCTTTCTTTCTCTCTCCCTCTCTCTTTCTCTACCAATCTCTCTCTCTCTCTCTCTCTCTCTCTCTCTCTCTCTCTCTCTCTCTCTCTCTCTCTCTCTCTCTCTCTCTCTCTCTCTCTCTCTCTCTCTCTCTCTCTCTCTCTCTCTCTCTCTCTCTCTCTCTCTCTCTCTCTCTCCCTTATGTCTCAAATCGTTTTATCGTTAATCCATCCATCTCCCTCCCTAGGTTGGCCTTATCACATACAATCACGAAGTGCAGCTCCAGTTTCTGTTGAATAAGTACAAAACCAAGGAGAGCCTGATACGCGCCATCCGGAGGGTGAGTAATGCTTGCTATAATGTCAGATAGTGAATAAGTTAGTGAAGGGAGAATATTCATGACGTTATTCATGAGTCAGAGAGTGCACTGGCTTAGACAGTGGGTGGATGAAAAGCTCCACCCTGAACTTGGCTTAGAGCGACTTAGGCGACATTTGTACAGTGAGTCGTGTAGAAATCAAGTCAATGTTAAGTTCGAATGAGTAAGAATTTTCGTTATGAATCATGAATATGTGGGTGAATATGTTTCTCTGTATTTATTTTGTAGAAAAAAGGCTAAATGTTCAAGGTATTTTCCAATGGCAAGAATCGGCCTATGTTAAAAAATGGGAAAAGGGATAATGTTCACAAAAGTGCATTTCTGCTACAACTATTTTCTTTATGCTAGGTTCTTTAGTGGCATTTCAAAGGTTGTTTTTCTTTCAAAGTTCATAAAACCTCTGTTAGAAAAATACTAAAGATATCACCAAGCCTTATGATAATGATCAACCAATCTCTCTCTCTCTCTCTCTCTCTCTCTCTCTCTCTCTCTCTCTCTCTCTCTCTCTCTCTCTCTCTCTCCCTCTCTCTCTCTCCCTCTCTCTCTCTCTCCCTCTCTCTCTCTCTCTCTCTCTCCCTCTCTCCCCCCTCTCTCTCTCTCTCTCTCTCTCTCTCTCTCTCTCTCTCTCTCTCTCTCTCTCTCTCTCTCTCTCTCTCTCTCTCTCTCTCTCTCTCTCTCTCTCTCTCTCTCTCTCTCTCTCTCTCTCTCTCTCTCTCTCTCTCTAGGTCCCCAAAACTGAAGGTTTCAGCACCGCTACACACAAAGCTTTTCGGTACATGCGGAGACACCTGTTCGCACCGCAGTTCGGGGGTCGACCCAACGTCCCGCGAGTCGCCATTGTGATCACTGATGGTCAGAGTGACCACCTCATCAGGACGCTGATAGAGGCCACTAAAGGTGAGAGAGGGAAGGAGGGGAGCTGGAGGATAGATAGAGGCCACTAAAGGTGAGAAAGGGAAAGGGGGAGCTGGAGGATAGATAGAGGCCACTAAAGGTGAGAAAGGGAAGGAGGGACGATGAGAGGTCGAGTATTGGTAGAGGTCACTAAAAATATGAGAGACGGTAGAGGTGATGTAAAACATTGAGAGTGGAAGAGGAGAGATCTAGGATTGGTAGGCCACTAAAGGGGAGAGGGAAAGACAGGAAATGGAGGACAGATAAAGACCACGGAAGGTGACTAGGGGAATAAGGGTAGGTAGAAGACTGGTAGAGGACACTAAACATGAGATCATCTTGATTGGTGTAATTGTTTGATACAATCGTTACTTTCAACTTGGTCACAGAAAATGTAAAGATCACCCAAAAAGTCCAGGTCACTCAAGGTAGGTTGAAAAGATGAAACCATCTCAACTTAAACTTTGAAGACGATATGAGCTGCCCCAGCACTGACATTCATAAAGTCCTCCAGCTGTAGTAAGATAAGAGAACGACCACACGTGCACAGATGTTGATATCTGTCATTACCTCTAGATCTCCTTCAGAAGATTCTGTGAGAAACTTAAGAGAACTTCAAATTAGACTCCAAACTCGGCCTCTGATGAATCCCTAGACGTGATCACTGGAGCCTAGCCCTGCGTCCTAGTTGAGTTATCTTGACAAAAAGTCCAATTTTATAATCTTTTCAATGCTCTGTAAAAAAATTGCTGAACGTCAAGCAATATAAAGCTACCACATATTTTTAGCATAGTTCACTAATTTGAAAACTCCTATAACACGAACTGTAATGACTATTCCCAAGTAGTTCGATATAAGCGAACAACAATCCTAAAGATGAAGCTACACGGAGAAATTTTTTTTTGCTTGAAACAAGAGGTGGAGACGAAGACACCGTGGTCAGGCTGTGAGGACGCTCCAACAGACATTTCTTTCTTCGCGCGAGATCACCCGAATCCAGCAGCTTGATCTGAAGAGCCGTCAGTGTTTATAAGAGAATGTGGAGACAGAGCTCAGTACCTTGGCCAGCGGGCATATCTTTCTTCGCTTTAGCCGGTCAAAAACAAGAGCATCATGGGTTGGGGGTGAAAGGTCAAGGCCTCTAGCTGTCATCGCCATACAGAGAGCTCTTCGCAGATCACAGGCTCAAAATTTAATATAGAAGTACTAGTTGCTGTGGGATAAGAGCCTCCGCCGTGGTAGCCTTCAAGTGTTCAAGTCGCTCCTCGCCTTCATCAGGGTTTGGGACCTCATCTTTTCGGCTCCTTGGGTTAACATAAGATATGATGAGCAAAAAAAGACCAACACTGACCTGAGAGCCTCTTGCTATAGTGTCCTGAGTTCTGTGTTAGGTAAATTCCGCCGTCTAGGTGACAGGCTGAATCGGTTTTGTCGGTTCTCTCTCTCTCTCTTTCTCTCACGCCCGCTCTCTCTCTCTCTCTCTCTCTCTCTCTCTCTCTCTCTCTCTCTCTCTCTCTCTCTCTCTCTCTCTCTCTCTCTCTCTCTCTCTCTCTCTCTCTCTCTCTCTCTCTCTCTCTCTCTCTCTCTCTCTCTCTCTCTCTCTCTCTCTCTCTCTCTCTCTCTTTCTCTCGCTTTCTCTCTCGCTTTCTCTCTCTCCCTCCCTCTCTCGCTCTCCCTCTCTTTCTCTCGCTTTCTCTCTCTCGTTCTCTCTCTCGTTCTCTCTCTCTCTCGCTTTCTCTCTCTCTCGCTCTCCCTCCCTCTCTCTCTTTCTCTCTCTCTCTCTCTCTCTCTCTCTCTCTCTCTCTCTCTATTTCCCTTTATCCGTAAGATATCATTTTTTAAAGTTTTCTTCTTTTTCCATTTTTCCCCCATTATCGCCGTCTCACACGGCTCCACACTCCATCCCTTCCACTTCATCCAGCCAAGCGACTCGGTATCCACATCTTTGGAATCGGAGTCGGTAGTCGCGTGAATCGACTCGAGCTGAACCGACTCTCCAGTTGGCCGCCTAAAGAGTACTCGTTTATTGTGGACAACTTTCACTTTCTGCAGTCCATACAGCGGAAGCTCGCCATCAAAACTTGTCTCGGTAAGAGAATGGCCAGAAATTTGGGAATATCCAAAGTCGGTATCGAGTAAATGTGTTGGTTGTCTGTAATCGATTATTACTGTATCTCTTTATGAGCTGAGAGAAAAATACTTTGTTGCTTTGTTTGATAAGTTAAAATACAAAAATAGAGTATATGAAAATCTCATAGAATCATTTATGTTTCTAAATGAAAAGGGCAATTAGAATGAAAGATGCAGTATCTGAATGAATCTTATCTATGGTTAAAAATAAAATTGAAAGATAAAATTGAAAGTTAACTGCGGTTTTAAGGGTAAAAAAATAACATCATAGTGATGGTGTTGGTTAAATTCTGATAACGAGGAGGAGAGAGATGAGGAGGAGGAGGAGGAGGAGGAGGAGAAGGATACTGATATGATGGTTTTATTGATGACGACGGTGAGAAAACGAATAACGTGTTACGTTCTAAATTGTAACAACTTTTTCAGATTCGTTAGAAATCTAGCCAATATTTCGGAAGTCATACAAAATATTAATTTGTTTTGGCTTGCTTTTTCTTTGGTTTATCTTTTAAAACTCTTTTTTACGTTTTATTACAGTGACAACTCCAGTACCTCCTACAACAACAACAACCACAACAACAACTACCACTACAACAACGACCACAACCACAACGACGACACCACCACCAACAACTACAACGACAACGACAACGACGCCAGATCCAACCACGACTACAACCACACCGACCAGTAAGTATGTCAAACAGTACATTTTCTGTTACTATAGAGTGGATTGGGGAAAAATATTGGGACTGTTTAATCAATTGAATGATTGATTGATTGATTGATTGATTAGTCTTATGTAGATTGTGCATGGCTTTTAGAGATACCGCTTTTTTCTAACTCCTTTAATCGGTTGTTTGGTTGAATTATTGATTGATTCGTTATTTAACTGAATGATTGATTGAGTGAGTTTGTCAGTGTATGAGTGATATGTTGATTGATAGATTGATTGATTGACTTCATTTTATTCTTGCAAGACAAAGCTACAAAGTGAGAAAGCAGGCTTATGTAGGATTACTTGAGAGATTTAAGGCTTTTAGGAGTCAGGGATGAGAAATGGTCTACAGGAGAGAGTAAATACCGCAACAGTTTCAAAACTAGAGGAAAAGAGTGGCTTCTGTGTAGTGTCAGCCTCTTTTTAATGCTTTTATATAGAAAAAACACCAGTGGGTTAAACTTGGGAAAACTAGAAGTTTTATTTTTAGAAGTTAAGCAGATTGTGGGACTACAAAAAGTATAATTATTGCAATTTGACGCTTGAAAAAAAGATAATGATACCTGATGATATAAACAGATTGTCAAAATTCTAATTCAGCTTTCTTATCAATTTTGTTTTGTTTGATAGTATTTATAGATGTTTAACGTTGAAGTTTAAGATTCTTTGATATAGAAACTGTGGTATATTTAATCTTTCTCCACAGCTACAACACCCACGACAACCACAACTACGACACCAACAACAACAACGACGATACCAACAACAACTACCACTACGCCTACAACAACGACGACACCAACAACAACTACTACAACACCAACAACAACAACAACGACGATACCAACAACAACTACCACTACGCCTACAACAACGACGACGACAACAACAACTACGACGACCCCCACAACAACAACTCCAACAACTACCACTACAACGCCAACAACGACGACGACTACAATACCACTACCAACTACAACAACGTGGCGAGATGTTGTCCGCTCAAGTAAGTAATGATTTGTTTCTCTCTTTTCCGCTATTAACCCAAAAAATATTGAATTGGTAGAGATTTTAGACTGCGGCGATTTCAGAAAAGGTTAAATTATGAGAGAGAGAGAGAGAGAGAGAGAGAGAGAGAGAGAGAGAGAGAGAGAGACAGGCACAAAGAGAGACAGACAGACAGAGACACAGAGAGAGATAGAGATAGAGACAGACACAGAGAGAGAGAGAGAGAGAGAGAGAGAGAGAGAGAGAGAGAGAGAGAGAGAGAGAGAAATAAGGGCTTTAAAATATACTGTCACGATACAGCGCTACGACAAAAACAGAAGTCTTTCTATGGAGAATGAAGAGCGTTTTACAGAGATTCAAAGTTGGCAACCTCATGGCCCGACAATTTGTGGGGTTTTCCCACAGTTTCAGCTACTATCTGAGGGTGAATCTGGAAATTGACGGCGTCGATGGATAGAGCAAAATGTCACCTGGGGTGATTGTGAAACAGTAGTGGTTAGTGACCAGCCTGGTTGAAAGTAGTTTTAGTTTTAAACACAGTGTGAGCAAAACTGAGAGAAATGAGACGGAGAGAGAGAGAGAGAGAGAGAGAGAGAGAGAGAGAGAGAGAGTCCTTTTATTCATGAGACCGCTTGATATAGTTCAGCTATAACTCTGTCATCTATCAAACTTAAGTCCCCATCAGGCAGAACTTTGTAACAATGCATCTATCGACGCTACTTTTCATAAGATCATAATGTAATACACTTCTCCAAAGATACCTATTAACCAATCAATGCTTTCTCCAAACTTCGAAGATTTCTAACTTTCGGTTTTGAACTAAAACTACTTATGCGGTATCTGATAGGTGGCGAAACAGACCTCAAGGGAGACTCACAGCGAGAGTAAGCACCCATCTATCCCAGCCACCCACCCCGAGACATCTCTTTAGAATCAGACTGTGAGCTCTTCATCGAATCCGAAAAAAATGGTTAGCGGACATAGCGGGTGGGCCCTGCAATCATACAATCATACAATCAAGACACTCTTATAATTATATCTCACACGCTTTTTGTTTGCATCTTGATAATGGGAGGTGGGGAGTAAATAGGCGGAGAAGAGATAGCAAGAGAGAGAGGTGGCGGGGTTATATTTTCTGAGATGACCTAAATCGAGTTGAAATAACCATCAATGTCGTGTAAGACGTGCAAGCTGTGTAAAGACTTAGGTCATAGAAAAGTGAGGCATGCGTGAAACAGTTCTCAGTGCTAAAAGTTGAGTGACCTTCCTCATTGTGCCCAGCTTTGGGTCATGTTGACCGTTCCAGATAAGCTGTGCCACATGTGAGGGACCTAGAGAAGAAATATGATACAAGATACTCGTGTATGCTGAACACCATGATAACCGTGGAATGGGAACGAAGAAGCGGGCTATGTAATAAAAGTCTTACATTAAAATCTCTTGTTCTAAACATTAAGGTTACCGGGAAGGGTTTAAACCTCTCTGTCTCTCTGTCTCTCTCTCTCTCTCTCTCTCTCTCTCTCTCTCTCTCTCTCTCTCTCTCTCTCTCTCTCTCTCTCTCTCTCTCTCTCTCTCTCTCTCTCTCTCTCTCTCTCTCTCTCTCTCTCTCTCTCTCCCTCTCTCTTAACATAGAAATGGAGAAAGCAGTCAAACAACGTTAGAGGCTGAGACAGACGAAGCTAGATCTAAGGATCTGAAGATGCAAGTGACTGTAAATAAAGAAATAAATAGTATGGAAAAATCAACCACAAACCAAGATCTAGCTCGAGACCGACAAATAAGACGAAAGACGTGAAAACATTAGAACAGATGAAATGAACAGGGATCGAACCTGTACCTCGATGCGGCACCTATAGCCTTGCCGAGACAAGTCCAGGCACTTAACCACTGAGCTATCCGCATCTACAAATAGATGCTTCAGGAACAGTGACTTTCATGCTGGCTTGAATAAACAAAGAAGTTGCATCGCTAAGAACGATCAAGTCCATATTTTTACATGACATAAACAAACTAGCCTCTAACGGATCTTAGACAGATGCACATTTGACTGAAAGACATAATTTAATACAGAAATAAAGAAAGCAGTCAAACAACGTTAGAGGCTGGGACAGTCGAAGCTAGATCTAAGGATCTAAAGATGCAAGTGACTGTAAATAAAGAATTAAATAGTATAGAAAAATCAACTTTAAACCTACATCCAGCTGAGATGCAGGTTCGATCCCTGTTAATTCCATCTATTCTAATGTTTTCACGTCTTTTGTCTTATTTGTCGGTCTCGAGCTAGATCTAGGTTTGTGGTTGATTTTTCTATACTATCTTTTTTTTCCTCTCTCTTTGTGTCTCTCTCTCGCTCTCTCTCTCTCTCTCTCTCTCTCTCTCTCTCTCTCTCTCTCTCTCTCTCTCTCTCTCTCTCTCTCTCTCTCTTTCGCTCTCTCTCTCACTCCCCTCTCGCTCTCTCTCGTCTATCTTTCTCTCTCTCACTCACTCACTCACTCTTCATCTATCAATCTCTCTCTGTGTCTCGCTCATCCCCCCCCCCCCTCTCTCCACCCACATTTTTTTTTCCTCCATAAACCTGTCTTTATAGTGAAACACAAACAATTTAAAACTAACAGAAGCTAAAGATCGCCGGGTATCTATATTTTTTAAATCTTTTAAACGGATTCCGTTATGTAATTTCTTTTGTTTCCTGGTGTTTCTTTATCGACTAAACTTAAGAGGTTGCCACCTGGAGAAAGCGCGACTGGATGTTTCACAGCTGTGGCGGTGTAGAGAAGTGCAAGACGTGGACGCATTAGAGAGCCAGCTAAAACTGGATTGTGTCCCCTTGACATGCACAGATAAACAAACATGGGAATAGTTTGGACGTCCTCAAAGAACCGAGGAAAGGGTGGGAGTGAAGTAAGCGAGAGAACAGAATGAGAAAAAATAAGGACAGAAAGAGAAAGAGAGAAAGAGGTGATTAAAATAACGAGGGATTTTTAGAGCAACCGTGATTTGTTGCAACTCGATATAACACAAAGAGCTTAAGCTCTGTTTGTGAACTGTATTTTCATTACAAGCAAATTAGCTTTTTGAAATGATGAAGGATGAAGCAACGAGGCAGCTCCTCAGCGGAGCTTCTCAAACTTGTTAGCGGGTTTGTTCTACTAAAACTCTGAACTTTGTGCCATGTTTCTCTCTTATTGAATTGTAACATAACAATGTACAGTGGAGAGGCGGCAGCTCACAAAAAGAATAAACGCTCTCAGACTGGCTGAGAACTTTTCTTATACATTTAAATCCCAGGGTGTAGGGCCTTTGTGGATTGGGGTGTGGGTGTCTTCCAAAGCTTAAAGCGTAAAACTTATCCCTGGGCCACTCATCCCTCCATTTGGTAAAAACAACTATTTGTCATTTGAGGATGTTCAGAACTTTCCCCAAAATTCGGCTCAATCTTCGCGATGCTGATCAATGATCTGTCCGGTTTCACAAACTGGTAATAAAATCTGCGTTTTAAATCTACGTTTTAAATCTACGTTTTAAATCTACGTTTTAAATCTACGTTTTAAATCTACGTTTTAAATCTACGTTTTAAATCTACGTTTTAAATCTACGGTAATAAATCTACGTTTTAAATCTACGTAATAAATCTACGTTTTAAATCTACGTTTTAAATCTACGTTTTAAATCTACGTTTTAAATCTACGTTTTAAATCTACGTTTTAAATCTACGTTTTAAATCTGCGTTTTAAATCTACGTTTTAAATCTACGTTTTAAATCTACGTTTTAAATCTACGTTTTAAATCTACGTTTTAAATCTACGTTTTAAATCTACGTTTTAAATCTACGTTTTAAATCTACGTTTTAAATCTGCGTTTTAAATCTACGTTTTAAATCTACGTTTTAAATCTACGTTTTAAATCTAATTTCTTTGTCCCCCAACTCTGTGGATACAAGAGAAGTTCAGCCCTCGCGTGATTAACATCCTTGAACAACATAGTCTCTAGCGGGAGAAATCTCCAGTCTCCATGCTATGTTTCCGGCCGACTCTGTCTTGGACCCTCTATCGCCTAGCATCGGGTTCTTTATATGCAACCAGGAGATTTGTTTCTTGCTTGTTCTTGTTAATCAATCATTAATTTTCCAAAATAACAATTAGTCTATCAATAATTTGTCTACACAAGGCAGGAATCAATCAATCAAAGGTTCGTTAAACAAATAGGCAATTAGTCAATCAGCGATTAATGAAAATAGTAAATCAACCAATCAATGTTTGGTCTAAATGACCAAGAAAGCAATCGATTAACCACTGTTTTCTTTAAACAACTAATAAAGCAATCAACCAATCGGTAATTTGTCTGAACAACCAGTAATGCAATCAACCAATCAGTAATTTGTCTGAACAACCAGTAATGCAATCAACCAATCAGTAATTTGTCTGAACAACCAGTAATGCCATCAACCAATCAGTAATTTGTCTGAACAACCAGTAATGCAATGAGCCAATCAGTAACTTGTATGAACAACCAGTAATGCAATCAATCAATCAACCAATCAGTAATTTTTCTGAACAACCAAGTAACCAGTTCATCAATTTCTCTAGACTGCCAATAATCTACAAACAAACCGACAAGATATCTGAGAAAGTAATTTATCCAACAATTATTCACTGAAGTAACATTCCAATACACTATACATCTGGGCTGCACGTGTCGCTCACCGCGTCTTCCAACGAATGTTCCACTTGATACAGGCATTCCATGGGGGCAAAGTTGGGGTTGTTCTTGGTAAAAAGGTGTTGGCCGAGATTTTTCTATTATAATTATATAATTATATAATTATTCTCTCTCTCTCTCTCTCTCTCTCTCTCTCTCTCTCTCTCTCTCTCTCTCTCTCTCTCTCTCTCTCTCTCTCTCTCTCTCTCTCTCTCTCTCTCTCTCTCTCTCTCTCTCTCTCTCTCTCTCTCTCTCTCTCTCTCTCTCCCAATTTCGCTCTCTTTATCTACCTTTACCTTTAACTCTTTTTATCCGCCTCTCTCTCCCTATCCATCTTTTATCTAACTGATCTCTCTCTCTCTTTTTGTAACTCTCGATATATCTGTATATCTATTTATCCATCTTTCTGTTTTTCTGTCTTATCTTTCTATCTTTTTATCTGAGTATCCATCTATCTATCTATCTATCTTAGTATTTATGCACCTATCTGCCGATGGCAGCCAACATAGAGCTGTAAACTGCCTGGAATCTGAAATTTTAACCCTTATTAAATGTCAATGATTGTGGGCACTTCTTGCACCCTTGGTTTATTGGAACTGCGCAGTTTTTGGGTGTAGAATACCACTCCAAGAATTTATTTTGCTACCCGTAACCTCATGTTTCTGCTCATAGAACCCAGGGCCATTCACGGTGAAATGTCATGTGGTCGAGGTGGAGTGAGCAGCATTGGACAGAGAATTGGATGGCCTTCAACTCGATTTACATCCAGTTCAGCCCTAATAAAAACAAAAAATAACCGTGGCGCCAGATCAAGAAAGATCCAAGTCCTACAAACAAATCAATGGACCTCAGCTGTGTTCTTCTCCGACCATGAAGCCTATGTGGCAAATATTTCATTGGGGCATACATTTGTTTAATCTCTAGGCACGTGCTCTTTCTTACAACAAATCATTAACGTAAAGCCTCGAAACTGTTTATGCGCCTGGTAAATGTCAAAGGAAATATACAAAACACGTTAATATGTGGCTATAATTATAACAATCTGTCAGTAAAACTGGCAAATTGTTGTGAAAACTAAGACGATAAATAAGTGCGCAGTAGGTGAACAAGCTGTTGGGAAACGGTCTGTAACTCTGTAGGGTAAGAAATGGTGTCCCTTGTTTGATGTGAATATGATTGGGGGGGGGGGGAACGAGAAGATAACTATATTCGGAGTCTTGTGGGCTGATCAGAAATTAGATCAATTAGTCATACAGACGGCCGGAAAGAGAAATAAATGTATATATATATATATATATATATATATGTGTGTGTGTGTGTATATATATATATATATATAGAGAGAGAGAGACAGACAGACAGACAGACAGACAGACAGACAGAGGGAGAAACTGATTGATTGATTGATTGATTGATAGACAGACAGACAGAAAGACAAACAAATAGAAAAATAGATAGATACGTAGATAGAGACAGACTGATAAATAAACAGACGAACTGACAGATAGATAGAAATATAGAGATAGATACATAGAGAGATCGATAAAAAAAAATAGAGATAGATTGAGGGTCAGTGAAGACAAAAAGAGAGATATAGAGATAGGGGGGGTTGCCTTTGTGACAGGCCGTACTCCCATTATCATCTCCCCGAAGACCCGCCCTTTTCCCACGCATGCACTTCACATACCCACCTGTGGGTGGTTCTATATGTCCAAAACCCTAGGTTAGGCTCGAGGCTCTAGCAAAGGCCACGGCATTCCCCCCACCCCCCACCCACAACTCACCCACGCTAATTACTCACGCTCACCGCAGGCTCAATCAGCGATGAGCCACAGCCCTGTGTCTTCAGCCATGGATGAGCAATGCCGTTACCGATGCACGTGATGTGAGAAGAAAAATCTCCATTTTTACACGTGACATGTAGCCTTCCTGCATGCATTAATTCTCCACTAAACCACAATCGTTAAATTTTGCTAAATTTTATTTTTACCATCCGGTCTTTTGCAATGTCTTTCTTTTCTGAATTTGGCGTTGAGGTTTATTTAGACATTTTTATCACCCCCCCCCCCCCCCCCCCCGCCCTTTTTTTTTTTTTAAATACAACTTCGATTTACAACTGTTCTTTTTTTCCATTTTCCTTACACGTTTTACCTGATTTTTTCTAAAAAAAAATTTTTTTTTTAATTTGATGCGTGAGAGTCGGCCAGTTATTTAGCATGTGAATGGTTTTCAGAAGAACATGAACTGGCAGACTTGTAAATGCGTAACTTCTGTTCTTTCTTGTTCGTTCCTTTTTTTTTTTTACCTTAACTTTCGTTGTTTATTTATGCAGTGCGAAAGTGTTTAGAGTTGCATATTTTGGAAGTTCTAGGTTTTTTAACTTTTTGGCTTCTGACAACACGGTCGCAAAGGGGTGTTGTTGTTTTGTTTTGTTTTGTTTTTTGTTTTTTTTTTTTGGTTCTTTTTTTTTTGTTTGTTTGCTTTATTTTATGAATTTTTTTATTCACTTTTTTGTTGTTGTTGTTGTTGTTGTTGTTGTTGTTGTTGCTTATTTGTTACGGTTTTGTTTTGTTTTCTCTGGGCTTTGCTGAAGTCTGATATAATTATAAAGTAGGGATGCGTGTCCTCGAAGGTGACTGGCAGGTGGGATAAGTATCTAGAACAGATGACCTATTTCAACATTGCGTGATATTTTGCTGAAAGTCGTCTTATTTGTTGCTCTAGCAGCCAAAGTTTCACAGTTTATAGTTCGTGATTACTTTGAAAGTGTCCAGAGAGTAAAATATAAAGGTATAATTATATTTATTTATTTATTCCGATAAAGCTATCTTGAGATTCAGATAGAGTTCTGCTGCCTTCATTTTACCAGCGAGAGACAGAGAGGCAGACAGAAGGAGAGATAGAGGGAGAGAGGAAGGAGACAGAGAGGCAGATAGAAGGAGAGATAGAAGGAAGGAGGAAGGAGAGAGTGGGCTAGGATGGGGATATTAGAAGAGGATTTTAAGCAATATGTTAGACTGTTCTAGTCCGTAGATCCAGATGTCATTATGACAGTATAAGTCATCACATCAAGGCGATAATTAGGTGGGACAGAGAGACAGACAGACAGACAGAGAGACAGACAGGCAGACAGACAGACAGACAGGGAGAGAGACAGACAGAGACAGACAGACAGACAGACAGACAGACAGAGAGAATGAGAGAGAGATATGGAGGAAGGAGGGGGGCGGCATAGAAGAGGACATCAAACAATACCTTGGACTGTTCTAGTCCGAAGATTCAGATGTCATTATGACAAGAAGGTCATCACATCAAGGCGATAATGAGGTGGGAGAGACAGACAGAGAGAGAGAGAGAGAGAGAGAGAGAGAGAGAGAAAGAAAGAGAGACAGAGAGACAGAGAGACAGAGAATGAGACAGAGATGGAGGAAGGAGGGGTGTGGCTTAGAAAAGGACATCAAACAATACCTTGGACTGTTCTAGTCCGAAGATTCAGATGTCATTATGACAAGAAGGTCATCACATCAAGGCGATAATGAGGTGGGAGAGAGATACAGACACAAAGAGAGAGAGAGAGAGAGAGAGAGAGAGAGAGAGAGAGAGAGAGAGAAAGAGAGACAGAGAGACAGAGAATGAGACAGATATGGAGGAAGGAGGGGTGTGGCTTAGAAAAGGACATCAAAGAATACCTTGGACTGTTCTAGTCCGAAGATTCAGATGTCATTATGACAAGAAGGTCATCACATCAAGGCGATAATGAGGTGGGAGAGAGAGACAGACACAGAGAGAGAGAGAGAGAGAGAGAGAGAGAGAGAGAAAGAAAGAGAGACAGAGAGACAGAGAATGAGACAGAGATGGAGGAAGGAGGGGTGTGGCTTAGAAAAGGACATCAAACAATACCTTGTTCTGTTCTAGTCCGAAGATTCAGATGTCATTATGACAGGACAGGTCATCACATCAAGGCGATAATGAGGCGGTAGAAAGAGACACTCGGACTGTCCAAACAAACCTAGCGGCATCCCCGACAAATAGAAGCGAGCAGTGCTGGTAGCCTCGGCCTCGTCTCTCTCTCTACCCGTGTCTACTTAACACCTGCTTTGTTTACAGTATCTGAAGCGCCATGAGCGGCTCTTGCGAGGCGATAACAAAAATAAAAAAAAATAATCTGTTTATGATTGCCGAGCGAGGCTCTCCAGATGTTTACCTCACATGCTCACGTTTTCTTTCGCTGTACGATATTCCTCTCTAAGCTGCTCAGTGGAGGAGGCATGCAGTAAGTTGCTCAGTGGAGAAGGCATGCTGTAAGTTGCTCAATGGAGGAGGCATGCTGTAAGTTGCTCAGTCGAGGAGGCATGCTTTAAGTTCCTCAGTGGAGGAGGCATGCTGTAAGCTGCTCTGTGGAGGAGGCATGCTGTAAGTTGCTCCGTGGAGGAGGCATGCTGTAAGTTGTTCTGTGGAGGAGGCATGTGTAAGTTGCTCAGTGGAGGAGGTATGCTGTTAATTGCTCAGTAGAGGAGGCATGCTTCAAGTTGCTCTGTGGAAGAGGCATGTTATAAGTTGCTCAGTGGAGGAGGCAGACTGTAAGTTGCTCAGTGGAGGAGGCATGCTGTAAGTTGCTCAGTGGAGGAGGCATGCTGTAAGTTGCTCAGTGGAGGAGGCATGCTTTAAGTTGCTCAGTGGAGGAGGCATGCTGTTAATTGCTCAGTGGAGGAGGCATGCTGTAAGTTCCTCAGTCGAGGAGGCATGCTGTAAGTTGCTCAGTGGAGGAGGCATGCTGTAAGTGGCTCAGTGGAGGAGGCATGCTGTAAGTTGCTCAGTAGAGGAGGCATGCTGTAAGTTGCTCTGTGGAGGAGGCATGATACAAGAACATCATGCACAAGCATAAGTGGGTGGTTTGCTCGTCTAATGTCTCCCATTCGATATAGCTCTCTTGCTCTATTTTTCCAATCTGCCTTTTCTCTCTCTTTTTCGTTTTTTTTCTATCTCTCTATAACCTTCTGTCTTTCTTACTCTCTCTCTTTCCCCTCTCTCTCTCTCTCTCTCTCTCTCTCTCTCTCTCTCTCTCTCTCTCTCTCTCTCTCTCTCTCTCTTTCGCTCTCTCTCTTTCTTTCTTTCTTTCTCTCTCACTGTCTCTCTCTTTTTTTTTCTTTCTTTCTCTCCCTTTCTTTCTGTTCTATCTAACATTGCCCACTTTGTACTTTTTCAGTTCTGTTTTTCTTTCTCTGTCTTTTTTTCAATCTTCCCCTATCTTTATGTGATTGTTAAACACTCTGTCTCTCTTCTCTCTCAAACTAGTTTTTCCTTGCCTTTTATGCAAATGAACTAAAAATTTGTTCCACATATGTTTAATAATGTTATTTCCCTTTTTCTCTATTTTTGTTTTATTTTCCATAAATGCTGATCTCATCCATGCGTAAACATCTCTCACTAAATTATTCTTTCCTCACCGCAAGCGTTATTGTCTTCTCTCTTCATCGATAATCTTTTCTCACCTAAGATATTATTCTCTTCTCACCTAAGATATTATTCTCTTCTCACTTCAGACAATATTCTCTTCTCACTTCAGACAATATTCTCTTCTCACTTCAGACAATATTCTCTTCTCACTTCAGACAATATTCTCTTCTCACTTCAGACAATATTCTCTTCTCACTTCAGACAATATTCTCTTCTCACTTCAGACAATATTCTCTTCTCACTTCAGACAATATTCTCTTCTCACTTCAGACAATATTCTCTTCTCACTTCAGACAATATTCTCTTCTCACCTAAGATATTATTCTCTTCTCACCTAAGATATTATTCTCTTCTCACCTAAGATATTATTCTCTTCTCACTTCAGACAATATTCTCTTCTCACCTCAGATTTTATTCTCTTCTCACTTCAGACATTATTCTCTTCTCACCTCAAATATTATTCTCTTCTCACTTCAGACATTATTCTCTCTTTTCTCCAGACATTAACTTCCTCAATTTAAAAATGACAATCCTGTCACTCAGACATCTATTTCTCGACTTTCTCAACAAACTAGACCAATGTATCTGTCGATGATCTTCACAACCCGTCTCCCCGGTTGTTAACACCCTCTCCACGTCATCGAATGTTTCTAATCTAATTTGTTACATCTTTACTTAAGCGTTTTTTAACTTATTTCTTCAGTGGATAAGGATTTTTTTTTGTTCGCACTTTAAGCTTATTTGCTTCATCCTATCACAAAAAAACGAGAAAACTTTTTGGCAGCCAGACAAAAAACATACTTTCTCTTTAACATTTTTCCCCTAATGAGTTTTCTAGGGAGGTTCAAAAATTAAATCCGACGTCCTTAACTCCCACGCAAAAAAAAAAATTCAGGGAATCTGAGCGATGAAAAAAAAGGGAAAAAACCCTTAAGTAGGTGGAGAAATGATGAATCGGCCGCCATATTCTGCGCGAAACATATATATTTCCCGAAGAATTGAACCCCGTAGCTGTAGGACAGGGTGATAGATCTCGAGCACTTGGATGAGTTTGTTCATTGAGAGAGTGGCTGCGAATACATGTACATCAGTCTCTACTACCACGTGAGAGAGTGGCTGCGAATACATGTACATTAGTCTCTACTACCACGTGAGAGAGTGGCTGCGAATACATGTACATCAGTCTCTACTACCACGTGAGAGAGTGGCTGCGAATACATGTACATTAGTCTCTACTACCACGTGAGAGAGTGGCTGCGAATACATGTACATCAGTCTCTACTACCACGTGAGAGAGTGGCTGCGAATACATGTACATCAGTCTCTACTACCACGTGAGAGAGTGGCTGCGAATACATGTACATCAGTCTCTACTACCACGTGAGAGAGTGGCTGCGAATACATGTACATCAGTCTCTACTACCACGTGAGAGAGTGGCTGCGAATACATGTACATCAGTCTCTACTACCACGTGAGAGAGTGGCTGCGAATACATGTACATCAGTCTCTACTACCACGTGAGAGAGTGGCTGCGAATACATGTACATCAGTCTCTACTACCACGTGAGAGAGTGGCTGCGAATACATGTACATCAGTCTCTACTACCACGTGAGAGAGTGGCTGCGAATACATGTACATCAGTCTCTACTACCACGTGAGAGAGTGGCTGCGAATACATGTACATCAATCTCTACTGCCACGGTACAAATAACAAGTTAAGGATCTTTTGAAAAAAAAGGTCGGGAGTCCTTTATATTTCTTTAAGTTTTAAGTTCGTTCTCAAACTACAATAGCCGTGCATCTGACGCCTTCTCCTGGTCTAAAAATACTCTCTAAGATAAACCCTGGTTTCATTGGAAGCAGAATGGGTCTCGACTCTTCCTTGTTGATATCAAGTTTTAATTTTGAAAGCAAACAGTGATTGGGTTCAGTCTATATCTGAGGAAGATTAGACTGGGTAATTATTTATACATTTTGTGTGTCTATGTGTGGAGAGGAAACACTAGGCGTTGCTCTTTACCTTGGATGCCTGATCGCTTTAAAAAAGCAAGTTTGACACGTTGTTTTGACTCGCTCTGATTAATTCTAAATTGGAGTTATCTCACGTATCTGTAGGTTTAGATGTGACGTAGATCGGAATGTATCCTATTTTTCTTTCTCTTCCTTAATTACCTTGAAATTCTGGATCAACCGAAAAAAAATTAAATTTTTTCGAAGCGAGTTTCACCGTCTAACACGATTGCAAAAATAATGATTCTCAAGCATCAACATTGGCTTCTTTTTTATCGATTCACGTCAACGGGACCAGTTGACCGTGACATTAAATAATATTTTTCCTTGCACGGTGACCTAAATAGTTACTTCTATTTTTGCTAAATATTGTCACAATAATTATGTCGAAATCTCTCTCTCTCTCTCTCTCTCTCTCTCTCTCTCTCTCTCTCTCTCTCTCTCTCTCTCTCTCTCTCTCTCTCTCTCTCTCTCTCTCTCTCTCCCTCCATCTCTCTTTATCTATCTATCTCTCTCAAGTTCTCTCTTTCTCTATCTACTTATCGATCTATCGATATTTTTTCTTCCTGTCTCTCTTTTCCCTCTCGTCTCTCTATCGCTTTCTTCCTCTTCCTTTCTGTCTATGCATGCATCGATCTTTACTTCTATTTTTCATTTCTCTTTGTCTCTGTCTGTCTGTGTGTCTGCCGCTCTCTCTCTCTCTCTCTCTCTCTCTCTCTCTCTCTCTCTCTCTCTCTCTCTCTCTCTCTCTCTCTCTCTCTCTCTCTCTCTCTCTCTCTCTCTCTCTCTCTCTCTCTCTCTCTCTCTCTCTCTCTCTCTCTCTCACTCTGTGGGGAATTTTTTTTTTTTAATAAACTCCGACCCAATTATTATTATTATTATTATTATTATTATTATTATTATTATTATTATTATTATTATTATTATTATTATTATTATTATTATTATTATTATTATTATTATATTTATTATTATTATTATCTAAATTCATCCTCCAAGTTTTATGTGAACTGAGTCTGGTCTCTATCCCCCTATTCTGTATACATCTTTGTCTTTCATCGCTCTTAACAATATTTCAAGCTGTTACAATTATATTTTCCCACGAAAATAAAACAGCTCTGCGTTCCTACAGCATACCCGTCATGATTATAAAACGTTATCCGTATTATATAAACACATTAAAACTTCACTTGTCCCTTTTTTTTAATGCAAGTTCTTTCTTTTATTATTTTTGTAGAATCAAATAAAAAAAACTTGGCATCATCTCTTTGGAATGAGTTATCGGATATTTTACCGATATATCCTTTACGGATTGCGTTATAAACAGCTAGGCTTGACATAAGCTCTGCTGCATATAAAAAAAAAAAAAGAAAGAAAAAAAGAAACACCTGTCGTTTTAGTACCCTGCGAGGTGTGAAGCAATTTGCTCTCATAACATAATGATTGACAGAGAAATCGTTACGGCGTTATGACTCCACTACTTTGATCACCCTGTGACGTCAATTAGGCATACGTTTACAGCTGATCGAATTCACCTGTGGGAGGGAGTTGGCGGACTTAGGAGATGATGCATTCACTGGATGCACATGCACTGGATTATAATCTATTTAAAATTCCATATTCTGTTTCAAAGCAAAAACGTGGAGAAACAAACCAAAGATCTAAAGATGAGAAAATTAACATTTTTTTTTTTTTTGCCAATGGAGCAACTAGATTTCAAAGCTTAACCTTAACTTGCTTCGATAAACATGGTTAACTGCCGGGGGCATGAGGTTGTATGTTATGATGAAATCTCTACGTGAAAGCAGTAATTGATTCAGTATGTGGAACACCGATCTCACATATGTGAGGGATTGGGGTTCGAATCCGAAGGTAAGACACCCTCTGCTTAACACAGACACTTTTAACAAAGTAGCGCGCACTCTAGGAAAACCATGTGGGGTGAAATTAATAAACTCGGTGCTAACTTAACCATAGATCTATGATTTCATTCTGACAGTCTCGACAATGTTTAACAATAGCAAACTCCCCAGTCCCCCTGCTTCTGACTTTAACCCTTCACCGTCAACAAAATGTTTTCACGCGTGCTTTTACGGCGTTCTGTATGTCTTTAAGCTATTTCGGATCGTGTCTTTGCCGTTCAAGAAACGTTTCCAGATTGATGTTTCAGAGCATCACATGTTTATGAAAAGTCCTTATGTAGAGCGTAAACCTCTATCCCTGTAACCCAGAATATGATCACAAAATTTAAAGCCATTTGAGTTTTCGCTAATCAATATGAATAATAGATGTTTCCAAATTCCGATTCGTTTCTCAGGCCAACATTTCGAACTCCAAACTCTAGATTTAGCGTGGGTTATTGTGGGGCCAGTTTTTGTTTGAATGTCCATATGGTTCATAGAAGTTCTGAACATCCGGGGATACATACCTGGACCTAACACTCTGACATCCCTCGTATCTTTTTTCTCCCTGTCCCCCACCTAGTCTGTGAGAAGAAGATGGTGGATATAGTCTTCGCCCTCGATTCTTCTCCTAACATCAACGCGAGAGACTTTTGGTACCAGGTGAACTTCATTCGAGATTTCTCCCTCGGCCTTGACCTTGGCGTCAACGGCAGTAGGATAGGAGTCGTGCTTTACGGCAACAAGGTGAGTGGTTCAAATCCTTCAAACATGATATAGTTCTGATATAGAAGCAACAATATGTTCATTTTTTAGGGTCAAAGGAAAGGTTAATTTATATTAGGGTTTTTTTATTTATTTATTAATTTATTATTATTATTATTATTATTATTATTATTATTATTATTATTATTATTATTATTATTATTATTATTATTATTATTATTATTATTATTATTATTATTATTATTATTATTATTGTTGTTGTTGTTGTTGTTGTTGTTGTTGTTTGAGTGATGTTGCTCTCTTCCCTTCTATTACGCAATGATTCCATGAAAGCCCACTGTACTGATTTGTGTTGTACGTTTTGTGGAGGGACATTATACATAATCTACTGTGCATCAAGGGAACCATGTGTGTATGGTTGAAGATGCCTCATATTGTCCTGTTGTAGAAGGGTTATATCAAGGGAACCATGTGTGTATGGTTGAAGATGCCTCATATTGTCCTGTTGTAGAAGGGTTATATCAAGCAAGCAAACGTCAAGAACGTGAGGTCGCCAACAATAGCGTAATGGGAATTAAATTCAACATTTTAAGAGATCAAGGGTCAAGGATTTTTCCTTGACAGCCCCATTCACCGTTTCCACCACCCATTGAAGTCAAAACTGACAATGTGAGAACAGTTAGTAAGTTTTGTAGAAAACTCGGTCTATTTAAAATCCGTGACTTTATGCAAGAGAGTGCACATACAAGCAGTTGTTAGTTCATACCTTAGAGCTTAATGAAGGTCGTTTTATAAGGAACTTAAAATAGATATAGAATGGGAAAGAACGCAATCGGATACATGCAAGTATCTGATAGAGACATAAATGTCAAGAGATATCACGAAGAGCTCTCTCTCTCTCTCTCTCTCTCTCTCTCTCTCTCTCTCTCTCTCTCTCTCTCTCTCTCTCTCTCTCTCTCTCTCTCTCTCTCTCTCTCTCTCTCTCCCTTCTTGTTATCAGTTCTTCACTATTTTTAGGTCGTTTTTCCACCAAGCTTGCCACTTCAGTATCTATTTCACTTACTTTCACTTTCTCTACGTTTAAGGACTGAGGAACCATTGTCCCTACCTGCCGAATCCGGGAAAGTTTCCCAAAGTTCGGGGCATCAAAAATAACTAACTTCCAATTATAGCCTATGAGCAAAGGATCACTGATGAGATTGTGTAATGAAAGCAAATAACTAGCAGGATATTAGCAATGCCTCATCAAAGACGAGACTTGTCAAGAAAAATAATTTTGGCACTTTCTCCTGTCTGGTGGTGTCAGTTAAATCACTTCAGTTGGAATTTAGCGTAAGAGAAAGGGACAAAAATTTGGCGCAACTTCAAGAAATTTTTTAATGGGCGTTTCTTACTTTCATGTTTTTAGGTTTTTTTTCAAGCATTATCGTCTGTGAAAATCTTAAGTAGAAGAGATTCAAGTTTTTAATGAGTTCAAAAGTTTTACTGGATATAATTAAGGTGTTTTTAGCACTTGCCGACAAAAAAAAAATCAGTAAATAAATATTTTTGCCCCTTTGCTTTTAGCAAGAAGTTAATGGGGATAAAAATTAAAGCAGTTTTAATTACAGAAGAACACAGCTGCTTTGCTCAAGTTAAAAGGGCAGGTTTTGTACCTTGAGATTTAAAAAAACCACACTCTTTTTTTCTCTCACTCCCCTGCGTTCACAGAATCTGGCGAACTTTGCTTATAAAAAACTCAAAACAGATACTTCTTTATGTGTATATACGAGCTTGCATCCTTTCGCCTTCTCATTCTCTGTAGAAGTATTACTAATATTATTATTGTTTTTGTTAATTTGTTGTTATTCTTACCATTCTCATTGTAATAATTATTATCATTATTATCTAATTTAACTTGAAGCGAGCCAATTGTTATTATTATTATTATTATTATTATTATTATTATTATTATTATTATTATTATTATTATTATTATTATTATTTTAATTTTTTTTTTTTAATTTGAAATTCTCTTTATTCATTCTTCATTATAACAACACACACAAAAAGAGAAGAAGACAAAAAAAACAGCACAATGACAATAGCAATAACAATAATAATGGTGTTGATACTACTACTACTACTACTACTACTACTACTACTACTACTACTACTACTACTACTACTACTACTACTACTACTACTACTACTACTAATACTAATAATACTAATACTACTACTACTACTACTACTACTACTACTACTACTACTACTACTACTACTACTACTACTACTACTACTACTACTACTACTACTACTACTACTACTACTACTACTACTACTACTAATAATAATAATAATAATAATAATAATAATAATAATAATAATAATAATAATAATAATAATAATAATAATAACAATTGGCTCGCTTCAAGTTAAATTAGGAATAAGGAGTACATTGAAAGTTAGATAGCAATTGGTATTTTAGATAGGATGCAAAATCATTCATAACTAAATCATTCCTGCGATCAAAGCATGAAAGAAATTGTGTTTTTTTTTTTTTTGTTTTTTTGTTTTTTTGTTTTTTTTTTGCTCAGAGAATTAGTAAGGTATAGGTTTTTTGCAATCATTGGCGATGTGGATTTTATTTTACTAATTCTTTCAAACAGATGTATTTGTTATTTCGTGATGTTACAAACAAATAGAAATCATGCCTAAAAGAAAAAGAACTTTGCTTACCACATGTTTAAACATGATTTAGGAAGATATTTTTCCGATTATCCATTTACATTCAGTCTTCTTTTGGGTTGCTTTCCGGGCTGTTTCTCTTTTATCTGTGTTTTCGAACCTTGGGTTAGGTCGATATTCTAAACACAGATTATACAGTGAGTTTGATATATCATTATACCATGGCCCTATGCGCTTAGCCATTCATTTCCAAATTTTTTTTAAACCTTTGCTATTCTATTAAAATGTTTTATTTTGTTTTTTTGTTTCTTTGTTTGTTGTTTTTTTTTAATCGAAATCTTACTTAATAGAAACAGATCTTTGCTGATTACCTTTTTAACAATTAATAGCTTTCTATATAATTATATGTATAAAGAAGATTATTTTATATATACTTAATTTTATTGTGTGGCCTTTGCAACCTTGCCCTGTTTTTTTTTTCTCGTCATCGCCCTTTTTTTTTCTTCTCTTTATTATCATAATTCTTGAGCTAGAAAGAAGAACAAAAGTAATAAAAAAAAAACATATAATATTGACTTCTACAATTACAAATGTTCTAACATCATATAATTATGACATTAATCTGTATGTAAGTACTGTATTATTTAAAAAAAAAAAAAATAATAATAATAATAATAATAATAATAATAATAATAATAATAATAATAATAATAATAATGATACATATATATATATATATATATATATATATATATATATATATATATATATATATATATGTATAAACTTTGGTTACCAAGGTGTTCATGTATGTTTGGCGTATATGCTTGATTGATAATTACCGATGTATTTTATTAGTTCAAAATGTTTAATTTTCTGAGGTGGCTTTCTGAGTAGAAGAGGCCTTTCAAAAATGTCTGTTTTCCGTACTTAAATTTGGAAATGGATAGTTTTCTTATAAGAATTGCTAAATTTATAGTTTTGGATTCTTTTGAGGATAATTTTCCTTGTTCTACTCCCAAAAGGATCATAGAAGTTGTAAGTGTCAGTCTTCTTCCGAGCCATATCGCTATCAGATTCTCTGCTTCTGTCCGTAGTGGTCTTACTGCGAGGCATTCAGCAAAGAAGTGCTCTATGTAATCTTCCTGACCGCATCGAGTGCAGTTTCTATTAGGCGCTGTACCCATTTTATTTAACAGTATGTTAGTGGGGTAAACTATTTTGGGGTAATATTGCTCATTATTTTTCATTGTAATGTCTGCAGTCGAGTTTCTTTAGTACATTTGTATGGGATCGACCACATATCTTTCGGAACTTGATAGTTAAATTTGTTGTTCCAAAATGTGGTAGCATGCGATGGCTCAAATTCTGCTATAAGTTGTAACATACCTTTTCTCTTTGATTTTCCAATTTCTTTACCTCTGAATAGATATTTGATTTCAGTAGGGTTATGTGCTTGAGGTTTATTCTGTGTAATAAAGAGTTTAAGAAGGTTATAGTCTAAATGTCGTGCTGGATACATTCCAGTCTTTCTTGTGAATTCCTCCAGACTTATAAAGTCATTTCCGTTATATAAATCATTTACAAAAATTATATTATTTTAATGCAAATTTCATTCTAGAGAGATTCATTGTGGTTTGTTAGATATTTGTTATTGAAAATTGGTTGCTTCATAAAATCTTGCGGCTCACTGTGTTTATTAAAAGTTGCCCACGTTTCTAATACCCGCTTCCAAAATTGGTTTTTAACTTTCTTAATACCTTTGATGGTTCTGCTTGAGCTAAGAAAAACCGCCTTACCCGCGACTGGTCTCATTGTCTGAAAGGCTATTGTTTTCCAATCTTCTTCTGGTCCTGTGCATACAGCTTCTGCCCATTGTAAGAAGGCTGCAGATTGTATCCGAGAAATGTGAAACATGTTAAGCCCTCCGTTTTTTGTATCACTGCAAAGCACTTTTCTTTTAATTTTTTCAAACGCCCTAGTATTCGAGAATTTCTTTTTCCAGAGAAAACGGAATAAAATTCTGTTTATTTGTATAAGGACTTTTTCTGATAGGCCAATGCTACTGATGATTTAGTTTATTTTGCTTAAGATTAGTGTTTTTCAAATAATGATTTTTCCTTTAATAGATAAATCTCTTTTTCCCCATAAACACAGCGTTTTTTCTATTTTTTCCAGTCTTCCTTTCCAGTTATCTTCAATTTCTCCTGCAGAGTATAGACTGCTAAAATGTATTCCTAGAATTTTGATCTTGTCCACACATCTTATGTTACCAATTTTTTCTGTTTGGGCTAAAGTATTTGATAGAATCATTGCATTAGACTTATTTTCATTTAATTGTAAACTGGAAAATAAGCTAAACTTTTTTATTTGGGCCAATACCTCTCTGAAGTCAGTTTCATTACTTAAAAAAAGTGTGGTGTCATCTGCATACTGAAGTATCTTTATACTAAGCGCTGAGTTCACTATTTTAACTCCGCTAATGTTATTGTCCTGGCGAATGCTTATTGTGAGCATTTCTACGGCCATGATGAAAAGCATTGGGGAAATAGGACATCCCTGGCGAACTGCTCTTTCTAGATAAAAATATTCAGAATACATTCCAGCATCTTTAACATTAGCTTGGCGATCAGTCACTAAAATTTTAATCCAGGATTTCAAGTTTTTACCAAATCCAAACTTTTCAAGTGCTTCTGGTATGAGTGAGGTTGATAATGTGTCAAAAGCTTTTGAATAATCTAAGCTCAGGACAATACTTTTCCTTATTGCTTTCATGAATTATAATATCATTTATTTGTCTGATAGTTGTTGATATATTTCTTCCTTTTACAAAACCCGTTTGATTATTATGTATGATGTGCGGTAGAATTTTCTTTATTCTAAGTGCAAGTGCTTTTGATATTATTTTATAATCCGCATTGGTGAGACTAATGGGGCGCCAGTTAGTTAAATTTTCTTTTGGTAGGCCCTTCCCTTTATGGATAAGCCCTATTGTTCCTTGCCTTTGAGAGGGACATAATTTTCCTTCCTGCTGGCTGTAATGTAGAGAATCCATAAAAAAAATCCATTATGTCATGCCAAAAGAATTTGTACAGTTCTGCGGGCAAGCCGTTGGGACCTGGTGCAGATCCATTTCCCATGCTCTTCAATGCTTCCTTTATTTCATGTTCTGTTATGTCCGCCTCAGTTTGATGTCTTTGCTGCACTGTTAAAGTAGGAAATTTTAAGTTCCTTGAAAATAAGTTGGCTTTCATCATCTCTACTGATTCATCTTCTCTGTACAATTCTTCATAGTAACTTTTAATTTCTTTAATGATCTCAGAACCATCGGTCACTATTTCTCCATCTCTTTTGACTAAACGGTTGATAGTGTTATTCCCGGCCCTACTCTTTTCTAGGTTTAGAAAAAAATTTGGTGTTTTTTTCCCCTTCTTCGATCCATTTTATTCCAGCTCGTATTTGTGCTCCCTTAGTTTTCTCCATTTCCATCAACTCTAATTTCTTTTGTAGCTTTAATTTTTCTTCTTGAACAGTTCTGTTTTTTTTTTTTTTTTGGATCTATCACAAATTCTTTTTCAGTTGTTTCAAGGGTACTTCGCAAAGCGTGGGAATCATTATATTTTTTAATTGCGCAGTTTTGCTCAACTGTTGGCTTATGCTTTTTATTTCGGCTTTTATTAACTCCCGTTTCATATGGGAATTTAGATTTATGTAAGTGGGATCGTTTTTAACTGATTCAAGAAAACTTTTTATTTCCAAAATATCGTTTTTATCTTTTAGAAGGCTGGTGTTTAGTTTATAATGGGATCTTCCTTTCTTTTTTTTTTTGCAGAGATAACATGCATATAACCGCTTGATGATCTGAGAAACCAATGTTTTTTATGCTCGTGTTTATAACTTTACTTTCTAAGATTGGGTCGAGTAAGATGTAGTCCAGACGTCGAGCTACGTTCCCCCTACTACACGTGAAATTTTTTCTGTGTTGGATGGTGTTCTCTCCAACAATCTGCAACTTATTGACAATTCATCCAATTCTTAAACATCTCAACCATATTCTGATTATGTTTGTTGCCGGATATAATACCTAGGGTATTGTCAGCAACAATGTTGAAATCCCCAAGATAGACTATTTCGCTATACGTATTCATTTTTTTATAAACGGCATTAGAGAGTTCAGTTAGGAAATTTATTTTTCCTTTATCATCACATGGTGCATAAGCGTTAATTACCATCATGCTTCTATCTTCTACTTTAATCTCTGACATAATTTATCTCTCCTTACTTTCAAAATGTGTCATGTTTTTCTCCTCTATTTTTTTTGTCAAATATGGTTATCAAACCTTTGCTTCGCTTAGTACCTGCTGATAGATGAATCGTTCCTGGCCATTCTTTTTGTAATATATTTAAATCCTCCTTCGGTAGGTCTCTTGGAGAGCGGCGAATGATATTTTGTCTTCTCTTATTAACCTAAACAATGTTTTCCTTTTCTTAACGTTCCTTAATCCCTGAACATTCAGGGTCATAAATTTCAAGTCTTTAGCCATTTGTGAAATTGTTTTGATGTGTTTATGAATTGTATACATTTTTTTTTTTGTTTGCTCTGTCATCAGAAAACCCTCAATAGGGGGCTCACACGTTTTTATTTTTCTCCTTTAGCCTTCCGAGAACAGGGTTCCTTCCCGTAAGATGGTGTGTCTGGGTGTGCCCTCTTACAACTTAAGGATCCAGCTCTTTGTAAATAATTTCGAATACACATGTATCTGTTTCTTTGTTTCTTTCATTCTTCCTTCCCCTTTCTCCTTCAGACTCAACTTGACTTGATGTCAACCTGGAGCCAATTTGTCCGCTTTGAGGTTCACCTCTTTCTCCATTTTTTTGTCCCTTTTCTTTGCTATTATTGCTTTTTGCTTGTGTATCTTCCTTATCGGAGGAACAGCTGGCATCGGATTCTCCCTCACAGCGGCTGTCTCTATTATAGATATTGCCATTAAGGTTGTTTTTTCGTTTGCTTGATTTGTTCATTTTCTTTTTCTTTCTTGATGACATATTTTCATGTTCATGTGTTCCTAGTTCAGGTAATTCTTCTTTTTCATTCTTTTGTAACTTTGTATTAATAATCGCTTGATTTGAATTTAGTTCATCGTGACTTTGCTTCGACGCTTCTTCTTTCTCTTCCTCTTGTTCGTTTTCTTCTTCTGCTATCTCCGGTGTGGAGAGCTTGGTCTGAGGTACCAATGCTGTACCACTACCAGTTTCTGTGTCAGGCGAGCCTGTTCGACACATAGCTTCAGTATGACCTGTTTTGTGGCATATAAAGCATTTTTTTTTACTAGGCATCTCTCTATAAAACAGTTTAGCCTTATAGGGGCCAATATCCATAATTTTTTCTAATGGAGTTTTTGGAAGATTGATGAAGACAAATCTTCGTCCAGATAACCATCCTGTGAGCTTTCCTTCTCGATCCCTGATTTCTTCCAGTTTTAGGGCAGAACGGAGTTTTTACTCCTTTCTTTATTAAAGCAGCTTCAATAGTCGCATTGGCGATGGATAGCGGAATATCTGACACCGTTAGTCGCGTACCGGGGATCAGAATTCCATCTGGTCCTTTGACCAAAATAAGATTCTGGCTGGCAACTGCGACCATTATCCCCCTGACAGCCAGGCCTTGTCGTAATAGGTTGGCCCTTGCTTCAGAAGTGTTGAGATACACGCGCCACAGAGCGCCAATTCTTTGGGCCCCTAACAGCCCGCCTCTACCAACTACCTTAGCTATAGCTACACCCAATTCATAATTGTCCACCTTGGGATCTTCTGGGAGATCACGGCTTAAAATGGAAGCTGGTGGAACGGTCGTCATTATTAGGTAATCTAGATTATTTGAGGCTGACTTAGATGTTAGTAAAACTCAATGAAGTTATGAACTGTGCGATCCTTCTGAGTAATCTCGAAGCAAGTCACCGTGTTTCTTTCTCCAGTGTAAATAGAGAGGTGTGATATGTTAGTGACACAGACCCAATAGCTTTGTTTTACCCCTTGAAAGAGAAAAAAAAGAAATCCAAAGGAAAAAAAACAACAAAAACAAAAGAAAACAACAACACCAAACAAAACAACAAACAGTAAACCAAACCAGCAGGTCCTTTTAGATCTAAAGACGATGCAGTGAACATTGATTTTGGGGAAGGAGACCCTTCTAACTTAAAGGCGGAATGCCAATGGCAGAAAAGACAACCTTTGACACTTGGTGTCTTCTTGATCAGAGAGAAAAATTAAGGAGAACAAATCAATAACTGACAACCGGATAAGTCTATGGATTCAAAACCAATAGATTATCTAGATCAGATATCTTACATACTCACAAAAAAATCCACCAGAAACAAACCAAAATTTGAAACTAGATCACCAAAAAAATCACCACGAAGAAAACATGACCGACACCGTCGAGTCTCCGGAAGCAATTATTTATTATTTATTTATTTATTTATTTATTTATTATGATTATTATTATTATTATTATTATTATTATTATTATTATTATTATTATTATTATTATTATTATTATTATTATTATTATTATTATTATTATTACTATTATTATTATTATTATTATTATTATTATTATTATTATTATTATTATTATTATTATTATTATTATTATTATTATTATTATTATTATTATTATTATTATTATTATTATTATTATTATTATTATTATTATTATTATTATTATTAGAAATCATCCCTGTTTTTGTAGTTTTTATTAATGTATGGGTCTGAAATTATATGAATGGGCCATGACAGGTTCGGTTCTTCTTTATTTCCACTGCTATAACATTTACAGATTTGGCCTTCACTCAGCCAATACCCACTGTTCAAATATCCGCATATCACATAGTTATTCTCAGCCCACGGCAGGCAAGGCTAAGCTGAGATGATGAATGTGCAAACTTATTCCTACAGTGTTTTAGTTTTTTTTCCGGCGTTCAATAAGTCTGTCCTCTTCCTTTTATTCCTGATCAATCCAAGTTTATGCCAGCTTATGTAGCCGTGACGCTCCCTAATGATCCTCAGATTATCCCGGAGTTTGACATTAACACCCACAGCAACCTGTACACGGCCATCTCGGCTCTCAACAAAATCCGCCTGGACCCCTCGGCCGGCGCCACGCGATTGGACAAAGTCTTGAGATACGTCACAACCAAGAGCTTCCGGCGCTCCGTGGCCAGGCGCAACTCTGCGCAGGTAAGGTACCTCTACACTTCCGGTGGGTGCAGTAGGACTGGCATGCAAGTCTGTGAATAGCTCAACCTCTTCGAGTTTTTTTCCCGTATAGTTTGGACATCTTGGACCTGTGGGATTATTAGAGAGTTCCGCTTCGTAGGAAAAAAAGAATTTTTTTTTTAAATATAATAGTTAGGTTGGTGGCAAAATATGAAGAACAAACCATAACCTGCTTTAAAACATGAGAGTAAAAGTAAAATGTCTCGTCCTTAGTTTGTGGTACCAATAAGGTTTTGATATTTTATGAGGAGGTGAACTGATCTAGATTAGATCTCCGTATATTTCGAGGCTTTCACGTAATCAATTGATTATATAATAACTTTTCTTACCAGATAGAATTGTTAGATTTTCTCAACAAACAAAAAAAACAAAAAATATTTAATTTTTT
Organism: Elysia crispata; assembly: GCA_033675545.1. Classification (NCBI taxonomy): domain Eukaryota; kingdom Metazoa; phylum Mollusca; class Gastropoda; family Plakobranchidae; genus Elysia; species Elysia crispata. Next base: position 931,479 of record JAWDGP010007018.1, read on the forward strand.
TTTTTAAATGTCGTTTCTGGAGATGTAACTGTAATAAGTGGCCTATATATAAAATGCCGCATAAATTTCCCTGCATTGTATATTTATGACAATTTAACTTTCAATGTACTGAAAAGGCTTTGTGTGTCTAATGCGTCTGACCATTTTCAATACTTCTATTATGTCCATTGTTCAGATCGTTATCCTGCTGACGGCTAGCGCCTCTGACAACCTGAACAGAGTCAAGAAGGAAGCCAGGCGCGCCAGAAAAACTGGGGTCGATGTCGTTACTGTAGGTGAGTTCAGAGGTCACAGAAGGGTATGAACAGGACTGGTCTGTAGCAGAAAAACTGGGGTCGAGGGCGTTACTCTAGGTGAGTTAAGAGGTCACTGTAGGGTATGAACAGGACTGGTCTGTAGCAGAAGAACTGGGGTCGAGGACGTTACTGTAGGTGATTTCAGAGGTCACTGTAGGGTATGAACATGACTGGTCTGTAGGGAGATTGGGTTGGATTCGCACCCTGATTGTAAAGATAAAAGTATAGAGATCGTTATAGGAAGAGCCTGGATCTGAGTCTCTTACTGAATCTGGGCACAGAAGTCTTATAAGGGGATCACAAGGTTTGTATCCAGAAAAATTGGATCTGAAGCTCTTGCTGAATCTGGGTACACGGGTCTTATAAGTGGACAACAAGGTTTGTATCGAAAAAATTGGATCTGAGGCTCTTACTGAATCTGGGACAGAGGTCTTATAAGGGGATCACATGGTTTGGATCTGAGGCTCTTACTGAATCTGGGTACAAAGGTCTAATGAGGGATAACAAGGTTTGGATATGAGGCTCTTACTGAATTTGGGTACAGAGGTTTAATTAGGGGATCACATGGTTTGAATCTGAGGCTCTTACTGAATCTGGGTACAGAGGTGTAATGAGGGGATAACAAGGTTTGGATCTGAGGCTCTTACTGAATCTGGGTACAAAGGTTTTATAAGGGGATAACAAGGTTTGGATCTAGAAAAAAATTGGATTTGAGGCTCTTACTGAATCTGGGTACAGAGGTCTTATAAGGGGATCACATGTTATGGATCTGAGGCTCTTACTGAATCTGGGTACAGAGGTCTTATAAGGGGATAACAAGGTTTGGATCTAGAAAAACTTGGATTTGAGGCTCTTACTGAATCTGGGCACAGAGGTCTTATAAGGGGATCACATGGTTTGGATCTGAGGCTCTTACTGAATCTGGGCACAGAGGTCTTATAAGGGGATCACATGTTATGGATCTGAGGCTCTTACTGAATCTGGGCACAGAGGTCTTATAAGGGGATAACAAGGTTTGGATCTAGAAAAACTTGGATTTGAGGCTCTTACTGAATCTGGGCACAGAGGTCTTATAAGGGGATCACATGGTTTGGATCTGAGGCTCTTAGTGAATCTGGGTACAGAGGTCTAATGAGGGGATAACAAGGTTTGGATCTGAGGCTCTTACTGAATCTGGGTACAGAGGTCTAATGAGGGGATAACAAGGTTTGGATCTGAGGCTCTTGCTGAATCTGGGTACAGAGGTTTTATTAGGGGATAACAAGGTTTGGATGTAGAAAAACTTGGATTTGAGGCTGTTACTGAATCTGGGTACAGGGGTCTAACAAAGGGATCACATGGTTCGTAATTATGGTGTTTGGTCCGACACTCATACTGTATCTGGTTATAGGGATCTATGTACAGGAGAACAACGAGCGTGTATTTATTTTAGAATGGAAGTTTGAAGTTTGGATGCTCTTTCTTTACAGCAAACAATGAAATGATGTGGAGCACCCTCTAGTCTTCTAAAGTCGTTGATATCTTAACTGTACCTTTGGCTTACCAGATTATTCTGCCTTATTTCTAATACGTTTGCCTTATAAAATACTGACATCTAACTTCTGACTAGCTATTTTACATGGGATATCCTGATGTTTCATTTGTCTGAGATAGTTTATCAGTTACTTTATTTTCCAAGCCTCATTCATCATGCGCCTGAAAAAAGCACCCCCTTCTGTCCATCATTACCGCAGTTTCTTCCTCATATGTGAAAGATTCCTCCGTCTCTCACTCCTCACCCAACGTCCTTGACCCTCCCCCCTCCCTCCCTCAGCTGTTGGAGACTCCGTCAACCCCGAGGAGCTGCGGATCATTGCTGGCGATGAGAAACCAGGCTTCTTCAACATCCTGCACAACTTCAAGAGCCGCTATGACGGCAGCCAGGGAAGGCAGGCCCTGTTCAGGGTGCCCAGGTTTGAGGAGCTCGAAACGATTGTCCAGGAGATCGTCATACAGACCTGTACAGGTGGGAGGCTGGTGTGCATGTATGCCATACATCATTAACATAATTAACATAATTAACATAATTTCTGGTACATGCTCATACACATATAGTCATACATCATGTTACGGATAGAGGAACATGAACATGTAACCATAAACAGGGGGCGCGCATAGGCACAATTCATACTTTGTATGTGGGAGAGAGAGAGAGAGAGAGAGAGAGAGAGAGAGAGAGAGAGAGAGAGAGAGAGGGGGGGGGGGGGAGTTGAATTTGTCAGAAAAATCGTGACTTAACTAAAAACGACATGTTTAAGTTACTGACAGTATCAGAAGAAGGTCGGTGAGGGACGGGAAGGGGCGGCAACTTGCCGGAGAGCCATCTTAGAACGTGTGAGACTTCCCTGTGGGTTATGACAGTAAAGCAGTTGTGCAGACACAGAGACAGACAAACAGATCAGCCAACTACAAATAAAGCCAAGTCTGTCTTTTCGTTGTTTTCACCATCCTCTCCTGTTCCTCTATTTGCAGCCGACAAGTCACCAGTGCCAGTCTCAGACCAGGGTAAGTTTTCCCTCCTAGCGACCACACTTAAGTTTGCTCAATTCTTCTCTTTATCTTCACACACGCAACTCTCTTCTTCTCCTTCTCTTTTTTTAGAAATATTGCGACGTCATTTTTTTTTTTCAAAGTTTTGTAGAATTAAAGAGGTATTAAATAGCTAAAGTGCAACTGCACCTTTATTTCTTTTTCTGTCGCCCCCATTCTCCCTCTCTATCTATCTATTTCCCTCCCTCTCTCTCTCTCTCTCTCTCTCTCTCTCTCTCTCTCTCTCTCTCTCTCTCTCTCTCTCTCTTCTCTCTTCTCTTTTACTCTTTCATCTATCTGTCTATCTCTGTTCCCACCATCTTATTTTTCCCTTCCCCTCTTCATTTCTCTTTGTATCCCTCAGCCCTTTTTCTTTCCACTCCCATCCAAATTATCTGTTTCACATTATATTCTTCACCTTTCGCCTCTTTTTCATAACTTTTCTCTTCCTCGACTCCTCCTCCACATCTTCATCAACCTTCTTTCCTTGATCTCCTGCTCCTGTGATTTTCTCCCTCCATGTCTCCCTCCTCTTGTACCTCTATCGCTCCATGCCTCATTCTTTTTGTATCTCTATCCCTCCATGTCTCCTCCTTTTTTCCCTCTATCCCTCTATTTCTCCCACGTCCTGTACCTCTATTCCTCCATGTCTCTTTACTCCTGTACATCTTTTCCTCCATGTCTCCCTCTTCATATGCCTCTCTCCCTCCATGTGTCCCTCCTCTTGTACCTCTCTCCCTCTATGTCTCCCTCCTCTTGTACCTCTCTCCCTCCATGTCTCCCTCTTCATATGCCTCTCTCCCTCCATGTCTCCTTCCTCTTGTACCTCTCTCCCTCCATGTGTCCCTCCTCTTGTACCTCTCTCTCTCCATGTCTCCTTCTTCATGTGCCTCTCTCCCTTCATGTCTCTCTCCTCTTGTGCCTCTCTCCCTCCATATCTCCTTCCTCTTGTACCTCTATCCCTCCATGTCTCCCTCCTCTTGTACCTCTATCCCTCCATGTCTCCCTCCTCTTGTACCTCTATCCCTCCATGTCTTCCTCCTCTTGTACCTCTATCCCTCCATGTCTCCCTCTTCTTGTACCTCTATCCCTCCATGTCTCCCTCCTCTTGTACCTCTCTCTCCATGTCTCCCTCTTCTTGTACCTCTATCCCTCCATATCTCCTTCCTCTTGTACCTCTCTCTCTCTCTTCATATCTCCCTCCTCTTGTACCTCTATCCCTCCATGTCTCCCTCCTCTTGTACCTCTATCCCTCCATGTCTCCCTCCTCTTGTACCTCTATCCCTCCATGTGTCCCTCCTCCTGTGCCTCTCTCCCTCCATATCTCCCTCCTCTTGTACCTCTCTCTCCATGTCTCCCTCTTCTTGTACCTCTATCCCTCCATGTGTCCCTCCTCTTGTGCCTCTCTCCCTCAACGCTCCCCTTCTCTTTCCCCAGCGTGCGGCACGCGGCAGGAGGCGGACATGATGTTTGTGATGGACAGCGCGAGTGCGGGGAAGAAGAACACAAAGAAGACGCTAGACTTCATGAAGAAGGTCGCCAATAAGGTGGAGGTCGGCAAGAGGAAGGTCCAGATGGGACTCATCAGCCCCGACGAGTGTGACACTGTGGCACAGCCGTTCAGGTAAGCAACACAGTCGAGCGTTCTCAGAGAGTCAGACAGACAGACAGACAGACAAAAGGAGAGACAGATTGTATATATTTTTTTCTTTATCTGATTTTATCTTTTTTTTAATAAAGCCCTGGTATTTTTTTTCTCCACTCCCAGACTGGGCAGTCATAAGAACCGGAATCAGGTCATGTCATCCTTGGAAAAGAGCCAAGGGGAAGAACTCTCCAGGCTTCTCCGAGATATGCGCAAAGACGGCTTCAAGAAGAAGGAGGGTGGCCGGTGGGGGGCTAAGAAGGTAAACAAGCTAGCTGTTTGTTGCTAAGTATGTAATCTGACTAGCTGGATGTGGCTAAGTATGTAACCTGACTAGCTGGGTGTGGCTGAGAAGGTAAATACCTTAGCTGTTTGTTGCTAAGTATGTAACCTGACTAGCTGTGTGTGGCTAAGTATGTAACCTGACTAGCTGGGTGTGGCTAAATATGTAACCTGACTAGCTGTGTGTGGCTAAGAAGGTAAACAAGCTAGCTGTTTGTTGCTAAGTATGTAACCTAACTAGCTGTGTGTGGCTAAAAAGGTAACTTGACAGAATTTTGTTGCTAAGAAGGGAGCCTGACTAGTTATTTGTTGCTAGAAAGGTAATTTGACTATTTGTTGTTGGTGTTGTTGTTGCTGAGAAGGTAGCTATCTGTTACAAGGAGGGAAAGGTGACTTGCTTTTTGTTGCGTGGATGGTAACCTGATTAGCTCTTCGCTGCTAAACCGTTTACCTAAGTAGTTACTTGTTTTTAGAAGGTAACTTTACTAGCTATTTATTGCTCAGTCAATAACTATTTGTTGCTTTTGAGAACTTTCTGTTCCTCAATTTACACAGTCGTGAATTTGAAATCCTGATCCCATCGTCTTACATTCAGGTGCCATCCATCATACCACAACTTGATGCGACGAAGCTACCCGCTTTGTAAAGAGGTTTAATAAGAGTTTCGCTTATTACTGTAAATGCTACAAAACGAAGAAATAGAGTAAATCGCTGCAAATTATGTTGTCGTCATTAGAAACGCAGTAGATAAATCTCTTTTCATGTTTCATAGCATCTAAAAAACAGCAGTCTTTTGTATTAGAATCTCAAAAGTAAACATGGGTGGACTCAAAGTGCCACGGCAAGCTATCACAGATAACAGATCACGGCTGATAATGACAAGATTCCAGGTCCAGTCGGATTTCTGAAGAACTTAGAACTCTGACAATCTTATCCCCTGGGTTTTGAACCTATGAAGAAGTGTCATTGCTGAATTGGGGACAGATGTTCTGTCATTGAATTTCAACGTTTCTGAATCTATAATTGAAAGGAGATACACAGAAATCTGATATTGCTCGCTCATATACTGAAAAACCTAGTTCTATCAACCACTTCGGTTTAAAGTTTTTCACTCAGGTTAGCTCGTCATTTGTTTTTGTTTTTTTTTTTGTTTTTTGTTGTTTTTTTTTTTAAATCTTTTGTCAGTGTGCGTCACATTAGAAGTAATGAAAGAGGCAGAGACAAAAAAATTACAGGCAGATAATTTAAAGAAAGCTATAGAAGCAGAGCCTAAGAGAGACACAGCAAGAGAAAAGAGAGAGTATTAGAGAAAGACTGGCCTATGTATAGATTGCGGTTAGATCGATAAAGAAATGTAGATATACATATATGGAGAGACACAGAGAGATATAAGGGTAGTTGTTATGGGAGAACTCTATGAGAGCATGATTACAAGATATAAACATTGGATTTAATGCTCACGTGCCAGTACTTTGCAACATGTATCCCAATAGCATTGTAGTTTGTTATGCTTCCACTTGTATTGATTTGCGGTTTGTTGTTTTTCTTCAGATTGCTGTTGTTCTCATTGATGGTATCCTAGAGAAACCTATGCAGGCTTTGAAAGAGGCCAGGCGGGCCAATATTAAAGGCATTGAGGTGAGAGATCAGCCAAGTAATTGCACAAAAGGGACGAGAGAGAGGGGGGTGGGGGGTGGGGGGTAGATATATATATATATAGAGAGAGAGAGATGGAGATAGAGAGAGAGGGGATATTTATATATATATATATATATATATATATATATAGAGAGAGAGAGAGAGAGAGAGAGAGAGAGAGAGAGAGAGAGAGTCAGTCAGAGGTAAATAAGTTCACTAAAACTAATGTGAACTATTTAAATACAAATAATTATGAAGTTAAGAATTACGTTTTTGGCCTCTTTTTTACACAGGGCCCTGCTACTCTACTCGCATACACTCCGTTTAATACATCTACTTTCATTTTCTCTTTTTTCTTTTTTTTTTTTTCTACTATAGTGAATGCGATTTCACACAAAGTTAAGTTTTATAGTTGTGAGACATTAGCTCTACTTAAACTCACTGTTAGCGTATCAAGCAATAGCGTCTACAGTATTGAACATTGCACAAGAAGAAATATTTACAACAAAATTATCTTATCTAGTTTTGCTTAGATCTTCGAAATGCTTCGGATTGTTGATGAGAATTCACGACTTCTAACGAAGGGACATAACTCTTTGTAAAATCGCTTTCCTTATAAACTTAAGACTTTCCTCAAAACCCAAACATGATTGTTCCTGATTGGCTGCGCTTATTCCCAACCGGTTTAGAAACGAACTAGATCTAGATCTTGATTAATTCTATATGATATACGCCGTGGTGGTTGGGAACAAGCAAATCTAACGGGTAGGAATAGACATTTCGTTGTTCAAGCTGATTCTGCAAACAGTGACCCTCAAAACCCAACCCTATAGCTCTTTTGGGTACTTTCAGCACTCTCTCCATTGGTTGTTGTTGTTGTTGTTGTTGTTTTTGTTGTTGTTGTTCTCGTCTTTTTTTTTTTTTTTTGCTTACTTTTCCCTTGACTGTATCGATCTTTTTTATAGTCTTAGACATTTTATTAAGTTGAAAATGTGACACTGACTCCATGGTTTGGTAGTGACTGTGACACTGTTGTTCTTCAGGTGTTTATCATCGTAGTCGGCACGCAACCGACGCAGCCGGAGATTGAGGAAATGTGTGCCTACCCGCCGTCAGATCACCTGTTCAAGGTTCCCAGCTACGAGAAACTCACCGAGCTGGAGGATAACCTCATCGACATGCTCTGCGAAGGTCAGCAGTAGAAACAGTAGTAGTAGTAGTAGTAGTAGTAGTAGTAGTAGTAGTAGTAGTAGTAGTAGTAGTAGTAGTAGTAGTAGTAGTAGTAGTAGTAGTAGTAGTAGTAGTAGTAGTAGTAGTAGTAGTAGTAGTAGTAGTAGTAGTAGTAGTAGTAGTAGTAGTAGTAGCAGTAGTAGCAGTAGTAGCAGTAGTAGTAGTAGTAGTAGTAGTAGTAGTAGTAGTAGTAGTAGTAGTAGTAGTAGTAGTAGTAGTAGTAGTAGTAGGAGGAGGAGGAGGAGGAGGAGGAGGAGGAGGAGGAGGAGGAGGAGGAGGAGGAGGAGCAGTAGTAGTAGTAGTAGTAGTAGTAGTAGTAGTAGTAGTCGTAGTAGTAGTAGTAGTAGTAGTAGTAGTAGTAGTAGTAGTAGTAGTAGTAGTAGTAGTAGTAGTAGTAGTAGTAGTAGTCGTAGTAGTCGTAGTAGTAGTAGTAGTCGTAGTAGTAGTAGTAGTCGTAGTAGTAGTAGTAGTAGTAGTAGTAGTAGTAGTAGTAGTAGTAGTAGTAGTAGTAGTAGTAGTAGTAGTAGTAGTAGTAATTATGTAGCAATATGTTAAACTCCAGCACCAGCTGTAACATCTTACATCTTATTTATCAAAAGGAGAAGCGGGGAAGTAACATGTGTATGTTTTTCTTTCTATTTTGTTGTTAACAGAGTTGTAGCCCGTTGCGGTAAACTCGGCCAGCCTGGGTGTGGAGCACAGGGCTGTCTGTGTTTGTACAGTCACACAGTGTACATAGACCTGCACATCCAATCTCTTCACGTGCGGCACAAATTAGAGGGGAAAAGTTGAAAAGCATAGGGAGTGAAAAAAAGGCATTAATGTTAGGCTTTTATTTATTTTTTTTTAAGAGTTTGAAATTTTGATATTAAAGTTTCAAATTTGAAGGTGAAGTTTTTGAGAGATTGTAAGCTTTTAATTACCACTTGATAGAAAATAAACACCAAGGCCAATGTAAAGTCAAATATGATTGTATAAACTGCAACAATGCTTTAATGTTACATGTTGGTATTTTTTTCTTTTTTAATGTATCACTGTTTATTCTGCAATAAATTATTAATTCGCATTTAATAGTTGTAAGATTAACATTAACATTATTATTATTATTATTATTATTATTATTATTATTATTATTATTATTATTATTATTATTATTATTATTATTATTATTATTATTATTATTATTATCATTATTGCTATTATTATTATTGTATCATTAACCATATGGACAATTGGTATTTTCATAAGTGATTGATCTTGTCCCAACTTACACAAACAATTGTGTAGTTTAACAATTACGATAGACACGCCACTGGCTTCCTCTCTATCTACCAAAACCGCTGTAACTTCGCTTTATTTATTCCTCCTGGAGAGACTTGACCTGCATTGCTTTATTTGCATCCAAGATGCCTTCAAACAGTTTGTAAAAAAAAACAGGCATTGATTTTAAAATCTTTTAGTCGCTTAATAAACTAGTTTTCATTTTGAAATCTCGAAAAATCAGCATTTTACAAGCTGTATAAATAGAAGTCACCTGTTCTCTTTTTATCTTGCCTATGTCTGGTGTTTCTTCTCTGGCTAGAAATTATGTAGGATCAAATGTGATATTTATTTCAAGAGAGTCTGGGCGATGAAGCTCGGAGAGCGGATGGAGAAAGGAAGGGGGAAGAGGAGGGGGGGGGGGGAGTTGAGGGGAAGGAGGACAAGGAGAAGGAGAAGTTATATATTATGTAATTAAATTAATTTTACCTTTTTTGTCTTCTGCTTTTGTTTTGAAAGTAAAAACTTTCCTGGGTTACAAAATCTTTACAACGGCGTTTTGAAATTGTAGACTCCTTCACCCTTTTTATAGACCCAGGTGTGGGTTATGCATTTATGATTTAAAAAAAGATTATTCTCTTTATGATATTATTACTATAATGGCCGCCGCTCTCTTTAAAACACTCCATTGCATTGTACCAATATTAATGACTGTACAGTATCTTTCTGGTGCCATAATTCTGTTACATGTCTCTGATTTTCTCTCTTTATCTCGTGACTGTTTGATATGGACGAAAGACTATAATTTTTTCCCTTTGATTCGTGAAGTTTTCCTATACCAAAGATGTCATATAAATGTATTTACAACCGCGGTGTCAATAAAACTGCAGCGTCTATGCATTTGAGGCGGATGTTCAACTTAAGCGAAAAATAGCTATGGCGTAACTTGACACAAATCCAGCGTGAAAATAAGGCTACGGAGTAAATACAAGTAGGTCGTGAAAATAACAATGACATAAATATAACTGTTGTGTAAATCTCATTGTAAATTAATTTATACATAATGTTGAGGCTGTAAATAAGATTATCACACGCTGGATAACCGTGTATAAATAATCCCAATTTTTGACTAAATGGAATACACTTGGTTTATACTTGGGTAACACCTGGTTGCATACTCGATTTTTACATGGGTAAAACTTGTACTGTTTTAATTTGTGTGGACAGAATCTATCTTCTTTAGATCTGATTTAATAACGTGAAGCAATACATTTTATATTACTGTTTAATATTGCTATTTCTTTTGTTATATAATTTATCGTTTCAATATGGTGCTTTTTTATTGAACAAAAATTTGATCGGTAAAAATTTTACCTGTAAGTTTCATAAAGAGATAATTGCAAATTGTATGTACAAAGTATGTCACGTAATGATGTTTTCTCTCAAGGAAATGATGAAATATTTTTATATGAAATGACATCTTTTATCTTGCTGCTCCCGTCAATGTTTTGTTTTTGTTTTTGTTCTTGGTGTTGTATTGTCGCTACATGAAATTGAAAAGAGATGATCTATCTAAAATAAGCGCGTTACATAACTCATCTCAAAATACATGTGAAATTTAAAACACACATGTCGTTATCATTTTGTAAATCGTAACTTGGCTTCTCTGCCACTTTCTGGAGCGTAACGACGAATTAAGGCAGTAATTATCTCTACTGAGGAGCGTATTTCAGCTACAGCTCCTAAAATATACTGAGGAGCGTATTTCAGCTACAGCTCTTGCAATCTCTACTGAGGAGCGAATTTACTCTAAAGCTCTTTAATTTCTACTGAAGAGGTCTAGCTTAAATGCGGATAATTAATACCCTGAAAAGTGAAATTTAATTTTAGATGTAGTTGTCTGCAGTCAACATATTCCAGCTAAATATTTAATTAATCGCACCGTGGATCGTATGGTAGCTATACTGTAATTATTTGTACTAGGATAGTATTCTAGCTTTAGTTTAAATTATTCGCACCTGGTATCTTATTTGCACTTAGGATCCTATTCTAGCTGGACATTGATAATTCGCACCTAGGATCTTATTCTAACTATAGATTTGATTACTCGCACCTAGGTTCTTATTCTAGCTATAGATTTGATTACTCGCACCTAGGGTCTTATTCTAGCTATAGATTTATTTATTCGCACCTTGTACAGTTTTCTCACTTACGATCGTGTTCTAGCTTTAGTTTAAATTATTCGATCCTTAGGTTGTATTCTAGCTATTGATGGAATTATCTACACCGAAAAGCATACGAGATATAGATGGAATTATCTGCGCCTAGAAACAAACCCTAGCTATAGACGCAATTATCGATACCTAAGAACAAACCATAGCTATAGATGCAATTATCGACACCTAATAGCAAACCATACCTATAGACGCCTAAGAGCAAACCCTAGCTATAGATGCATTAATCTACGCCTAGGAGCAAACCCTAGCTGTAGATGCAATAATCGACACCTCTGAGCAAACCCTAGCTTTAGACGCCTGAGATGAAACCTTAGCTATAGACGCTTATGAGCAAACCCTTACTATAGAAGTCTAAGAGCAAACTCTAACTATAGACGCCTAAGAGTAAAGCTTAGCTATATATGGAAATATCTGCACCTAAGGGCAAACCCTAACTATTTATAGCATTAGCTATAGACACCTAAGAGCAAACCCTCACTATAGATATAATCATCTGCACCTAAGAGCAAACCCTAGATATAGACGCCTAAGCGCAAACCCTAGCTATAGAAGCCTAAGACCAAACCCTAGCTATAGACGCTTATGAGCAAACCCTAGCTATAGAAAAGCCTAAGAGCAAACCCTAGCTCAGAAACTCAGAGAACTGTACCTTAGACCAAACTGTCACTGAGTGAGATGTAAACCGTACATGGGAATCTTCTTTTTGACACTTCCAGGCGGACTCAACTTTTCATGGAATTTCATAAAAATGTGTTGTCACATCTTTTACGGTTCTAAAATTAAACGGAAAGTTTTTTTTTTCCCCTTTTGTTGTGTTTTTTTCGGCCTTGCAGTCCAGCTTTAGTAAACAAGGAGAATTAGAAATTATTTGATGGGTTTTTTGTTGTGTTTTTTTTTTTTAATGTGTTGTACGAAGTTTTTTTCCGTAGTTGTACAACATAATATTACAGTCAGTGGTGCGTTTTCATGATAATTAAAATAAATTCCGTGTATGTATAATTTTCCGTGGTTAGATAAACCAAAAAAGGGACTATTTTAAAAATGATACAGATCGAGGTTAAGGTAAAGGTCACTGTCAGGGTAAAGGTCAGAATCGGGGTCAAGGTATGATACAAGGAGGGCCGGAAGTCCGAGAGTTAGAAATAAAGTGCTGAACGTGTTCGGATCCGCAGCTGATGTCATGAAAATGGTTGTTATTTTGTTGTGTCAAGTGTGGTAATCAAAGATTTTGTAATCCAATTTCTTCTCCAACTTCTTTCTTTATTGCCTTTTTTATTTTATTTTTTTTTTAATTTCATGTTTGTTTATTATATGTCATATCTATTACTGTTTCTTTGGTGAAAGATAAAAGTTTATGTTAAAAAAACTTATCGCAATAATGCCGAAATGTACATTGTGAAAATGTTCTCTTATTGCTGTATATAAAATCTTTTGTTTTCTGACACGAGTAAAAAAGAAGTCAAGCTAGACTTTTTTTTCTCTTTAACATATTTCCATTTTATTTACTCGTGTGTGTGTGTGTTTTTTTTTTTTTTTTTTTTTTTTTAAGCTATGTCAACCTGTTCAATTATCTTGCGGTAGTTTTCAACTTCAGTTTCTAACAAAATTATTTAATGATGTTAAGACATGTAAATTCTGCTGCAACATAGTTTATCTCATAAGTCAGTTATATCCTCACTACCTTTTTCTCTTTCCTTTCAAAGTAGTCTCATAAGTCAGTTATTTTATCATCACCCACTGCTCTTTTATTTTTCGGTATTTTTTAGTCTTACGAAATTTGTACTGAAGCCGTGAACTAGTAGTAAAGAAAAATTGCATGATACCAACTTATGTTTGATTCTTTTTTGAGATATATATATATATATATATATATATATATATATATATATATATATATATATATATATATATATATATATATATTTTGTGTAACATTCTATGCAAGCTGCTGATTCTGAAGTCGTTAGCCTATTTTTGTTTAGCCCGATCCTACTATCTTTGATAGTTTGGAGCACACGTGCATTTTTATAGAATAATAAGATTTGCTTGCTTTTATTCTTTTTTCTTTATGAGTTGCAAATCTCTTGACAATATGAATAAATATAAATGGTTTTTTTTACTATCATACTTGTGGTATGATATGATTTTCTAATCGACAGGGCTCGATTCGCTTTATTTTCATCTGGGAATTAACAAGATTTCTTTGAATAACGCACAAAACTAGAATGTCCTCTAAGTTCCGAAACAATCAAACTCTGTAAAAACTTCGATACTAAGAAAGCGTTGTACGTCAAACTGTCAGAGCCTTTTGGTTCTAAAGCAAAGAATTATGTAATGATAATTTTTGTTATTTCTCATGATTGGTTTATATATGCTTAGAATAATCATATCGCAATTGAAAAGAAAAAAAATAAAGTTTAAAATCTCTCCCAAGCTGATTGGCTGGTGTCTGGTGAATTTTTAACAGATGGCGTATTGATTTGATAGTCTGTGTGTTTGTGTGTTTGCCTTTCATGTGGACGGGTGTATGATTTACTTGGTTTGCTTGCTTTGTTAGGCATTTTATATGACTGTCTCAGTATCGTTTCATAAAGTGAAAGAAATATTGGTAGACAGACCCACTAACTTTACGGACAAAAAAATTATTCTTGTCTTGAATTTGTTAGTGTTTCTGTGTTGAAGCTTCCAAGCACTTTAGCTTTTGGTGACAACTATTCTCTGGTTAGGGTCTTGGGACATGTTTGGAAGTCTCATAACCTAAGTGTTTCATAATATGAGGTTCATAAGATCCTACTGAAAATTGGTGGACAAGTAGCCACAATCATCATTTACGTAGCTATAGAGGCCTTTTTTTATTTGAAAACTTCAAAATGAAAATGATCTGTGTTTCAATACAATAATGACGCAAAAATGGAAAGCATAACTAAAACTCTTATGAATGAATCATAAGATGTAAAATTATTTGTTCAAAGGTTTAGAGACTTATTCCATCACGAAAATTCGAAGAGGATTCGATTAACGGATTCGGGAAAATCCTCTTTCTTAAATAAACATCCTAAAAACACGGGTGTTCATTGGGAAAAAAATGAAAATATTGTGTTGAAAATGAACAAAGAACGTTAAAAATGCTTGAAATTCAACAATAGACCCATCAAAATCATGGAGCAAGATTCATCTCCAGGATGATATTGTCTTGGACACAAAACAGATTTACATGGCAAAAAAAAAATATTGGATAGAACAAAAAGATGGAACTACGCGATTTAACGCTTAGTGTGAAACTAGTCATTATTTAAACATAAAACAGCGAGTTATTCTGACGCCATGCAATTGGAAATAATTATATTTATGACAGCATGCCTGTCATCACATTCATGAGTATTAGTGTAATACATTTCAAAAGGATGAAAAAGTTTAAGCCATCAATAGATACTGTAGGAGGAGTACAAAGCATTGCATACAAGTGTCATTTGCATTTTGCTCAAAAATTATAGAACTAACCAACAAATGGTTATGAAAGAATTACGAGAAATGTGTACAGAAGTAGCGGATAAATTTACCGCCTCCTGTCAGAGCAGAAATTATCTGCCCTTTGACAGAGCGTTGTGAGTTAACTTGGGCGAGTTCAATGCCTTGCCCTGAGCTAGAAGGAAGATGGACATCAATGAAGAAACATCCGTACATATAAAGCCGGAGGTTGACCTCTTGCCTTTATCACAGGTTCCAACTCCCATGTTTTTACTTAAAAAGGAAATGTGGCTATGTTGCTCTGTCTTTCATTATTTGTTGCGCTGAATGGGTTTGCCACTGCTTTGCTTCTTTAATCATATTCCTCGGTAAGTATCTTACAGAACTGTTCGATGTTAAACAACCTGTGTTTCCCTGTTACTTGTCTTCTATCATGGTTAACAAGTCTGTTTGAACATTCCTAACCTGTGACGGGATCACTTTATCAGTGATAGCACTCGTCTTTTCATTCGGTTGTTTTTATCTCCTCTTCGATCAAAACTCAAGCAATAAGTCATCGTTGGCAATGCAGCTTGTAACTTCATTCGTTCTAATATCCATTGATTCCCAACAACTTTTTTTTTCGATGGCTTCCAGCACCATCCCTCCTCTTTTCTATCTCCAAGCTCGTAGTTCTCAGCTCAACTCTATGACTTTCCCAATCTCCCTTTGGGTTTTCAGCACCTATCTATTCCCTTCCCCACCCACCCATAATTTTTTTTTCCATTTTCTCCGAGATTCTCCCTTGCTCTTTCCTATTTTTCTCCTTCCAATTCCACTTCTTCTGTCTCTGTTTTTCAAATTTTATTGGCTTTCCTCTCCTCTCCACCTGTTTCTCGTATTTATTGGTTCCTATTTCTTTTTCTTTTTCGAACTCATTTGGCTTTTCCTGTTGATTTTTTTTTTATTATTCTCTTTGTCGTAAGTTTGAAGCGTTCCTTTTTTCCTTCTTTCTCTCCTGCTGCCCCCATTCCTTCTCTTTATCTTTTCTTGTATTCGAGGCGCAAGGCAGCTCAGCCGGTAGAGAGAGTCGGGCTGACAGAACGGAGGTTCGGCGTTCTAGTCCTGGTCTGGGCGATCTTGCGGTGGGAGCCTTTCAGTCTGTATTTCACTGAGCCATTGCCTCTGATCTGTTCCAGACAGTCTTAGATCTGCCGCCGCCTACATTGTATGCGTACTTTCAGTCTGCAGAGATTACAATGGCATTACACTTAGCCATTGCCTCTGATCTTTTCCAGACGGGTTCAGATCTGCCGCCGCCTACATTGTATGCGTACTTTCAGTTTCATTCCTGCCATCTCCGCCCAGCTATACTTACAGGAAATAGTTCGCACTTTTTCTTTTAAGAAAATATTAATCACATTTTTGCCTTTAATTTTCGACAAATACTATTTTGGTAAAAAAAATAATATTACCACTCCAATCTTTAGGGTAATTTATAACTTAATGTCAAATTATTTTGACGTTCCCATGTGGTCTAGAAATGCTGGGTTAGATGGCTCTCATTTTTTGCCTAGCTCCATTAAAATGTATATAAAAAGGCTTGCTTCATCTGTACCTAATTTTATCATTCTGCTATGGTTCTTAGCGCTTTCCAATTCTTCTCACATAATAAACCTTTGCCAGACAAATGAAATGTTATAAATAAAAGTAGAAATCCCTCTTATAATATCAATCAATAACAGAAAGAAAAAGAATTTTGTACTAAGATTACTTTTAACGAAATTTCAATACAATCTCAATGCTCAATTAAAACTTTTGACGATATTCAATAAAACACTAATTCTGTATCTTCCTCAGTGCTTTTATCAAATATTATCATATAGACCACACTGATAAAATGGAGTAAAGATTGTGTAGTGCACCGGTGACAAAGAGGTGATAATTTACGAGGTCTTATGTTTGTATATAACGTTACTTAATTTAGAGTAATGGATTCCTTATTGGAATAAACGCTAACCCATACGTTTGTTTTTACAACAGTAAAAATTTGTGCTTCTTGGTCGTTATTTTTTCCTTTGTCACCTTTGTATTTGCTGTGTTAAAAACTGTTTTGATTCTTACAGTTTCTTCAAATCAAGGATAAAGAGTTGCAAAACTAAGTGTTGTATAAATATTGAAAACACATTTTGTTTTTTGTTTGTTTGTTGTTGTTGTTGTTTTGTTGTTGTTCTTTTTTTTGTTGTTGTTGTTGCTATTGTTGTTGTTGTTGTTGTTGTTGTTGTTGTTGTTGTTGTTGTTGTTGTTGTTGTTGTTGTTGTTGTCGCTGTTGTTGCCATTCTTTTATTTACATGTTAATTGTTGTAAGTTTGATTTTGCGCCATATGAGGTAGGTGCACAGTTTCTACTGGAAAATAAAAAAATCATGCCCGTTATGCTTTACATGATGAGAGAGAGAGAGAGAGAGAGAGAGAGAGAGAGAGAAAGAGAGTGAGAGAAAGAGAGTGAGAGAGAGAGAGAGAGAGAGAGAGAGAGCATACCTTTCATTTCCAATATCAGCCTAAAATTGCAACCTAAGAAAAGATTAGAAAAACTTGTTTAAAAAAATATAAGACCATATACCTGTAAAACACTCATCATCATGTGCACAGCATGAATTATGTCAGGCAGTGGTCTCTAGGCACATATGAGGGAAAAGATTTCATTTTTACTATTGCTAAGAAGGTTTTTTGAATAGACTGAAAAAGTACAGTATAATATTATTCATAATTTGATCATGGCTAAAGAGGTTTTTTATTATTATTTCTGAGAGAAAAGGTAGCCTGTTGGTTGGTTAGGGTCATGTTTGGAGTGTGTAATTGTGTGGTGCGCATTAATAAAATAATAAATCACTGAGCAGAGAAACTTGGGTTTTGGTTTTAAAAAAAAAATAAGGCTGATGTTTTTCTTACTTATCTATGATTTGTAATTTCGTTCTAATTTTAAAAACTATACATAAACTATGTCACCCAGCTTTACTGTCGCTCACGAAGTAAGAACACAAAAAAAAATTTAAAAAAAAACCCTGAGGTCAGACAAGCCTCACTGTTTACTATAAAAGAGATGCTCACATTGCTTCACAGAATGACTTGAGCAAATAGCACGACTGGACCAATAAAATTTTATATCCAGAGAAAGTAAAACAAAATTCATTTCAATCCTATACGCCCCTTAAAAAAAAAAAAAAGAAAAAAAAATATCTATATATAATTTATTGTGGAGATATTGGCAAGTAAAGTACAATACAGTTTTCTAAATTTTATGGTATTGCAAGTGCTAAACCTGACAATTTTTTAAAAGATGGAAAAGAGTACGAGTTAGATAAAATGTAATTCACTGTAAAATTTTTCCTCAATCTTTCGTTCTTTCCTGAGATTATCTTAAATCAAATAAACCAGAAATAAATAGATCTTGTTATCAATTAATAAGATCTATATGTGTATGTATGTGTGTGCTCGTAAAAAGCAAAGATTCCATCGAAATTGGAAAGGTTACCGGTACAAACAAAAGATCCAGATAAGGAGAGAGAGAGAGAGAGAGAGAGAGAGAGAGAGAGAGAGAGAGAGAGAGAGAGAGAGAGAGAGAGAGAGAGAGAGAGAGAGAGAGAGAGAGAGAGAGATGGCGAAAGATAAGACAAGAAAGAAAAGCCCGAGAAAAGCAGTCGGCAGTCCGTGCAGTGAGGTTTTGTCTCTGTCCACCGCCAGTCTTACTTGTATCCCACGTGATCTACACGAACAGCGAGGAGGAGTTCGAGCGAGTCCCCAACGACGGCTGGTTCAACAACCTCCTGCACCCCGACTGGATCCAAACAGAAAGCCAAAACACCACACTTGGAGGATAACTTGGTAACTATAAAGGATCCAAAAGGGCGCGTGTGTGTCTATAAATAGTAACAAACAGGGTCTACAAGGGAAAAGGCACACAACTTTATAATTAAGGTACGAAAGAAAAAAAAATTAAAAAATATATATATATCAATTCAGTATTTGAACGTTTCACTTTGTAAGCTTCGTCAGTATTATTCAGTACTGACAAATCTTACAAAAGAAACGTTTAAATGTTGAAGTAATAAAAGTTTTGTTATTTCTTTTTTTGTCCCGTTATTATAAAGTTGTGTGCCTATTTCCTTTTATACTTTTTACTGGGTAAGTCTAGTGAGTACTTTCTGTCTAGATAGATGCTACTGGTCTAGATTCATTACTTTGTCCTGGGTAACTCTAAGGCAGATCTTTCAAGATCCAGATAGATGCTACTGGTCTAGATTCACTACCTTGAACTGGGTCAAGCTACAGTAGATCCTTGTTTCGAGATAGAAACTATTGGTCTAGAGTCACTCCTTTGAACTGGGTAAGTCTAGAGCAGTTCCTTCTATCTAGATAGGTACAACTGGTGTAGAGTCATTAATTTGTACTAGGTAAGCCTAGAATAGTTCCTATTTTGATAGATGCTACTGTTCTAGAGTCATCCCATTGTACTGAGTAAGCCTAGAACAGTTCCTTCTATCATGATAGATGCTACTGGTCTAGAGACACCCCTTTGTACTCGTTAAGTCTGGAGCAGTTCCTTCTATCATGATAGATGCTACTGTTCTAAAGTCATCCCATTGTACTGAGTAAGCTTAGAACAGTTTCTTCTATCATGATAGATGCTACTGGTCTAAAGTCACTCCTTTGTACTGGGTAAGTCTAAAACAGTTCCTTCTATCTAGATAGGTACAACTGGTGTAGAGTCATTAGTTTGTACTAGGTAAGCCTAGAATAGTTCCTACTATTTTGATAGATGCTACTGTTCTAGAGTCATCCCATTGTACTGAGTAAGCCTAGAACAGTTCCTTCTATCATGATAGATGCTACTGGTCTAGAGTCATCCGATTGTACTGAGTAAGCCTAGAACAGTTCCTTCTATCATGATAGATACTACTGTTCTAGAGTCATCCCATTGTACTGAGTAAGCCTAGAACAGTTCCTTCT
>JAWDGP010007022.1:0-23342 GCA_033675545.1 Elysia crispata
GAGACAGACTGACTTAATAGAGGAGAGGACAGAAGGAGGGAGAGACAGACTGAATTACTAGAGGAGAGGAGAGAAGGAGGGAGAGACAGACTGTCACTGCACCGTGTCACCTTTGACCTGGCTTATATGTAGCACCTCACTTGACGGCGGAGATTGTGGACTAGTGGGTAGAGTAGGCGCTCCTTTGCTGAAGTGCTGAAAGGCTAGGGTTTGACACCTTGTTTTCTACAGGCGTTTGAATTTGTTAAAATCTTCTTGAACTTGTCCTTGGGATGAGGTAATTGTCTTGAAAGTGAATTGCTAAAATCTTGTTTTAAAAAGAGAAACAGAGCTGGTCGTCGATTGACAAACTTGTAACTGCTTACATAACCTGCAAGTTTATTAATATTCTGTTTTGGAATCAGCTTAGCTAGGATACGTAGTTGTATTACATTTTCCACATTTTTTTCAGTGGTCAATTAGGATTGATGAAAATTATTTTCTAGGTCATTTCAATGTATTATTTATTTTAGGTAATTAGAAAAAGAAATTAATATATTATCAGATCTGTGTTAAAATATAGGGTGGAACCATATTTTAATATTCATATAACCCGCAGTTTATCGGTGAAATTCACCGGAAATACGTCACTGCCTACTTCCTCATTCCAAACGGTAAAAATACAATAGTTTCTTCGCAAATTTGGCCATTTCATTTTGATTTTCAAATATTGCATGCAACATTGTTCTTGATAATAGATTGGTGAAGAAAAGAAAAAAAAATGAAATAATTAAATGAATAAGAACAGTTAACGAACATTCCAAAAATAATGAAATAAATAAGAACAGTTAACCAATATTCCAAAAACAATGAAATAAATAAGAACAGTTAACCAATATTCCAAAAATAATTAAATAAATAAGAACAGTTAACCAATATTCCAAAATAAATTAAGAATCTCTGGATCGGAAT
Organism: Elysia crispata; assembly: GCA_033675545.1. Classification (NCBI taxonomy): domain Eukaryota; kingdom Metazoa; phylum Mollusca; class Gastropoda; family Plakobranchidae; genus Elysia; species Elysia crispata. Next base: position 952 of record JAWDGP010007022.1, read on the forward strand.
TGAGAGCGACCTGGCACCGCTGAGGTAAATCTGCTTAGGTGGAAAGATTATCTCATTATATCGTAAGCTAACACGCCGTTCGTTTCTTCCCAAGATCAGACACACACTCTCTCTCTCTCTCTCTCTCTCTCTCTCTCTCTCTCTCTCTCTCTCTCTCTCTCTCTCTCTCTCTCTCTCTCTCTCTCTCTCTCTCTCTCTCTCTCTCTCTCTCTCTCTCTCTCTCTCTCTCTCTCTCTCTCTCTCTCTCTCTCTCTCTCTCTCTCTCTTTCTTTCTCTCTCTCTCTCCCTCTCGCTCTCTCTTTCTCTCTCGCTCTCTCTCACTCTCTCTCTCTTTCTCTCTCTCTCTATGTATGTATGTATGTATGTATGTATGTATGTATGTATGTATGTATGTATGTATGTATGTATGTATGTATGTATGTATGTATGTATGTATGCATGTATGTATGTATCTATCTATCTATCTATATATTTGTTTATCTATCTTTGTCTCTCATTAACACACGCCGACACATAATTAGAGAATTAAGTCAGCTAACCTGGAAATATCTGAATATCCAAAGAGTGTGATGACGTTCAACTGGTCCAGATCCAGATCTAGACTAAATCCGTGATGGTTGGACAGGTCAGTGCAAAGACTCACTTGCTAACGGACTACCGAACAAACGTCCAGCGGCAACTGCCAGCGACCTTCGGAACTATAATCGCTCTCCGTAGGAAAGGAAAAATAATAGAGGTGGACAAAGCCTTTTCCAACTCTAAAGCGCAAGTCACTCTCCAGTGTTGTTTTGAACATTAGTTCCCTTTCGGACATCGTCCTCTGGAATTAATGCCGTTACGTGTGTGTGTGTGTGTGTGCGTGTGTAAAAAAGGGGGGGGGGGGTGCGCTCAGTACGACTATGTGACTAGCCCACGTGATATCATCGACTTGCCCTCTAAGGTACTTGCTCAATGAGTAAAGAACGTATTTGTAAATAACACGAACTATTTTCGCGTTATTTCATTCTATGTTTTCTTTTTTTTCTTATTAACATACTCTATTTCAAAAATGTATGTTATACTTCCTTTCAACTTATTAATCTCTCTAATAAAAGGAATTTGCCTAATATAATTATTCTTAATAAGCTTTATATTGTACTTCTTTTGATCATTGTAAATGTGGGCTTTTTTTCTTGATTCTTCATTCTATTGATCCGTTTTTTGCTTTGTCTCTTTTTATTCGTTTTTTTTTTTTTGGTGTTGTTGTTGTTGTTGTTGTTGTTGTTTTCTTGCTGTTTTTTTTATTTTGAAAAGGGAAATTATTTTTCCTCTTCTTTGTTTGTTATCCAGTGTGTGTGTTTGTGTGTGTGTGTGCAATACTTGCGTTTCTTCTTCAAGTTGCATTCTGCTCTAATGAACTCAATTGGTTTTTTCAATTGGGTTCTTTGTATAATTGGTTTGTGTTGTAATTCTTGTAAGATTTTCAATTGGTATCTTTGTATATAATTTAAGTTTGTGCTGCAGTTCTTGTAAGATTTTCCATTGGTGTCTTTGTATAATTAGCTCAAGTTGTAATTCTTGTAAGATTTTCAGTTGGTTTCCTTGTATATATTAAGTTTGTTTTGTAGTTCTTGTGAGATTTTTAATTGGTGTCTTTGTATATAACTTAAGTTTGTGCTGAAGTTCTCGTAAGATTTTCAATTGGTGTCTTTGTATATAACTTAAGATTGTGTTGTAGTTCTCGTAAGATTTTCAATTGGTTTCTTTCTACAATAAGTTTGTATTGTAATTCTTGTAAACACCCTTCATATCGCTTGCTTCTTTTCTATTTTTTTCCCTCGGTCTCTCTGTCTCTCTATTTTTTCCCTGTGGTTATGTAACCTCTCTCCACCACTTCTGTTTTTTCTCTTTATTTTCTCCCAAGCTGTCCTACGTCCTCCACTCTCGACCTGTTTCAACTTCTCCTCTCCGTATCTCTACGGCTCTGGACGACAGTCCGACAACCACCACTTCCTCTGATTTCCTGAATTAATTATCACCTTTTGGCCTAGTCCTCTTTTGGTTTCCACAAGTTCTAATTCTTCCTTTTGGCCTAGTCCTCTTTTGGTTTCCACAAGTTCTAATTCTTCCTTTGGCCTAGTCCTCTTTTGGTTTCCACAAGTTCTAATTCTTCCTTTGGCCTAGTCCTCTTTTGGTTTCCACAAGTTCTAATTCTTCCTTTGGCCTAGTCCTCTTTTGGTTTCCACAAGTTCTAATTCTTCCTTTGGCCTAGTCCTCTTTTGGTTTCCACAAGTTCTAATTCTTCCTTTTGGCCTAGTCCTCTTTTGGTTTCCACAAGTTCTAATTCTTCCTTTGGCCTAGTCCTCTTTTGGTTTCCACAAGTTCTAATTCTTCCTGCTCTGGTTTTTGTGGTGAGAGAAGTGGAAGTTAAGGCATTCTTGGAAATTCTTCTCTTTCGTCTGCTTCGTTTTCATCATCTTCTTCTTCTGTCTCTTCTTTTTTTCTGCTCATGATGACGTTTAGGTGAAAGGAGCTTAGATGAAAAAAGGGCATGATAGACAGACTTTAGAGAAGAGTTAAAACGTACACTCAATTCCAAAAAGTGATAACAGAGTCAACTTACGGGAATCACACGTAAGCGACGGTCTCCCACCTAACTCCCAGCAAACCTCTGATCTGATGTGTGCAGCAACCACAATCACCGACTGAATAGCAGATGCAGAAGTCTTATGAATTTATAATCATAATTCAAGATTTATTAATGTTGAGCTTTGCCCTGTAACTGGAGGGTTGTAACCACAGAAAAAACCCTAGATTTAGCCACGCGTTTACTGAATCACAACTTTCTGCACCAAAAGTTACGCTGCAAATCGCACCGCAAGCCAAAGTTTTCAAACGTTACGCACCACTGCTGCTGTGCCCTAGAAGAAAAAATAACAAAGAACAAAAAGAACAAAAATCATGGAGATCAAATTTTTCGTCAAATTTGGATGAACCCTGAGGTATGGGATGGGTTGAAAGAACCCCCGTCTTAGGGCTTCCCACAAGAACTGTTGATCGACCATTCTTCAAATACGGAAATGCTTCTTTGCAACTTGGAAAGACTGAAGGAGAGAGTGAAAACTGGAAAGGGGATTTCCGATCATTTTGAAAATGCTCCGCTCTCTCCCAATTTTCGCCACAGTAATTACATCCAGTTCTACGCCGTTAAACACTTCAATACGCAAGTCATTACAATCATTTATGTCAACACTGATTTACGCGGGAAAATCGTATCAATCCGCAGCGACTTCAAAACTCGAGGCGGTCAGACGATGTAGCCTTACAAAACCCATCTGGCCCCATAGAGACTCATAGGTATTCTAAATATTAGGTTTGTTCAGCTGTGTCGATAGGGGTCAAATAAAACAATAGGTCTTATCCCAATCCAAGACAATGTCTTCATACTAGAGCAAGCAACAATTATTGGGTAGTCTGCTATGTATTGATGATACTCTGCGCATGTGCAAACATATAATAAAAAAAGAAAGTGGCCGTTGTTATCATACCACTAGTACAAGCTTGTCTACAGGTTGTTGTTGATGATGGTGGTGGTGTTCACACCTAAGTATAAAAGTTGGCGACATGATGTTATCAGAGAGAGAGATAGAGAGAGAGAGAGAGAGAGAGAGAGAGAGAGAGAGAGAGAGAGAGAGAGAGAGAGAGAGAGAGAGAGAGAGAGAGAGAGAGAGAGAGAGAGAGAGAGAGAGAGAGAGAGAGAGAGAGAGAGAGAGAGAGAGAGAGAGAGATAGGGAGGGAGGGAGAGAGAGAGAGAGAGAGAGAGAGAGAGAGAGAGAGAGAGAGAGAGAGAGAGAGAGAGATAGGGAGGGAGGGAGGAATAGAAGATGTTTATGACTTGTGAGATAGGCTTGTGTGTCTATGCGTGTGTTTGCGTGTGTGAGTGTGAAAGACAAACACTGCTATAGGAGCAAGCCTCGCAGGTCAAGGAGAACTGACTGGCTCGATACCGCGTGTGTCCGACATCTCCTGTGACCATCACCTGGAGGTGGGAAATGGTTGCAACTTTAAAGAGACAAATAAAGAAATTGCAACTTTTATACTTGCCGGCAATCTGAAAAACGTAAAAAGAACAGCACTTGTACAAACGAAACAAAATGGTGGTATCGGACTTCAGCAGATACAATCAAGAATCAACGCGCTCAGAGTGGGATATTAAACAGAAATAATAAAAAAAACAATAGAAACATGCATCCCCTAGCGCACTACTACTTTAGTCTGAAGCTGTCCGCCTTCATAAGACCACAAAACTTTGGCCGATCGCTCACATCTTTCCACGCCTCATGTGATAAATCGAGCAAATCACCGAGAATTGTAGGTCTATAAGATACTAGAGCAGCATATATAGAGCTAAGGACGAAAATAGCGTCACCACTACACGAAAAAATAAAAGTCGCATACAGATATGGACTAACAGACTGCACACAGCCTTTCAAAACACCCATAACAGATACTCTACGCACAAAGAAAAAGAAACCACATTTCGGTTGCTGTACAACATGACGCCTATTAGACCGAGACTTACAAAATGTCCATTTCTCAAAACCAACACACTGAGAGAAGAACATCTGTTCACACAGTGCCCAGCACTTCTCCCAGTCCACACCTCTCTACAGGACACTCTTGAACAATTACTAAAAGAGGAGGTAGATATCTACAGAGCGATCATGCTAAACACTTTCCCAGTTGCCCAGCACTTCTCCCAGTCCACACCTCTCTACAGGACACTCTTGAACAATTACTAAAAGAGGAGGTAGATATCTACAGAGCGATCATGCTAAACACTTTCCCAGTTGCCCAACACTTCTCCCAGTCCACACCTCTCTACAGGACACTCTTGAACAATTACTAAAAGAGGAGATAGATATCTACAGAGCGATCATGCTAAACACTTTCCCAGTCCGCACCTCTCTACAGGACACTCTTGAACAATTACTAAAAGAGGAGATAGATATCAACAGAGCGATCATGCTAAACACTTTCCCAGTCCGCACCTCTCTACAGGACACTCTTGAACAATTACTAAAAGAGGAGATAGATATCTACAGAGCGATCATGCTAAACACTTTCTCAGTTGCCCAACAGAAGACAAGGCAGATGATAGCGCATTTGTTAGGATCATACAGACATATTATTTGGAAAGTCTTCATGAAAACACAACAATCACAGAGCAAACTGTCTCCATCTTGTGGGTCAATAAACAAAACAACATCATAGTTCAGCATATTTGAAGCTATTGAAGAAACGGAAGTATATGTTTGTTATAATGTGATATCATCTATGATTAAGATGTCTGTAAACAATGTGCATTTTATCTCGATGAAGCTCAAGCTCGCTACACATCATTGACTCATTCCACCCTCTAAATTATGTCACTTGTCATGACTAGAAGTTATAGTAATCTGTACACTATAATCTCTTACATTATATATATTAGATGATTAGGAGAGGCAGGAGAAATAAAAAAAAAAAGAAAAAGACACAGAGCGCGGAGAGTGTGAAAGATAGAGAGAGAGATAAAAAGACAGAAAGAGACAACCAGAGAGAGTGAGTAAGAGAGAGAGAGAGAGAGAGAGAGAGAGAGAGAGAGACAGACAGACAGACAGACAGACAGACAGACAGACAGACAGACAGACAGACAGACAGACAGACAGAGAGAGAGTGAGAGTGTGAGTAAGAGAGAGAGAGAGTGTGAGTAAGAGAGAGAGAGTGAGAGAGAGTAAGAGAGAGAGTGAGAGAGAGAAAGAGAGAGAGAGAGAGAGAGAGAGAGACAGAGAGAGAGAAAGAGACACAGAGAGAGAGGAAAAGAAACAAAGAAAGAGATAAGACAAAACTTGTTCTAAGTACCTTATTTCCCTATCCTTGATTGTATGACAGATGAGACATTTAAAATTCTATAAAGTTGTCCTATATTTCCGTTGTGTGTATTATAGTTATTGTATTAGCTCATATATTTAATGCTTTTTTATGTGTTTACAACACCATCTTGTACCTTCGGAAATATCCATATATTGCAAAGAGAAAAAAAAAGAGACAGAATCATTGAGATTGAAACACAGTCATGTAGCCGACGCATAAGAAAATAAAGGACAACCCTTGGGCAACATACATCTAGATTGGATTAGAGTAGAGTAGATTTTAGTGAATTTTTATTAAAGAATTGAAGAATTGAACTTTTGGATTTAGATATTTTTGCAATATGCATATTGTTTTTTTCACGTATCTTCGATCTACCTAGATCTAGATTAGATTTAGTCAAAACTTTTCCAGAAAGGGAATGTTTGAAATTGGATAACCTTTGGATCTTGATAGTATGCAATAAATATAATTAGTGTCTTTTACGTGTTCTCGGTCTATCTAGATCCATATCGGGCTGAATTGTTATTGAAACAATAAAAGACGGGCCGCCTCCCTGTATGATTTAGGGACGGCCGAACCATTCCAGACTATTCATATAGAAATCACTCTAGAGGATTTTATAGACAATCAAGAGTTTGACACAAATAAAATTGTAATAACTGGTGTAGGAAAGAGAGCTACCCAGTGTAGTTTGGATGATATTCAAGTAACTCTGAATAGAACGACTGGACCAGCCGGGCCACAGGAGGAGAGTTTTTACCAAGTTTATAGACTGGAGGATCCTACACATTGGTGTAAACCTGACTTACTAAATAAAGCTGACTAACTTAACAATACAACAAAAATAGTCAATAGTCAATGATCAACCATTCTGTCTGCACTTTAAAAGAAGAGATGAAGAAAAGTTAAATATAAGAGTATTATGGGTACCACCCAGATTAAAATTAAAAGCCATATAGAGACAATTGTAAAGAGAAATCTAGGGCAAGAGGCAACAGTCAGAAGATCCGTAGACGCTAGAGACAGGGGTCGAATAGATGTAACGGTGCCCTACACCGACGCTAGAGACTGGGGTCGAATAGATGTAACGGTGCCCTACACCGACGCTAGAGACAGGGGTCGAATAGATGTAACGGTGCCCTACACCGACGCTAGAGACGGGGGTCGAATAGATGTAACGGTGACCTACACCGACGCTAGAGACGGGGGTCGAATAGATGTAACGGTGCCCTACACCGACGCTAGAGACAGGGGTCGAATAGATGTAACGGTGACCTACACCGACGCTAGAGACGGGGGTCGAATAGATGTAACGGTGCCCTACACCGACGCTAGAGACAGGGGTCGAATAGATGTAACGGTGCCCTACACCGACGCTAGAGACGGGGGTCGAATAGATGTAACAGTGCCCTACACCGACGCTAGAGACGGGGGTCGAATAGATGTAACGGTGACCTACACCGACGCTAGAGACAGGGGTCGAATAGATGTAACGGTGCCCTACACCGACGCTAGAGACAGGGGTCGAATAGATGTAACGGTGCCCTACACCGACGCTAGAGACAGGGGTCGAATAGATGTAACGGTGCCCTACACCGACGCTAGAGACAGGGGTCGAATAGATGTAACGGTGCCCTACACCGACGCTAGAGACAGGGGTCGAATAGATGTAACGGTGCCCTACACCGACGCTAGAGACAGGGGTCGAATAGATGTAACGGTGCCCTACACCGACGCTAGAGACAGGGGTCGAATAGATGTAACGGTGCCCTACACCGACGCTAGAGACAGGGGTCGAATAGATGTAACGGTGCCCTACACCGACGCTAGAGACAGGGGTCGAATAGATGTAACGGTGCCCTACACCGACGCTAGAGACAGGGGTCGAATAGATGTAACGGTGCCCTACACCGACGCTAGAGACAGGGGTCGAATAGATGTAACGGTGCCCTACACCGACGCTAGAGACAGGGGTCGAATAGATGTAACGGTGCCCTACACCGACGCTAGAGACAGGGGTCGAATAGATGTAACGGTGCCCTACACCGACGCTAGAGACAGGGGTCGAATAGATGTAACGGTGATCTACACCGACGCAATCACGTACCCCAGTATATGAAGGTTAATTTCAGAGATAGTAAAACGTTCAAACAAATTTTGTGGTTTGTTGTAATAAGAAATCGAAGACATAGCACACACACACACAGAGCTGGTCTCTGCGAGTCGAGATCCATACATACATAGGCATAGCACACACACACACAGAGCTGGTCTCAGCGGGTCGAGATCCATACACATATACATAGGCATAGCACACACACAAACACACAGAGCTGGTCTCAGCGGGTCGAGATCCATACATATATACATAGGCATAGTACACACACACACACACACAGAGCTGGTCTCAGCGTGTCGAGATCCATATATACATAGGCATAGCACACACACACACAGAGTTGGTCTCAGCGGGTCGAGTTCCTCACACATATACATAGGCATAGCACACACACACACAGAGTTGGTCTCAGCGGGTCGAGTTCCTCACACATATACATAGGCATAGCACACACACACAGACCTGGTCTCAGCAGGTCGAGATCCACACATATATACATAGGCATAGTACACACACACACACAGAGTTGGTCTCAGCGGGTCGAAATCCACACATATATACATAGGCATAGTACACACACACACAGAGCTGGTCTCAGCGTGTCTAGTTCCACACATATATACATAGGAATAGTACACACACAAAAAAACAGAGCTGGTCTCAGCGGGTCGAGTTCCACACATATATACATAGGCATAGTACACACACACAGAGCTGGTCTCAGCGGGTCGAGATCCACACATATATACATAGGCATAGTACACACACACACACACAGAGCTGGTCTCAGCGGGTCGAGATCCACACATATATACATAGGCATAGTACACACACACACAGAGCTGGTCTCAGCGGGTCGAGATCCACACATATATACATAGGCATAGTACACACACACAGAGCTGGTCTCAGCGGGTCGAGATCCACACATATATACATAGGCATAGTACACACACACAGAGCTGGTCTCAGCGGGTCGAGTTCCACACATATATACATAGGCATAGTACACACACACACACAGAGCTGGTCTCAGCGGGTCGAGTTCCACACATATATACATAGGCATAGCACACACACACACACACAGAGCTGGTCTCAGCGGGTCGAGATCCACACATATATACATAGGCATAGTACACACACACAGAGCTGGTCTCAGCGGGTCGAGTTCCACACATATATACATAGGCATAGTACACACACACACACAGAGCTGGTCTCAGCGGGTCGAGTTCCACATATATATACATAGACATAGCACACACAAACACACACAGCTGGTCTCAGCGGGTCGAAATCCACACATATATACATAGGCAAGGTACACACACACAGAGCTGGTTTCAGCGTGTCGAGATCCACACATATATACATAAGCATAGTACACACACACACACACACAGAGCTGGTCTCAGCGGGTCGAGTTCCACACATAAAAACATAGGCATAGCACAGACACACACAGAGCTGGTCTCAGCGGGTCGAGTTCCACACATATATACATAGGCATAGTACACACATACAGAGCTGGTCTCAGCGGGACGAGATCCACACATATATACATAGGCATAGTACACACACACACAGAGCTGGTCTCAGCGTGTCGAGTTCCACACATACATACATAGGCATAGCACACACACACACACAGAGCTGGTCTCAGCGGGTCGAAATCCACACATATATACATAGGCATAGCACACACACACACACACAGAGCTGGTCTCAGCGGGTCGAGATCCACACATATATACATAGGCATAGTACACACACACAGAGCTGGTCTCAGCGGGTCGAGATCCACACATATATACATAGGCATAGTACACACACACACATAGAGCTGGTCTCAGCGGGTCGAGTTCCACACATATATACATAGACATAGTACACACACACACACAGAGCTGGTCTCAGCGGGTCAAGATCCACACATATATACATAGGCATAGTACACACACACACAGAGCTGGTCTCAGCGGGTCGAGTTCCACACATATATACATAGACATAGCACACACACACAGAGCTGGTCTCAGCGGGTCGAGTTCCACACATATATACATAGACATAGCACACACACACACACACAAAAAGCTGGTCTCAGCGGGTCGAGTTCCACACATATATACATAGACATAGCACATACACACACACAGAGCTGGTCTCAGCGGGTCGAGTTTCACACATATATACATAGACATAGCACACACACACAGAGCTGGTCTCAGCGGGTCGAGTTCCACACATATATACATAGGCATAGCACACACACACACAGAGCTGGTCTCAGCGGGTCGAGTTCCACACATATATACATAGACATAGCACACACACACACAGAGCTGGTCTCAGCGGGTCGAGTTCCACACATATATACATAGGCATAACACACACACACACAGAGCTGGTCTCAGCGGGTCGAGTTCCACACATATATACATAGACATAGCACACACACACAGAGCTGGTCTCAGCGGGTTGAAATCCACACATATATACATAGGCATAGCACACACACACACAGAGCTGGTCTCAGCGGGTCGAGTTCCACACATATATACATAGGCATAGCACACACAGACAGAGCTGTTCTCAGCGGGTCGAGATCCACACATATATACATAGGCATAGTACACACACACACAGAGCTGGTCTCAGCGTGTCGAGTTCCACACATACATACATAGGCATAGCACACACACACACACAGAGCTGGTCTCAGCGGGTCGAGTTCCACACATATATACATAGGCATAGCACACACACACACACACAGAGCTGGTCTCAGCGGGTCGAGATCCACACATATATACATAGGCATAGTACACACACACAGAGCTGGTCTCAGCGGGACGAGATCCACACATATATACATAGGCATAGTACACACACACACATAGAGCTGGTCTCAGCGGGTCGAGTTCCACAGATATATACATAGACATAGTACACACACACAGAGCTGGTCTCAGCGGGTCAAGATCCACACATATATACATAGACATAGTACACACACACACAGAGCTGGTCTCAGCGGGTCGAGATCCACACATATATACATAGGCATAGTACACACACACACAGAGCTGGTCTCAGCGGGTCGAGTTCCACACATATATACATAGGCATAGCACACACACACACAGAGCTGGTCTCAGCGGGTCGAGTTCCACACATATATACATAGGCATAGCACACACACACACACAGAGCTGGTCTCAGCGTGTCGAGATCCACACATATATACATAAGCATAGGACACACACACACACACAGAGCTGGTCTCAGCGGGTCGAGTTCCACACATAAAAACATAGGCATAGCACAGACACACACAGAGCTGGTCTCAGCGGGTCGAGTTCCACACATATATACATAGGCATAGCACACACACACAGAGCTGGTCTCAGCGGGTCGAGTTCCACACATATATACATAGGCATAGCACACACACACACAGAGCTGGTCTCAGCGGGTCGAGTTCCACACATATATACATAGGCATAGCACACACACACACACAGAGCTGGTCTCAGCGGGTCGAGATCCACACATATATACATAGGCATAGTACACACACACACAGAGCTGGTCTCAGCGGGTCGAGTTCCACACATATATACATAGGCATAGTACACACACACACAGAGCTGGTCTCAGCGGGTCGAGTTCCACACATATATACATAGGCATAGCACACACACACACAGAGCTGGTCTCAGCGGGTCGAGATCCACACATATATACATAGGCATAGTACACACACACAGAGCTGGTCTCAGCGGGTCGAGTTCCACACATATATACATAGGCATAGCACACACACACACAGAGCTGGTCTCAGCGGGTCGAGTTCCACACATATATACATAGGCATAGCACACACACAGAGCTGGTCTCAGCGGGTCGAGATCCACACATATATACATAGGCATAGTACACTCACACACACACAGAGCTGGTCTCAGCGGGTCGAGTTCCACACATATATACATAGGCATAGTACACACACACACACAGAGCTGGTCTCAGCGGGTCGAGTTCCACACATATATACATAGGCATAGTACACACACACACAGAGCTGGTCTCAGCGGGTCGAGATCCACACATATATACATAGGCATTGTACACACACACACAGAGCTGGTCTCAGCGGGTCGAGATCCACACATATATACATAGGCATAGTACACACACACACACACAGAGCTGGTCTCAGCGGGTCGAGATCCACACATATATACATAGGCATAGTACACACACACACAGAGCTGGTCTCAGCGGGTCGAGTTCCACACATATATACATAGACATAGCACACACACACACAGAGCTGGTCTCAGCGGGTCGAGTTCCACACATATATACATAGACATAGCACACACACACAGAGCTGGTCTCAGCGGGTCGAGTTTCACACATATATACATAGACATAGCACACACACACACAGAGCTGGTCTCAGCGGGTCGAGTTCCACACATATATACATAGACATAGCACACACACACACACAGAGCTGGTCTCCCGCTCGGTTTGCATACATTGAGCAACGTTGGTTTTACGCCAGCCAATGAGAGAACAGGATATATGATGTAACGTTGAGCTCTGCCCTTGATCAGTCACTGGGTTGGTATGAGGAAGAAACTATGGAGGAGCAGTTTGATACTGATTTATTTAAGATTGAAATCGAAAAGCGCCCATTAATATCAGATATAACATTTCCCCAATATAAGGACAGAGTAATGAATAGAAGGGATTGTGAAGACGTTATTGAAATTTTCTGTCCTATTGGAGACATGAATGAGAAAAAGAATGTGGGTAAGTAAGTAAAGAACACTTTATTATTTATGCTTTAATGCAACATTTTATTTTTCCTTTGTTTACAGTACAGTACAATGTTTATACATGTAGTGTTTCTTGACTGTACGTCGCAAACTATATTCACTGTGGGTCAATATTATTACGTCAGTATACAACTAAAATCATTCTATCCTGCCATTCAAGTTTGCCTTTTGCACTTACAAAGTACTCTGCATATTTGTCCCTTGTTAAGGTTGCAGACATTGCCCTCCCATAGACCAACGAATGGTGCGTGATGGAGTGTGTTTTCGTACCTATAACCATCTCGTGACCTGACATAGTTATGCAATGCACAACATGCCTTTATTATGTTTTGGGCAAAGCCAATGTTGAGAGGCCTGAGGAACATGCACCACTTGATAGCCATGATACCAAAAGTACAGTCAATGTACCTACGAGGCCCGGACAACCTATAGTTGAAGATTTTTTTCCTGTATGTCAGCTGTTTTCAACTGTCGGGTTTCATAACGTTCTTCATAATCCCAAAAGCCTCATCTCTAACAATTATACATGTGAGGGTAGCATGCTGTCTCAGCAGTGGAGATAGGTTTGGGTTGTGGTACATTCAACGCGTTTTCCACATGGTTTTTGAAATGTAAGGATTCAGTAAAAACTGCTTTTTTCGTATGCACCAATATCCACATAAATAAATGAATAATTGGCATCACACACTGCCAGCGACACAGTAGAAAAGCACGACTTGTAATTGAGATACATAGATCCCGTACCTTTAGGTTGTACCAGCCTAATGTGCTTTCCGTCTATAGCACCTGTACAATTAGGGAAATTTGCATACTTTTCAAATCCTTTTGCTACAGTAACTTGCTCATCACTTGGAAGTTAAAAGATTGATTATAAAAACATTCTCTTCATAAGACTAAGAGGAGTAAAATTTGGGACGTTAAGCAGTTTAGAATGTAGAGACTATGGAGTTTAAAGGTGTTTGGCGAAACAAAAGATACAAACGATGATCGTTTTCAGGACAAAAATTTAATCAAAAACAAGTTAACCATGAGTTTTTCAAAATGTCTTTTGTATAAAAAGTTTCAAACGCCATTCAGGTATCATCGCAAACATTAAAAAAGATGAAAAATTCATCCTGTGTCAAGGACGATAATCATAATTTTTACAGGCGCGAATGGTTTGCTTACTTCCCTTGTCATTCTGTGAAGGTTGATCTTGGCTGTCAGAACAAAAGGACCATCTACGAATATAAAGAAAAATGGGTTTGGTATTTATTTTTCTGTCCTAAGGAAAATTCAGAAAAAAACAAACAAACAAAAAAAAAAACAACAAAACAAAAAAACCAACAACCCCCCCCCCCCCCCCAAAGCAGAGAATATATTCATTTATGGCAAATAAGTTTATATGTAATATAAAAAGATCAAAATTATGTGAATTTTCAATAGAAATACTTTCTCAATGACCGGTGGATTAGAGATGATAACCCCTGACCCGTAAAGCTCACAAAATGTTTTAAATCCTCAAGTACACCCGTCCTTATCTCCCAATTGCATTCACCCTGTATATCTATGGCCTGTCCAAACAACAACTGTACAAACAAAGTAGCTGACCTGTATACAGACGAGGTTATTGACTCCAAATCAACCCTGTCCACCATCAACGTGTCGGATGTACCCAGGGCTGGTACACCTGAGCCCTGAACAAACACGACATGTATGAACGACACGTCCGAGATAGTCGCACTTGTTGTTACCACATGTTTCTCTGTGTCCAACGAGTGGTACTGCCTGTTGGATCTGTGGGTAGACGATTATAGAGGAGGAGTGTAGAACATGTAGACAGCTGTGTCGTGCTCAGTTTGTGTCGTGAGACAAAGACTTACTGATACATCACTGCTCATACATGTTGCTAACTGTGGGGTGGAGTTAGGAAAGAGACGATTATAGAGTAGGAGTGTAGAACATGTAGACAGCTGTGTCCTGCTCAGTTTGTGTCGTGATACATCACTGCCCATACATGTTGATTACTGTGGGGTGGAGTTAGGAAAGAGACGACTATAGAGGAGGAGTGTAGAACATGTAGACAGCTGTGTCCTGTCTGATACATCACTGCCCATACATGTTGCTTACTGTGGGGTGGAGTTAGGAAAGAGACGACTATAGAGGAGGAGTGTAGAACATGTAGACAGCTGTGTCCTGCTCAGTTTGTGTCGTGATACATCACTGCCCATACATGTTGCTTACTGTGGGGTGGAGTTAGGAAAGAGACGACTATAGAGGAGGAGTGTAGAACATGTTGACAGCTGTGTCCTGCTCAGTTTGTGTCGTGATACATCACTGCCCATACATGTTGCTTACTGTGGGGTGGAGTTAGGAAAGAGACGACTATAGAGGAGGAGTGTAGAACATGTAGACAGCTGTGTCCTGTCTGATACATCACTGCCCATACATGTTGCTTACTGTGGGGTGGAGTTAGGAAAGAGACGACTATAGAGGAGGAGTGTAGAACATGTTGACAGCTGTGTCCTGCTCAGTTTGTGTCGTGATACATCACTGCCCATACATGTTGCTTACTGTGGGGTGGAGTTAGGAAAGAGACGACTATAGAGGAGGAGTGTAGAACATGTAGACAGCTGTGTCCTGCTCAGTTTGTGTCGTGAGACTCACTGATACATCACTGCCCGTACATTTGCTTACTGTGAGGTGGAGTTAGGAAAGAGACGACTATAGAGGAGGAGTGTAGAACATGTAGACAGCTGTGTCCTGCTCAGTTTGTGTCGTGAGACAAAGACTTACTGATACATCACTGCCCATACATGTTGCTTACTGTGGGGTGGAGTTAGGAAAGAGACGACTATAGAGGAGGAGTGTAGAACATGTAGACAGCTGTGTCCTCCTCAGTTTGTGTCGTGAGACTTACTGATACATCACTGCCCGTTAATGTTGCTTACTGTGGGGGGGGGGGGGGAGAGTTAGGAAAGAGACGACTATAGAGGAGGAGTGTAGAACATGTAGACAGCTGTGTCCTGCTCAGTTTGTGTCGTGAGACAAAGACTTACTGATACATCACTGCTCATACATGTTGCTTACTGTGGGGTGGAGTTAGGAAAGAGACGATTATAGAGGAGGAGTGTAGAACATGTAGACAGCTGTGTCCTGCTCAGTTTGTGTCGTGAGACAAAGACTTACTGATACATCACTGCCCATACATGTTGATTACTGTGGGGTGGAGTTAGGAAAGAGACGACTATAGAGGAGGAGTGTAGAACATGTAGACAGCTGTGTCCTGCTCAGTTTGTGTCGTGAGACTCACTGATACATCACTGCCCGTACATTTGCTTACTGTGAGGTGGAGTTAGGAAAGAGACGACTATAGAGGAGGAGTGTAGAACATGTTGACAGCTGTGTCCTGCTCAGTTTGTGTCGTGAGACTTACTGATACATCACTGCCCATACATGTTGCTTACTGTGAGGTGGAGTTAGGAAAGAGACGACTATAGAAGAGGAGTGTAGAACATGTAGACAGCTGTGTCGTGCTCAGTTTGTGTCGTGAGACAAAGACTTACTGATACATCACTGCTCATACATGTTGCTAACTGTGGGGTGGAGTTAGGAAAGAGACGATTATAGAGGAGGAGTGTAGAACATGTAAACAGCTGTGTCCTGCTCAGTTTGTGTCGTGAGACTTACTGATACATCACTGCCCGTACATTTGCTTACTGTGAGGTGGAGTTAGGAAAGAGACGACTATAGAGGAGGAGTGTAGAACATGTTGACAGCAGTGTCCTGCTCAGTTTGTGTCGTGAGACTTACTGATACATCACTGCCCATACATGTTGCTTACTGTGAGGTGGAGTTAGGAAAGAGACGACTATAGAGGAGGAGTGTAGAACATGTAGACAGCTGTGTCCTGCTCAGTTTGTGTCGTGAGACAAAGACTTACTGATACATCACTGCCCATACATGTTGCTTACTGTGGGGTGGAGTTAGGAAAGAGACGACTATAGAGGAGGAGTGTAGAACATGTAGACAGCTGTGTCCTGCTCAGTTTGTGTCGTGAGACAAAGACTTACTGATACATCACTGCCCATACATGTTGCTTACTGTGGGGTGGAGTTAGGAAAGAGACGACTATAGAGGAGGAGTGTAGAACATGTAGACAGCTGTGTCCTGCTCAGTTTGTGTCGTGAGACTTACTGATACATCACTGCCCATACATGTTGCTTACTGTGAGGTGGAGTTAGGAAAGAGACGACTATAGAGGAGGAGTGTAGAACATGTAGACAGCTGTGTCCTGCTCAGTTTGTGTCGTGAGACAAAGACTTACTGATACATCACTGCCCATACATGTGCTTACTGTGGGGTGGAGTTAGGAAAGAGACGACTATAGAGGAGGAGTGTAGAACATGTAGACAGCTGTGTCCTGCTCAGTTTGTGTCGTGAGACTTACTGATACATCACTGCCCGTACATTTGCTTACTGTGAGGTGGAGGTAGGAAAGAGACGATTATAGAGGAGGAGTGTAGAACATGTAGACAGCTGTGTCCTGCTCAGTTTGTGTCGTGAGACTTACTGATACATCACTGCCCGTACATGTTGCTTACTGTGGGGTGGAGTTAGGAAAGAGACGACTATAGAGGAGGAGTGTAGAACATGTAGACAGCTGTGTCCTGCTCAGTTTGTGTCGTGAGACTTACTGATACATCACTGCCCGTACATGTTGCTTACTGTGAGGTGGAGTTAGGAAAGAGACGACTATAGAGGAGGAGTGTAGAACATGTAGACAGCTGTGTCCTGCTCAGTTTGTGTCGTGAGACTTACTGATACATCACTGCCCATACATGTTGCTTACTGTGGGGTGGAGTTAGGAAAGAGACGACTATAGAGGAGGAGTGTAGAACATGTAGACAGCTGTGTCCTGCTCAGTTTGTGTCGTGAGACAAAGACTTACTGATACATCACTGCCCATACATTTGCTTACTGTGAGGTGGAGTTAGGAAAGAGACGACTATAGAGGAGGAGTGTAGAACATGTAGACAGCTGTGTCCTGCTCAGTTTGTGTCGTGAGACAAAGACTTACTGATACATCACTGCCCATACATGTTGCTTACTGTGGGGTGGAGTTAGGAAAGAGACGACTATAGAGGAGGAGTGTAGAACATGTAGACAGCTGTGTCCTGCTCAGTTTGTGTCGTGAGACTTACTGATACATCACTGCCCATACATGTTGCTTACTGTGGGGTGGAGTTAGGAAAGAGATGACTATAGAGGAGGGGTGTAGAACATGTAGACAGCTGTGTCCTGCTCAGTTTGTGTCGTGAGACTTACTGATACATCACTGCGCATACATGTTGCTTACTGTGGGGGGGGGGAGTTAGGAAAGAGACAACTATAGAGGAGGAGTGTAGAACATGTAGACAGCTGTGTACTGCTCAGTTTGTGTCGTGAGACAAAGACTCACTGATACATCACTGCCCATACATGTTGCTTACTGTGAGGTGGAGTTAGGAAAGAGACGACTATAGAGGAGGAGTGTAGAACATGTAGACAGCTGTGTCCTGCTCAGTTTGTGTCGTGAGACTTACTGATACGTCACTGCCCGTACATTTGCTTACTGTGGGGTGGAGTTAGGAAAGAGATGACTATAGAGGAGGAGAGTAGAACATGTAGACACCTGTGTCCTGCTCAGTTTGTGTCGTGAGACAAAGACTTACTGATACATCACCGCTCATACATGTTGCTTACTGTGGGGGGGGGGGGAGAGTTAGGAAAGAGATGACTATAGAGGAGGAGAGTAGAACATGTAGACAGGTGTGTCCTGCTCAGTTTGTGTCGTGAGACAAAGACTTACTGATACATCACCGCCCATACATGTTGCTTACTGTGGTGGGGGGGGGGGGGAGAGTTAGGAAAGAGACGACTATAGAGGAGGAGTGTAGAACATGTAGACAGGTGTGTCCTGCTCAGTTTGTGTCGTGAGACAAAGACTTACTGATACATCACTGTACATACATGTTGCTTACTGAAAAAAATGGTATCATGATCAATCCACATCAGATAATACAAGGAGGTCTTTGTTCATAATTATATGAGTTATTATTGCCTTCTACAGAAAATTGTTGAAAAAAAAATCACTGAAGATAAAACTTTACAAACAAGTTCATTATATTAAATCTTTGTTTCCCTTCAAACCATATTTAAATTTCCGAAAAAGAGGGAAATTAAAAGAAAAAACGACTAAAAAGTAAGAACTACGTAATGCTTGAAGATTGTGTCTTATCAAACTTCATTATCTATTTTCTTTCAAATTTTCAATGTTCATTTCTGAGTTTTTTACCTTGAGAAGTCTACGGTAAAATAAGGAGCTGATATGTTTGTTTCTGATTTTCTTACTTTGAGAAAAGTAAGGTAAACACCTGGAAATGATATGTTCGTTTATGAGTTTCTTACCTTGAGAAGTTTACGTTAAAATACTGAATTGATATGTTTGGTTTAAAGGTTTCTTACCTTGAGAAGTCTACGGTAAAATACTAAACTGACATGTTTGGTTTAAAGGTTTCTTACCTTGAGAAGTCTACGGTAAAATACTGAATTGACATGTTTGGTTTAAAGGTTTCTTACCTTGAGACGTCCACGGTAAAATACCGATGTTTGTTTTTAGTTTCCTTACCTTGAAAAGTCTACAGTAATATCCGGAGCTGACATGTTTGTTTTCAAGATCAGCAGCAGACGACCAAAGGCTCTCTCCTGGCCAGAGGTTACGTGGAGAGATATGATGTAGTCCTCACATGAAATTAGACAGGTGCCCTATGGTATTATTGTAAAGTTTAAAGTACTGAGCCGTTGCAATCCGAGAATATTCGTGCAATTGCGTTTTGTGGGAACATTCGTATTGTTGTACTTTACGAGACTATTCGTATAGTTTTGCTTTACGGGAACTCTTGTTTAGTTGTTCTTTACAGGAACACTTATATAAGTTGTGCTTTACGGGAACAATAGTCAAGTTGTGCTTTATGGAAACTCTTGTACAGTTGTGCTTTACGGGAACAATTGTCAAGTTGTGTTTTGCGGGACCACTTGTATAGTTATGCTTTTCCACCAAGACCTCAATTGTAGCAATATTTTTAGCTGTTTTGATTTGATTAAAAGAATAAAGGAGATATCTTCATATCATTCTGTATTTAGATATTCTTCCTCTCCACATTAATACGCTGTCTAAACAAACAAGTTTGGTGGTATAGGAAGCTCCCAACAATGAGTTATAATAAAAAATTCATTTGCTAACTTGAGGCTTTATGGAGGAGTTTTCCGAAAATTAAAAAAAAGGAAAGATAAAGTATTATAAAACGAGGTAATAAAATTTGAGCTGTTCTTGATTTTACAATTTTTTTTCTAATTTAAGATGCGTAGTTTCTTCCTAAGAGTAGTGACACCCATATAAACTGAACGAACCGCAGAATGGGTACTCAGCTGACGTTTCCCCAGATACACCAGGCACGGAGGCGGCGGGAAATCCCATGGGGACACAACCTGCGAAATGAAGAGTTATCTCTCTTGTTAAAATCAACTGACTGTAATAAATGATTAGCTCTCTTGTTAAAACCAACTGATATGACTGTAATAAACAGTTGTTCTCTTATCACATGTTTAAAAGAAATGTATCAACGTCTATAAAAGCGACCCAGAAGGTGAGAGCGGAATCACATACCAACCCCAGGACAGGACGAGCAGTTGCCCTCTTCAAACATCGCCTAGGACGTACACTTCGGGTTTCCCCACAACGCGCACTCGCTGCTGTTGGTCTTGGTGGATGTCAAGTTGTTGCTGTGGCTGGTCGTGGTGATAATGTTGTCAGGTGTTGCTGTTGGGGCTGTGGTCATTGGGTCAGTCTCTATTGAGCGGATGAAAAGCTCGATGGCTCTATGATGGCTGCATCCGATTCCCTCCTCAGAAGCTGCGGACAGCGATGTTGGTCAAACAATATGGTGGTCAGCACAGGTCGACACAGCCTCACAATTAACAGCTTGATTGCAAAGATTGTAAAAATACGCAATTTGTCAATTGTTTAGACAACTTAAAAGCGTTTTAAAAGAAAAAGAAACTAACAGCGTATGATGCAGTGTGTAATCTTGCACTGGGATTCTAAACCGTCCCGAACGTTTTAGAGCAACATAAATGCTCAGATATACGCCCACACAAGAGCACAAATACGTTATTTTAAAACCTATTTGTTCCTCTATGTTAGGTAATAAAACGAGAAGAAACAAGAAGTTGTTAAGATTGTTTAAAGCTCTGAGAGATAAACAAGGTGAGGAAACCCGACCCGTACAAATTCCCTGGAGTATTGCGGAGCTGAGACTTGTCGACCCACACCCAGGCTGTTGGTGACCTCCGTTAGGATAGAAGTCCACGTGCCCCTGGCGCCTCAGTGACCCGTAACCTGGCAACACAAGTACAGTAGAAACACAATTAATCCATTCATGACGTCGTTGACTGATGAAGGCTTTGATAAAACAATGTGATTTCATACTCCTTTAGAGAAACCTCTGTCACCCTAGAATACCATAAACACTGTGATTAAATTCTCCGATAGTAAAAACCTCTGTCACACTAAAGGACCATAAAACAATAGGATGTAATACTCCTATAGAGAAAACTCTGTCAAAATAGAATACCATAATCAATGTGATTTAATACTCCTATAGAGAAACTCTGGCACACTAGAATACTATAAACAATGTGAATTAATGCTCCGATAAGAAATCTCTCTCTCTCTCTGTCGCTCTCACTCTTTCTCTCTCTCGCTTTCTCTCTCTCTCTCTCTCTCTCTCTCTCTCTCTCTCTCTCTCTCTCTCTCTCTCTCTCTCTCTCTCTCTCTGTTTATTTACTTAATCTATAGACATAATCTCGTACCTTCCACGGCTATCATATCTTAACTACAAAGTTCCCCCACCCCGTTTCTCTTATGAAAGAGAGCCTCATTCGCTCCCCTCACGACCCATGAAAGAGAGCCTCATTCCCTCCCCTTGCGACCCATGAAAGAGAGCCTCATTCGCTCCCCTCACGACCCATGAAAGAGAGCCTCATTCCCTCCCCTTGCGACCCATGAAAGAGAGCCTCATTCCCTCCCCTTGCGACCCATGAAAGAGAGCCTCATTCCCTCCCCTTGCGACCCATGAAAGAGAGCCTCATTCCCTCCCCTTGCGACCCATGAAAGAGAGCCTCATTCCCTCCACTTGTGACCCATGAAAGAGAGCCTCATTCCCTCCCCTTGCGACCCATGAAAGAGAGCCTCATTCCCTCCCCTTGCGACCCATGAAAGAGAGCCTCATTTCCTCCCCTTGCGACCCATGAAAGAGAGCCTCATTTCCTCCCCTCCGACCCATGAAAGAGAGCCTCATTCCCTCCCCTTGCGACCCATGAAAGAGAGCCTCATTCCCTCCCCTTGCGACCCATGAAGGAGAGCCTCATTCCCTCCCCTTGTGACCCATGAAAGAGAGCCTTATTCCCTCCCCTTGCGACCCATGAAATAGAGCCTCATT
>JAWDGP010007023.1:0-15000 GCA_033675545.1 Elysia crispata
GATGGTGTTACCCTGTAAACATAATAGGGTTTCATGGTGGTCAACATTATTACCCTGATTAGATAACGAGACTTCTTATTGATCAGCTTTGTTACCCCGATGAAAATCGTGCGGTGTCTTAGTGGTCAGCTGGCTGTGTCACCCTGATGAGATATGAGGCTTCTTGATAGTCATTTGGGTTACTCTTATGAGGTTGTGAAGCTTCTTGGTGGTCAGCTGTATAAAACTGATTCGATATTAGAGTTTTTGATGGTCAGGTGTCTTACATTCATTGCATAGTTGAGTTTCGTGGTTGTCAGCACTCTTATCCTAATGAGAAAAATGGGCTTTTTAGTGATAGGATGTGGTGCCCTGATGAAAGTGTGGGGATTCTTGGTGCTCAGGGGTGTTACCCTGGTGAGATGATAGGGTTTCGTGGTGGTCATATGTCACTCTTTTAATATTGTAGGACTTTTTCGTGGCCCGCGTGTTACCCTGATGAGATGGTAGGGCTCCGTGGTGAGCGGGAGGAGCCAGCTGCAACACCCTGGTGACAACTGTTTTTGCCAGTCTGATTTATTTATTTATTATATATATTTTATATATATATATATACATATTATATGTGTGTGTGTATGCCTATTATTATTATTGCTGATGTCGATTGCAGCACATTAGGGGCTATATCGTGACAAACAGTCAGTATGTTTACAAAGATCTACTTCAGTGACAATCAATAACGTCAACTGGGTAGACAATCTTGCTGGTTCCGAGCTATATCTCGTAAGAGACTGTCTTAGGGTTGCAGCACATTAAAGTCTACAGAGGGGCAGACAGTCAATATGCTTAGAACCGTCTATTTCATTAGAAATCGGTGAGATGGTCAGACATCTGGGCTGGTTTCGAGCAATTGAGTACTCTGTTATAAATCTCAAAAGTCAAAACTTGGAACAATTCTTTCACAAATGCCGTGACAGAGATTATTGTAATCAAATCATATTTTTTAAGGTATTATGAAATGCTATTAATAACCAAAACCAAATTGGAGTTTTAGCTTGGATTTGAGAAAAAAAAGTAAAGTTGTTCATTCGGGTGAATACGAGGGAACTCATTGACCTGATTTGCTGCCCTAGTTAATATGTCTCTTAGTAGTAACAAGTAAATAACAGAAAGAGAGAGCGCATATGGCTAGCAGCATGAGGTACGATTAAGAAAGATAAATAACAAATCATTAGTTTAAGAAAATCATCTGGACTGGTATAGTAGTAGTAGTAGTAGTAGTAATAGTAGTAGTAGTAGTAGTAATTTGTTTAGTAGTAGTACTATATTGTTTTTATGAAGAAAGATGGTTTTGACTTAAATTATCCTTATATTTTTAACACGAAAAGTGCTACTTAATTCTTAAGTGTAAGATATAAGTGCGACAAACTTTTTTTGAATTAAACAAAAATAAAAAGTTTGTGCACCCCTCTTTTCAGCACTTAAACGGGAACTGCTCGATCGCACTTAATCGAACTTTTAAATCCGGACGCGATACCAGTATTCTTTTATGAAGAAGATTAACAAAGTGGGACCTATTTTATATAATTTTAATAAATATCATGTTTTCTTTTTTTTAAGTATCCTGCAAATGAAAAAAAGTCAAAGCATAGGATGGTAACAAAGTAACGATTGTTTGAAGTCATTTTTTTTTAATTTGCATGTCAATTTAATAAAAAATAGAGTAAACAAAATTACGATGGTCTAGATTATGGAGGCGTTAAAGCAAAACTATAAGCAAAACTATAAGCAAAACTATAAGCAAAACAACTTTTAATTTATTATTAGTTTGAATGATTATAAAAAAAGTTTTCCCTTTCGGTATTCTCATGTTTTCCTGGTTTTGGGAAAATAAATGTATTACTTTTACATAATTCCTATTTTAATTAGTTTTTCTTGTTCTTAAAGTTATAAATTTTAACTAATACAGTCTAGAGTTTTGGAACATTTGTTTCATTTTTTTTTGTTATTCAATAAAGAGTTTAAAAAAAAGATGTACATTACCGTTAAGTTCTTTTCTTCGCTTGTAGTGGTTTTGTTAGTACAACAAAAATATTTTTAAATAAAAAATTCTATTAAGTTCAAATTACAAAAAAAAACAAAACAAAAGAAGGAAGAACAATTATTATTTTACACTTGTACTGACATTTCACTACATGCATAGGTGCAATGTCAAGAGCATTATGATACTTTTCTAGTTTAACATGCGGCTATTTACTTTAAAATTTCTACATCTTTAAAAAAAACCTAGCATAAACAGATTTCATTATAATCTTTCGACCCACACAGGTTGCCATGATACAATCAAAAGGTTTCTAAAATCATAAACGCACGGATAATGGAAGAAGTAAAAACTCTAAAAAATGGTTTTGAGGCTGATGGTAACACGAAAACCTTGTTTGCTTTTTGAAGCCAAATCTTACTATATTAAATATCTATAAGTTCCCATATTCTAAACTATGATCAATGAATTACCATATTTAAATTAAATATCTTTTGAATATACAAATTAGTGTTTAAATTAGTTTGATATTTTTATTACCATTTTTGAATCTTTATAAAATAAAAATGAAAACCGTTATTATTGAAATTATTATTTAAAAACTGTCTTTTCATTTACATTTCGTTTTTTCATGAATATGAAAGTATTCCTCGGAAAAGTAAAAAAAAATGTTGATTTGTAAAGGAAATTAGCATTTTATCACGTTTGACCTGTTATATTACTATTTTCTATTTTTTCAACAACATATAAGAACTAAATACATTACATAAAGACTGCATTGAGAGTTTTAAGCTAGAGTATATATATTTAAAGGTCATGCAAAAAAACATTGGACAAGAAACATGCTATCATTGCATGGATAAAAATAGTCTAATTAATAAAATACTCCCCAGAAGCGGGACATAATGATAAACTTAGAGTGAACATATAAGATTGTCCATTGCATCATCAGTGCTGCGAATATTAACAACACTTTCAGTATTATCGCTAGCTGCAAAGAGGCTGTTCGTAATCTTTACGTTGTGTCATCGTGAAAGACTGTCTTAAGGTAGCATCACATCAAAAGCTCTATTTTGACACTGTCAAAATGTTTGGAAAAATGTACTTAAATACTGTGATTGGCTAGACGCTAACGCCACAATTTTATCAGTAACTTATTCATTACGTTTACTTTTCCTACCTAGTGGTAAATATAAGTAAATATGCTTACACTTACATGATCTGAGGCCATTTTTATGAGGTCTTGAAAGATTACATATTTTTTCCCAAATAACACGCCCTTGCGATGTAAAGGACTCAAAGTTTTTTTGCACACGCCAAAAGAGAAATAACATGTCAGTTTCTTTATAACTCGTCAAGAAAGTATCTATTAACAATCGCCAACGTAAACCGACATGACAGCTCAGCTGGCTACGTAACATTGACGGTGTGCGAAACTGCTTTGCTCTAAACTAAAAACTTTAAAGACACATTTTCCAACTGACGTTAAGAACGTAACGTTAAAATTATATTTCTCTACGTTAGGGATCAAATCACTATATGACCAAGAAAAGAATAGCTTGCTTTTTGAATACTAAGGTAAACAAGCCATACGGTTAACTCCGTGGACACTCATCGACTTTGGCTTCTGACCTTGTTTGAACTTTCGCTTAGTTGTATACTGGTAACGAGTGGTCACAATCTGGGATTAATTGACTTTGTCGTTTGATTCCTATATTGGTAGCAGCCCACTATGTTCATTTGTTGCCTATCACCAGACAGAGTAGACAGAAGCAAGAGTTCAAAGTTTGCTTCCAACTCGTTACCTAGGCTGCGACTGGATGACTCATACCAGTGCGGTGAATTTAAGTAAGTTTAGAAATGTGTAGACTGAAATTTCGCTATAACACACTATTAAAAATAATTATTAAGAAATTAATTTCTATTAAACAGCTATGAGATACGGCTCAACGAAGATCCCAGAAAAAACAGTCCAGCTACCACAACAGGGACAATGGACTGTTGTGGTTATGACTTAACGATAATTCCTGAAATCCCTCGTATGGAATGAGGCACAACATCGTATCAGCTTTCTGGTCAGATCAGTGTACAATTTCCTGGCCTCAAATGGAAATCTGTTCCGGTGGAGAAAAAGACAGGATCCCACTTATCCGCCATGCAAAGGCAGGCAGACCACAGAGCACATCTTTAGCTCTTGCAAAATCGCCCTCTCACAGGGGCGATACACAACGAGGCATAAAAGAGTCCTTTAGGTATTCGCCGCAATATAAGCATAACTAAAGGAGAGACTAACCTCCCTAAAACCAACGTGTTGATATTCACAACAGAGGGAGGCGCTAAGTCATGGAACGGAAGGCTGAGAGCAGTTTCAGCAGACCTTCCAAAACGGGATTGTCACCCCAGTACTCAAAACAACAAGATTAAGGCCTGTTATCGTGATCAATTCAGCTTCCACACAACAGCTTGATTGTGGTGGAGCTAACAATTCCACACGAAAAACAAAGAATGAAAGAAGCTGGCATCTACAAAAGAAAGAAAATACCTGAACCTGATCAAAGAGCTAGAAGATGCCGGCTACAAAGCTGTGGTAATGTCCGTTGAGGTTGATGCCAGAGGATTCATTAGGTCATCGGTATACGACCTTATGACTGAACTTTCAACATGTGGCAACAAAAGAACAAAAGCAGCCACTGGCGCAAAGAGCCGAAAACACTTCACGGTAGAGCTGGAGCAGGAGAAAGCAGAGGTTCCTTCATAAGGATTAACAATGGCCCAACCACCGCAGGGCCAGTTGGCGAAGTGGTGTAGTGCCTACATTAGCAACCCATTGAGAGATAAGGGTGTTGCGCTGTGCAAAAACACAAGATAACAGAGAGACACCTGGAAGTCATGACCTGGGTGTGGCCCTCTTAGTTAGAGTGTCAGAAGTTTAGGTCCGGGACACTTGCTACAGAGGAGATTTCTTCTCTGAAGACTCTCTGTTATGTAGCTCCCCAATAAGTCTCTACCTACATTTAAACATCTTTTTAGCATTTACATATTGTGTTAAATATCCACTGTAAGTTTTACAAGTCAAGAAAAAAGTTGTCTACTTTATAACATCAATTATAGATACTTTAACTTTCGGGTTGATTTTGGTCTTTCGTAAGTATGTTTCTAAAAAGGGCATATGACAAGCAACAATTTTTCATATTTTATTATATATTTTATATTTTTAGTTTCTTAATCTTTAAAGTCAAAGAGTCAATAGAGATACAGAAAAACTAACTTATCGAATAGTTGGGACAATAAGAGATTACAGTCATCTCAGTGAATTCATACTAACATCAAGCTTTTCACTTTAGTCTATTTGTTGTAGCGTCTTACAATTAAATAATATCACTGTCAATCGACTCTCATGATTTGCCAAATTGAAAATAAATGATGCTATACTAGAGTTGCTGTAATAATCAGATGAAACTCTCGCTGTTATGAAATGGATGTCTTTGATTTCATTTAGATTTTATTATAAAATATCCAACTGAACTGTAAAGTTCAAAAGTTATTGACTGCTATTTTCATTCAAATATCTACTAACATTAGCTCGTCAATGTGATTCACTTTATCCAACATAAAAGAAGACACTTTTTAACGCCCTCCCCCCAAAAAAAATACCAGCAGGTCCATACAGAGCAGATGAGAATCTCCATCGTCAGGCAAATTATATTAGTTTACAAAAGATGACATATTAGAAAAATAAATTTTCTACGGAACATCTCAATCGCATAAAGTACAAGTGGCAAAACCGAGCCGCGCAAGCAATCGCCATCAACGAAAATACAATTTACCAAGAACGCGTTTTGATATGTTTAAGCTTTCCAATTAGATTCAGTGGAGTTAAAAAAATAGTACAAACATGACAAGTTTTGAAGCAAAAAATGAGTATCTCAATAACTACAATAAAAATAAACTATAACTGGAATCAATTTTTTTTGTTTAACAAAGTTAGTAAGACTATGAACAACAAGTTATTGATTCTCCGGCGCAGCAGCGCGATTTATCCTTTGCCTGACTTTGAACTTCCAACTTAAAAATTCAGTTTACAAGGTAAAGTAACTTTAATCTAGCGATGTATATATTTTAGACTTACCAGATAAATAAAATACTTTTTCAGCATATTTCAAATTTAAACTTGTACCTTTAAATTTTGGATTTATAATGGCTCTTCCTACCAAACTAGCAAGTCTAAAAAGACGGTATAAAGACAAAAAAATATACCCATGAGTCTGCTAATATGAGTTGTGGGATGTTTAAAACACTGTAAAATATTAACCGAGATTTTTTAAAATTATCTTTAAACGATTATAAATAAATTTAAACAAAAATTGTTACTAAAGTTTTCTCTAAATCAAAATTAAATACGCAGAGATACCTTATCTTTATCGCTGGCGTTCAACACATTTAACTCATCTCGATCCATCGTGAATTAAAAAAGCTGACATGATCTACATTTAGCCTCATTGTTGGTCAGTCGAAAAATTTCTTGTTCTCTAATCTCCTTTAGTGATTTTTGTTTCGAATAGATCTATTATGTCACAAGATGTTCTAAATTCTCTTCTCATAACGCGTGACCAAAAAAGATTGTTGTCAGTTTAAGTTTTCTTTTATTATTCATCGTATTTGCATGGAGCTTCTGGTAAACATTGCTTTTGATTTTCAATGAACACGATTTAAAAAATTGTTCATAAAAAGATACAAAATCTGTTCAATCCAGTTCCATGTCCAACTGTTTAAAATCGTGACTACATCAAGATAGACTCAATATTGCACTCTGGACTTGTTTTCGAATTTCAAACTCTGGGCCAAAATTTTTGCGCGCAGTATTCTTTTTTATATTACACTTTAAAATAGATACAATAAATTAAATCAGCTAATGTCGTTGCTGCTCTTTCCCATGTCTCTTTTATATTCATCGTTAATTTCTAGGATCTGGTATTTTGTTCATAAGGGTGGTGGCACTAATTGTAGCTTCAATCAGTTAGTAGCATAGGTGTTCAGCTGTGGTGGTAGTGCTTAGTGGCAGTGAAAGAGCTCCGAACCTAGTGATATTGACAGTGGAGAAGCGCAGCAGTGGCAGCGGTAGTGGTAGGGGTGGTGGCTGTGGCGGTGGTGGTGGCGGTGGTGGCAGGGGAAGCAGCCTGCATCCCTTCAGCGACAGTGATATCCATGAACGTGCCAGGGGCGGCAGCAGCAGCAGCAGCAGCAGCAGCAGCAGCAGCAGCAGCAGCAGCAGCAGGGGAAAGAGCAGCAGCAGCAGCAGCAGCAGCAGCAGCCAAGCAGCAGGAGAAAGAGCCTGGGCAGCAGGTACTGTTATGAAAGAACTGGCACTGCAAAGGCAAACAGCAGCAGCATGGCAGTGGCAGCAGTGAAAGAGCAGCAGCAGCAGCAGCAGCAGTGAAAGCAGCTAGAAAGCAGCAGCAGCAGCCAAGGAGAAAGCAGCAGAAAAGAGCAGTGCTGCAGCAGCAGCAGCAGTAGCATGCCAAGCGGCGAGCAGCGCAGCCAACCAGCTGCAGCAGCCCAGCAGCCAGGTACTGGCTGCGCAGAACCTAATCAAGAAGAAAAGGAAGTAAATGAAAGAAAGAATAGAAAGAAAGAAAGGGCGAGTGTAGCAGCAGAAGAGCAGCAGAAAGAAAGCTGCCAAAGCGGAAAGAAGCAAAGCAGCAGCAGCAGCAGCTGTTAAGAAGCACCAGCGAGCAGCAGCAGCAGCAGCAGCAGCAGCACAGCAGAAAGAAATCCCAGAAACCGAAGCAGCAGAAGAGAAAGCAGCAGCAGCAGCAGCAGCAGCAGAAAGCAGCAGCAGCAAGCTGTTGTTACAGCAGCAGCAGAAAGAGAAGGTGGCCGAGTGGCAGAGAAGCAGAGAAAGGAAAGCAGTTACAGACTTGCAGCAGGTGGCAGCAGCAGCGGCAGCAGCAGCAGCAGCAGCAGTGGTGCCAGCAGCTTGCAGCAGCAGTGAAAGGAAGCAGCAGAAAAGCAAAGCGGTGCAGAAAGCAGCAGCAGCAGCAGCAGCAGCAGAAGAGTAGTAGTATTAGTAGCAGTAGCAGGCAGCAGCAGTAGCAGTAGCAATTGCAGTAGCAGCAAGCAGCCGGGTGGTTTAAGAAGAATTTCCGCGACTAGCTGGCTGGTACCAGACCAGCAAGTTCACATATGAGGTATTTTTTTGGTATTTTTGGTCAGAAAATGTTTTCTGTGTGGCTCCAGCTATTCATTCTGTACTAAAAGAAAACCTGATTTTGGTTAAGCCGAAGCGATTGTCGTGCAAACTGAAATGGTCTTTGAAGAAGCGTTCTTATTATTTTCGATTTCGTCTCTTCTTGTGATTCTGCTTTGCTCAGTGCTGAGCGTCGCGCTTTTAAACGTCGCTGTCAAAATTGCAGCTCATAGATTTTGGAAGATATACATTTTAAATTATGGAGAATGTAGAAAGTAAATAAAAATCATTTGGGTTATACTTATTCGCCAAGTGCATGCGTTTTTATTTATTGAATATCGGTTTTAAAAAAGAATTTCACATTTTTTCTCTTTCTTTTTCTTCTTCAGATGTAGCAAAACCTATTGGATGGATAAACCAACCTGATGATTACGAAGGCATTGAAGATTGTAAAGTCGTTTTTTGTGAAATCTCGAAGATCAAAATATTGCGAAATGGAATGACGTACGTTGCTCTTAAAAGCATTTTACCAAGTCGTTTTGTGAAGTTTTTCCAGGTAAATTGAGGAATATGCTGGGATATCGTGTATAGAAAGATCGTGTACTCTTGTAGACAATTTATATATAAAGTAAAGAAAACGCATCAGAAACAATCAAAATGTTGTGTAAAAGTGTATAGAAAAAAATCTTATACGAAGATAATTTATTGCAGTACATTTGATTCATCTAATAGTATTGGACATCATGATATATTAAAAAATATTAGTCGACATATATTAGAAGAATACAATATTTTCTTTTAAGCCTCGTTTGAAAGACAGACATGTCGACAGCATTAAGGATTTTTAGGGCTTTTGTGGTGATATTTTTTGTTTTTCCTCCAACTTGAAAAAAAAGAAAGGACGTCAAAAAAAATTACTTTAGAGCCGGCGTTTCCCTGGGCAGGTTATATAATGGCAAAGGATAAGAAGTAAAAGAAAAAAGAAGACCAAAATCAGCAAAACTAGCAACATTTATCGCGATGTTTTTTAAAAGAAACGCTGTTTTCGTAGGCAGCATCACACTCATTTATAGCTGCATACACCTAATTTCTTTCTCTTTTAAGCTGTATGCCTTTTATTCGCCAAAACAAAATAAATAAAACAGAAATTGAAAAATTTCATATTTTTTATGTTTTTAATTTTAAAAAAGAAACTTATGAAAGTTCAGATATGTCATAGAGAGAGTGCTTAAGTGACAAAAAGTAGCGATAAAACAAAACTTAAAAATCTATACAAAAATCACTGACAGCTTGGCTTTTTCTCTTGTTTCGTATAGGTAAGTAAAGCTGATATCTTAAAGAACGGAATATTGGGGAAATCTATAAACAAAACACCTCAAGACCAATACTTATACAGTGAGAAGATTTGCAGTGAATTTTTAAAAAAGAAAGAAAAAAAGCGTACACTTAAAACTTTGGTGATAAGTGGATTTTTACTGGCTTAATAAGTGTACTTTGATGAAATGAAATTGCGAAAACAAGCCGATTATTTTTATTTACAGGACTATATTTTAGCTGAAAAAATTGGAATAGGGGGTATATAAAAATGTGTAACTCAAAACATTTGACAGGTAGATTTTCAACGTGAAATAAAAAACAAGATTTAATTTAAGTGACAAGAAAAATCTACGTATCACATATTTTTTTATATTAACACCTGCTTTCTTTCTCGATTCTGGAAAATATTTTCAGAAGTAAAATCATCTTATACCCTTGTCTTTGCTTTTCAGCACATGTAAGTAGAGAAAAAACTACTAGTTGAATCGAATAATTTATTTTTAACTGTAAAGTTTAAATGCGGATCTCTTTTTTTTTTCTTTTTTTAATCAAATTTGTGTAATTTCCATCCATACGAAAACTTGACAATTACTTGATAGCTGTTTTATCCACACTGAACAAAATACTTGTTCTCCTAACTCATTTCCGTAGGATTGTATAATGTTGGTAATATGCCGAAAAATAGCGGATATGGCAAATCAAGATAAATATTGTATCAAGTTCTGTAATCCAATAACTAGGCACACACTCCCAAGTAAAAAAAGTTTGATATTTTTTTCGATATTAGGTACAGGTAATGCGAGCGCTTTTACAAGTTGTTAATAGGTTTTTTCCTACTTCTTTTTTTCTCTTCAGGAAAAAAAAGCATTTTGAAGCACCACTTTTCTTCCTTTCCAGTTTTAAATAACCATTTAAAACAAGTTTAAACATTATTGAAACACAACTGTGAATAAGAATACCAAACTAATTTTATCTTCACTAACGTTGCTTCTGGCGCAAGATTGTTTCCTGGCAACACCTTTGGAGGAAGGAGTACGTAGCGTCTGTAATCAAAACTGTGGTGGAGTCACTTTCCTCAACACCTGCAAGAGATTCGATGGATTCTGTATTAACGGTTGTGATGTTGGCTATCAAGGAAAATACATGTGAGGCGCATGCGTAAGTAAAATTAAAAAAACTATGAGAGGTAAAGGAAAGTGTGTAGCACTTTGTAAGTGATATGCACAAACAGCACTTGTGATTACCAATCTTGACAGATTCATTAGGCACTTGTAACACACTTTGTGTCGTGAAATAACTTGTTTAATGTCTTGGTAATACAAACCAAATGTATTAAGACGAATCTTTTTTGTTCAGAGGTTTTCTATCAGGTCTAGCCCAATTTTTATGAGTTAATTATAATTTAATGGTTTGTTTTTTTTTGGTTTTTTTTTTAACTTGATAATTATTTTAAAAAAATACTAAAAATACTATGAATTTTTTTCAAATGATTAGGAATATTTTTTTAAGTAATGCACCAGCAATCAAGACAAAGATGCAGTGATTGCCAAGTAAAAAAAAATGATTAAAACGATTAGTGTGACAAAAATGTTACCCACAAGTGATGCTGACTTAAGCAAAACTGTGGCTAAGAGAAAGGTTGAATAAGGAACGAAGGCAAGAGACTTAGCAATGCTCCCAAACAAATAAGGTAAAGACAAGTGATGCACTAAAAAAAAGGCTGAGATAATTCATGCACCATCAACTTTATGCAGCGGTAAAGAAGGCTAAGACAAGTGATGAACCGTGCAAAAGAAGGCGGAAAGCAAATGATATGCCAGCAAAGAAGGCAGAGACAAGTGATGCACCGACAAAAAGGCAGAAACAAGTGATGGACCAGCAAAGAAGGCAGAGACAAGTGATGCACCGACAAAAAGGCAGAAACAAGTGATGCACCGACAAAAAGGCTGAGACAAATGATGCACCAGCGAAAAGGCTGAGACAAGTGATGCACCAGCAAAAAGGCTGAGACAAGTGATGCACCGACAAAAAGGCTGAGACAAGTGATGCACCAGCAAAACACAAGATATGATGATACTGCTGAAACCAGTAAAAAGGCTGAGACAAGTGAGTGCACCAGCAAAAAGGCTGAGAGACAAGTGATGCACCAGCAAAAAGGCAGAGACAAAGGATGCACCATCGAAAAGGCAGGAACAAATGATACACAAGCGAAATGGCCGAGGCACGTGATGCACAAGAAAAAGGCAGAGGCTGTATTGACAGACCAGCAAACAAGTAATGCACAACGAAGCAGAAGCAGAAACGATGAACTTTGCAGACCTGAAAGCTGCCATTGAAGACAAATTCCACAACGATAACGTTAGATTATAAAAAAACAATACGCAATGCCGAAGCCTACTTGCTTTGTTTGTTTGTTGCACGACTCACTAAGGATCAATATGTGTATGATATCCTTTTTAATTGCCCTCAATATTTATCTATCTGTTCGAAAAACTATCTACTATACTAATGTTAGTGTTCTGAACTATGCAGGTGGGGAAAGTAGAATAATAGGTTCACATTATTTGAGGCTATTGCTAATCTTTTTGTACTTTATTTTCTTGCAGCTGCTCTATGATTTTAAAAGGT
This sequence comes from Elysia crispata, assembly GCA_033675545.1. NCBI lineage: Eukaryota > Metazoa > Mollusca > Gastropoda > Plakobranchidae > Elysia > Elysia crispata. Next base: position 12,153 of record JAWDGP010007023.1, read on the forward strand.
GCATTATAAAATGTTGAACCTCTTTGAAGCACAATCATATTTAAAATTAAAAACTGCTATGTGGCCTTACTTGCTAAAACAATCCTTGCTTTATTTAAGGTATATGCAAAAAGTTTTTATTTTTTCAGACATAAACGATCTTAATACCTTTATTATCGTGTACCTATTGATCTGTTTTTATGACATATATCGAATAAACTTACCACCATCCGAAATAATCGTTTGAGATATTTGATCATGCGTTGTAATATTTACCAAGCTTTGTTTTAAAGAAACAAACAGTTCTTTCAGGTTGCTGCAAAATGTGGTATCACTTTAGCTAGACGGAATGTAATTTGTTCTTTTGTGATAAAATCGAATAAGGTTGACCACAATCCCTAAACCAATCCAAACCAAGGGCAGATTGTCTAGCACAGGAGAATTTTTGAAAAATCTTGGACTTATGGGGATGTTCCATTGAAACATCATTTAGTTTTTAGATCATAAGTGTGAAGCTAGCAATTACTATAGAAAAATAAAATTATAACAATCATCTAATGTGTTTTTTTTATTTTTGCGTACTATCGCGATTGTTATTATGTTTCCTTTACATAAAGTTAATAACACGGCGAAACGAAGGTGTGGCCGCCGCCACTTCCAGGACACTATCGGCTCGATTGTCTCCTGGCTCCTGACCCTCCTTGGGAAAACTGCAGGCTGGCTTGGCCCGAAAACATCTGGTGGGCCGTTGTTGCTGAAGTGGTCGCGGAGGCTTACTGCTTCGTGGCGGCACGCGAGTGAAGCTGCTATCTAAGAAGCCGGCAGGGCCTAGGCCTATTGCAATACCGCCTACGACGAGGGCTGTTTTTTCGTCCTCGTGATCCGAGTTTCCGCCGGTCTGTCTTCCTTCGTCTGGCCTGCTTTCTGATGTGGTAGATGTTGGCGGCTGGGGTGTGGTAGATGCTGTTGGCTGTGGTTTGACAGTGGTAGATGCTGGCGGCTGGACAAGACCCGTTTCGCCAGTGTGATTTGGCGGCGTCTGGTGGGGCGACTTCGTGCCTATTCAGGCCGCTGTTCAGGCCCAGGCTCTGGGCGTCTGTCGCGATTACTATTTCATTATTATAGCCCGTCACCTTGCCCACGCGGAGGAGCATGTTACCCGGGGCCATGTAGAGGCTCACCCCAAAGGAGAAGTCGACCTCGGAGCGCGCATACTGCAGGAAATCCTGGTAGCGGCTTATCGCTGAGGGGAGGTCCACAGGGGATGAGATGGCATCCTCGACCTTCGCCAGGAACTGCTTTTGCGCATCGCAAAAAGGGCCGCCCCGGCGCCTAGAATGCCTGTGCGGGTCTGGGCCTGGGCGCCGAGGATGGCCCACACGTACGTCCGGATGCTGTCATTCAGCCTCTCGACCCCGGGGTGGGTAAAGCAATCTGACTTGTTAAGTATGAACGTTTTCCAGGCTCTGCCTGCTCCGGCGGCATCCTGCTTGATGAAGTCCACGTGGAGAACGCTGTTGTTGTCCTCTGTGTAAACGACATGTCGCTCGAGTCATACTCCCCGTCAGCGAATGGGTGGTAACCGATGTAGGTGCTGTAGTTGTAGACTCGACCGAGCCCTTGGTTGGGGCCACCGACCTTCCAATCAGAGTGTTGGGGGACGCCGAATTCGTGGCAGATTCTCTCGTACCCCCGGCGGTCGTAAGGGTTGTTTACCGCATCCCATGCCTGATCCTGGGGTAGTGGGGTCTGTATCTCTACCAGTATACGGCGTATTTGGTAGTACACGTGGAAGCGGTAGACGGACTGCAGAAGGCCATCGGCGGCAGACAAATGATCCTCCAGCGAAACTCCTTAGCCTGTGGTGACGCACCAAACGGCGAAGTTGAACTGGTTCTGCCAGAACTGCATCGGGTTTGAACGCCAAGTTTGGACCAGTTTGTCTGAAGAGACCGGAGGCAGTTTTCGAAGATATCGGGGTACTTAGCCCCGAACCATTTCTGCGGGTCGTCGGACTGAACCTGAATCCGGCCTTCTGCGAGATTGCCTACATCGTGAGTGCCACTTCGTGGCGCTTTTTGGGGGCCCGGCTCGTACTTGGCTTCACTATTAAACCTGAAAGGATTCGAATCCATATTACCAGTATGTTCAATACGCTTTCGGATGTTCAAAGGGGGGAGGCAGTCCCCCTCCAGCAATAGATCGACAACCGTGATGGGCACCTCTACATTGGCCTCAAGTCAATCACCTTCGCGGTGGGGTGGTACAACATCGAGCAAGGGGAGACGTTTTCATGGAGAAGTACTGGGGGGTCAGAAGAAACCCTCAACATCTCTCCCGGCCTGTATGGGTTTGACCGACTAAAGGAGGTTCTCAGGGGGACCATCTCCACGCACACGCTAACGGTGAGTAGAGCGAACGGTTTGATCACCCTAACAGTTGCCCCCGGGCCGAGAATCCTTCTATCCGATGGCTTGCTGACGCTTCTCGGCCTGGACGACGGCTTGGGCGGAGTCTGGCTCGACACCGGTGTGTATACGGGCGATCGCCCCGTAAACTTTGCGACGAGGCATATGCTGTGGATTTATTTGGAGGAGATAAACACGGCTGGAAATAACGTTGATGGGACTCCCTCAACACTCCTAACCAGCATAGGGTTGGGGTGCCACGCCTTCGGGGACATTAACACGGTCCTCATGGAGTGCCCAGAATATAAGCGCCTTCGAGATGGCACGGTCGGCGAGTTAAAGGTTTCCATTAGGGATGCATCAGGAAAGGCAATTTCCAACCAAGATCTCCCGATACACGTTACGCTCGCAGTGATAAAAAAATGAGTATCTTCGGCGAGGGGATCTGCCGCGGGCCTAAC
>JAWDGP010007023.1:22500-47500 GCA_033675545.1 Elysia crispata
TGATGTCTGTAGATGTTTCTGTATTTCTGTGCTTTTTTACCGTATTCCGAACTTGGTGATTTTCATCTTCCTGGTGTTTGAATCAATATTGCGAAGCGATACTTCATCGTTTCAACCTTACATCAGTGTCCTTGCTTTACGTTACTGTACATTTTTGGAAGCCAGTTTTTCTCGCGAAACCTTCCATGTGACCCATACGTTGCAAATTATACTATATTAGATTCCAGACCTTTAGAACATCAGCATTTTCTTATTGTTTTTCATCACTCGACTTTTTTTTTGCCTTATGTGTCGGCCGACATGTGTTTGAATCTTTATGATTATGTCCCTAGTTTCTCTCTATGCAACAATTAGGCGCTTCGAAATTAAAAAAAAAATAATGAGGGTCCATGAAATGAGTATCAATGAACCCAACATATTAATACTTATAATTATAAACCTCTTTTCCCCGCCTCCACCCTAGTGGCTAAAACTAGCGTACATAATACGAATCACTTCGCTCGAACAGTTTTTAGTCTTTGTACAGTAAAATGATTCAGATCGTTATATTAAATTTGTTTGATATCTATGTGCACTCAAAACTTTGTCTCTGTCTTTCTTCTCTTTCTCACTGTCTTTTTCTCTTCTTTCCTCTTTGCCTTTGTTTCTGTCTGTCTGTCTGTCTGTCTGTCTGTCTGTCTGTCTGTCTGTCTGTCTGTCTGTCTGTCTGTGACTCTGTCTGTCTGTCTGTCTGTCTCTCTCTCTCTCTCTCTCTCTCTCTCTCTCTCTCTCTCTCTCTCTCTCTCTCTTGTTTCTCTCTTTTTCTTCTTTGTCTCTTTTCCCTCATATTTTTATATTTTTCACATGTTCATGTCTTTGTCTATGACAATATATATTACTGATTCTTTCTCTAACCGTGTTTCACCATCTGTTACTTTTCTCTCTAGTTCCTAATCTTTCACTATCTCTCTCTATCTTTCGCTGCTTCTTTTTTTTTTCTTTGAGGCTCTTCCCACACTTTAAGATCATCATTTTTTTTTATTTTGTTTTTGTCTATGTCAATACTTTACCTTTATCTCTTATTGTATGTCTCACTTCCTTTGATCTCTTTAATTTTGTTCCTCTGTTTCTATTTCTCTCTCACTATCTCTGTCTTCTTTGCCTCTCTTCCGATACTTTTGATACATTCATTTAACCTTTATGTCTCTGTCTATATCAGTTTGTTACTAAATATTTCTCTTTATGTGTCGCTATTTACTTACAGTCTCATCGAGGCAGAGTCTATCATGATTTAAGAGCTGATAAGCAGATATGATGTGCCAGTCACAAGTGGACAGTGCGTTAGTGGAACAATTCTCTTTCTCTCAATTTCTCTATCCGTCTACATATCTCTATAGCTATCTGTATTTTCCTTGCCTCTATCCTGTCATTTTTTTTTTCTAAATTTTCATTGGATATGATCTCATTTTATCTGTATAGTTCACTCTCTCTCTATACCCGAGCAACCTAATTTCTTTCGTTTTTTTCACTTTATTTCCCTTAAAACTTTCTCTGTCTGACTTTCCGTCTCTTTCACACACACTCTCTCTCTCTCTCTCTCTCTCTCTCTCTCTCTCTCTCTCTCTCTCTCTCTTCTGCTCCGACGCTCTTAACTTTTTCTTTTTTTTTTTGCGTCTCTCATTTTCCGAGTTATTTCCATTCTACGCCCTCTTCTAATATCTCTCTCTCTCTCTCTCTCTCTCTCTCTGTCTCTCTCTCTCTCTGAATATAGAAATAAAGAAAGCAGTCAAATCACGTTAGAGGCTGAGACAGACGAAGCTAGATCTAAGGATCTAAAGATACATGTGACTGAAAATAATAAAATAAGTAGTAAAGAAAAATCAACCACAAACCTAGATCTAGCTCGAGACCGACAAATAGGACGAAAGACGAAAGACGTGAAAACATTACAACAGATGGAATGAACAGGGATCGAACCTGCGCCTCGATGCGGCACCCATCGCCTTGCCGAGACAAGACCAGGCACTTAACAACTGAGCTATTCCATCTGTTGTTATGTTTTCACGTCTTTCGTCTTATTTGTCGGTCTCGAGCTAGATCTAGGTTTGTGGTTGATTTTTCTTTACTACTTCTCTCTCTCTCTCTCTCTCTCTCTCTCTTCATGATTCTGACCTTATCTAAATATATCTTTCCTTTTGTTACATGTTATTTCTATCTCTAATTCTTTAATGTACACGCTCTATCTATGCCTATGACTGGTCTTCCATTTTTTTAAACCACTGTTCGCTGCTGATGTTTCTGTATTTGTGTAGTTTTCTTACCTGTACCAAAAGTAGCCGTTTTCCTCTTTCTTGTCTTTGAATCAAATGTTACCAACGATCCTTTACCGTTACAACCTTAGTGTCATCAGTTTCCTTCTTTTATGTTACCGCTCTAATTGGGAGCCAGTTTTTCTCGCAAAACCTTTCACAGTACCCATCTGTTATAGGGTTCTTGGTGGGTTTTGTTTTTATTGGACTTTATTTTCATCGCTCACCTTTTATTTTCTGATGCATCGGTCTGCATATTGTGTCCCCAGTTTCTCTTGTAACAGCGTGTGGGTGCTTCGGTGGGGGATTGGGGGTCTATAGGGTGGGTATCAATGAGCCCAACTAATTGATACTTTTATGCCTCTTTTCCCGCTACAACTAGCCTACTTAATACTAATCACTTTGCCCGAGCAGATTCTTGTCTTTGTAAATCATGACTGAGATCATTATATTAAATTTGTTTGATATTTTTCTTCTTATACCATAAACATCAATGCGTATAAACAACATAATGGCATACGATTGAGACGCATTTTGTATCTTTTTTCTTTCAATACTTTTTATAGATCAATTGTGGTTTATTTTTCTCCACATATGTTAGAAAGTTAATGCTCTTGATAAATAATTAATTCGTGTGCTTTTTCCTTTTTCTCTTCTAGGTTTTCTCTTTCATACTTTGTCTCCTTCATCAGTTTCTCTCCCTCTTACCTTGGTCCACCAACACGTCTGTCTGTCTGTATGTCTCTCTTAGTCTGTCTGTCTGTATGTCGGTCTCTCTCTCTCTCTCTCTCTCTCTCTCTCTCTGTATCTCTGTTTCTCTCTGTCTATCTATCTCTCTCACTTCCGATACATTTTTTTTTTCTGTCTCTGCCTATTTCGGTCTATAATTCACTTTTTCTATCTTACCCAGTGGGACTATTTCTTTCTGTCTTTTTATTGGCTTATCCTCTTCCGATTTCTCCTTCTCTCTGTCTCTCTGTCTCTCTGTCTCTCTCTCTCTCTCTCTCTCTCTTTCTCTCTTTCTCTCTACCTCCCTAACTCTGGTCTATGAACTTTGATATTTCTATTTTGTTTATGCCTCTGTCTATGTTTGTAACAAGCCCACACCTTCTCTTTACCTTTGTGACCCTATTTCTTTCTGTTTTGTTTTGTTTTGTTTTTTTTTGCCTTCCGAGCTCTCTCATTCTCTCTCTCTCTCTCTCTCTCTCTCTCTCTCTCTCTCTCTCTCTCTCTCTCTCTCTCTCTCTCTCTCTCTCTTCTATGAATGATTTTTTGTAAACATTTTGTCACCATCTAAATCAGTAAATTAATCTGTTTTCCTTTGTAACTGCGTGTCGCTCTTTCTTTTATTTCTTCCTTCTTGTTCCTCTTTGGTTCTCCCTCCCTCCCTCCCTCCCCTCTCTCTCTCTCTCTCTCTCTCTCTCTCTTTCTCTTTCTCTTTTCTTTAAAATTTGATTTATTTTGTTTAAGCCTCTGTCCATGTTTATATATAGTTCACTGTATCTCTATACCTGTATTTGACTATTTCTTTCTATTTGCGGGTTTTTTTTTACTTTACACGGTCTCTCTCTCTCTCACCTTCTGTGTATCTTTCTTTCTTTCTCTCTCTCTCTCTCTGTCCCTCCCTATCTCTTTCTTCCTCTATCTTCTGTGTGTCTCCTCTGTCTTTTCTGAATATTATTTTGTAAACCTTGTGTCTGCATCTAAATCAGTATATTAATCAGTGTTCCTTTCAAACTATATTCATTGCTTGTCTTTATTTTCTTATGCCGATATGACTGTGTTTGAATCTTTATGATTCTGTCTCTGCTTTTTCTATTTGCTATATGGTAGATACTTTGGAAGAAAAAAAGAATTAAGCTAAGGTGTCCATGAAAAAGGTATCAATGAACCCAATATTTTCATACTTATATACTTCTTTTTCCCGCCACCATCCCAATGGCTAAACCTGGAGGACATAATATCAATTACTTTGCCCGAACAGTTTAATGTCTTTGAATAAAACCATTTTTGAGATCAGTATTTTTTATGTTTCTGTCTTTATATGTGTGTATAGCTCACTCTTTTTCCGTACCTGAGTGTCCCCATTTCTTTCTTTTTACGGGTTAATTCCCTTCCACGCTCTCTCAATATATCTCTCACTCGCTCTCTGTCCTTTCTTTTCTCTCTCTCTCTACCTCTCTCTGTATCTCTCTCTCTCTCTATCCATCTATCTGTCTATCTATTTATCCGCATTCCTTTGCCTCTTTTCTATTATTATGGATTTTCTTTTTCATTTGTAATAGATGTGTCCATGGTAGTGTATTAATCTTTCGTTCTCTCTAAATATGTGTCACTATTTTTTTCTTCTATTTCTGATTATTCTTCTTCTAAACTATCATTCCTTCTGTCTCCCTCTGTCTCTCTTTTTCTTTGCCACTCTGTCTACCTCACTCCGTCTCGCTTTTTCTATCTCTCTCTCTCTCTCTCTCTCTCTCTCTCTCTCTCTCTCTCTCTCCTGTGTGCCCCTAGTCCATTTTTTGAATATATATATATTTTTTTTTATTTTGTTGTCTCATCTTAATCAGTATATCAATCAGTATTCCTCAGTAACTATGTGTCGTCTTTTCTTCTATCTTATTTTGATATTTCTTCCTCTTTCGTCCCAACTCCGTCTGTCTATCTGTGTGTATATCTGTCTGTCTCTCTGTCTCTCTATCACTCCCTACCTTGATCTATGAATTTTGATTTTATTATTTTTTTTATTCCTCCGTCTAAGATTTTATCAAGCCCACCCTTTCTCTATACCTTTGTGACCCTAATTCTTTCTTTTTTAATTTTTTCCCGTTCCGATCTCTCTCTCTCTCTCTCTCTCTCTCTCTCTCTCTCTCTCTCTCTCTCTCTACTGTGTGCCTCTTTCCCTCTCCCTCTATCTCTTTCTCTATCTTTCTTTCTCTCTCTCTCTCTCTCTCTCTCTCTCTCTCTACATGCCTTTTGATCTATGAATTTTGATATTATTATTTTATTTATTCCTCTATCTATGTTTGTATCAAGCCCACCCTTTTTCTATACCTTTGTGAGCCTAATTCTTTCTTTTTTTTAAATTTTTTTCCCTTTCGAGCTCTGTATCTCTGTCTCTCTGTCTCTCTCTCTCTCTCTCTCTCTCTCTCTCTCTCTCTCTCTCTCTACTGTGTGCCTCTTTCCCTCTCCCTCTATCTCTTTCTCTATCTTTCTTTCTCTCTCTCTCTCTCTCTCTCTCTCTCTCTCTCTCTCTCTCTCTCTCTCTACATGCCTTTTGATCTATGAATTTTGATATTATTATTTTATTTATTCCTCTATCTATGTTTGTATCAAGCCCACCCTTTTTCTATACCTTTGTGAGCCTAATTCTTTCTTTTTTTTAATTTTTTTTTCCCTTCCGAGCTCTGTATCTCTGTCTCTCTCTCTCTGTCTCTCTCTCTGTCTCTCTCTCTCTCTCTACTGTGTGCCTCTTTCCCTCTCCCTCTATCTCTTTCTCTATCTTTCTCTCTCTCTCTCTCTCTCTCTCTCTCTCTCTCTCTCTCTCTATACATGCCTTTTGATCTATGAATTTTGATATTATTATTTTATTTATTCCTCTATCTATGTTTGTATCAAGCCCACACTTTTTCTATACCTTTATGAGCCTAATTCTTTCATTTTTTTAATTTTTTTTTCTCTTCCGAGCTCTGTATCTCTGTCTCTCTGTCTCTGTCTCTGTCTCTGTCTCTCTGTCTCTCTCTCTCTCTACATGCCTTTTGATCTATGAATTTTGATATTATTAGTTTTTTTATTCCTCTATCTATGTTTGTATCAAGCCCACCCTTTTTCTATACCTTTGTGAGCCTAATTCTTTCTTTTTTTTAATTTTTTTCCCTTCCGAGCTCTGTATCTCTGTCTCTCTCTCTCTGTCTCTGTCTGTCTGTCTGTCTGTCTCTCTCTCTCTCTCTCTCTCTCTCTCTCTCTCTCTCTCTCTCTACATGCCTTTTGATCTATGAATTTTGATATTATTATTTTATTTATTCCTCTATCTATGTTTGTATCAAGCCCACCCTTTTTCTATACCTTTGTGAGCCTAATTCTTTCTTTTTTTAAATTTTTTTCCCTTCCGAGCTCTGTATCTCTGTCTCTCTCTCTCTCTCTCTCTCTCTCTCTCTCTCTCTGTCTCTCTCTCTCCTCTCTCTACTGTGTGCCTCTTTTCCTCTCCCTCTATCTCTTTCTCCCTCTATCTCTTTCTATCTCTCTCTCTCTCTCTCGTGCCTTTTCTCTCTCTTGTTTTTTTTTTTTGTTTTTACCCTTGTGTCTGCATAAAAATCAGTATATTAATCTCCGTTCCTTTCTAATTGTGTGTAGCTATTTCTTTTATTTCTTTCTCATCAGCCTTTTATTAATTCATAGCTCGCTTAAATGAGATCATTATTTTAAATTTCTCTGATAGTTTTCTACTTGAGTAAAAAGGTTTTTTTCTTTCACACTTTGTCTCCTTCATCAGTATCTCTCCCTCTTAGCTCGGCCTTCTACATCTCTGTCTGTCTGTCTGTCTGTCTGTCTTATTTGTCTGTCTGTCGGTCTCTCTCTTTCTTTCTATCTCTCTATTTGCATCTATATCTCTCACTTGTTGTAGTTGTAGTTGTACATGTACTTTTTGTAGTTGTAGTTGTAGTTGTACTTGTTGTAGTTGAAGTTATAGATATACTTGTTGTAAGTTTACTTGTACTTGTATTTGTTGTAGTTGTAGTTGTAGTTGTATTTGTTGTTGTTGTAACTGTACTTGTTGTAGTTAAATTTTACCTGTACTTCCTGTAGTTGTACTTGTACTTGTAATTGTTGTAGTTGTAATTATACTTGTTGCACTTGTAGTTTCACTTGTACTTGTTGTAGTTTTAGTTGTACTTGTACTCCTTGTAGTTGTAGTTGTACTTGTACTTGTTGTAATTGTAGGTATACTGGTGCTTGTAGTTGTAGTTGTAGTTGCACTTATTGTAGTTGTAGTTATAGTTGTACTTGTTGTAACTGTACTTGTACTTGTTGTAGTTGTAGTTGTAGTTGTACTTGTTGTAGTTATTGTTGTAGTTTTTGGTGTAGTTGTAATTGTTGTTGTTGTAACTGTACTTGTTGTATTTGAATTTTACCTGTACTTGTTGTAGTTGTAGTTGTACTTGTACTTGTTGTAGTTCTAATTATACTTGTTGTACTTGTAGTTTCACTTGTACTTGTTGTAGTTGTAGTTGTACTTGTACTCCTTCTAGTAGTTGTAATTATACTTGTTGTATTTGTAGTTTCACTTGTACTTCTTGCAGTTGTAGTTGCACTTATTGTAGTTGTAGATGTAGTTGTACTTGTTGTAACTGTATTTGTTGTAGGATTACTTGTACTTGTACTTGTTGAAGTTGTACTTGTATTTGTACTTGTTGAAGTTGTAGTTATACTCGTACTTGTAGTTGTAGTTGTAGTTTAACTTGTTGTAGTTGTAGTTGTATTTGTTGTAGTTGTAGTTGTACCTGTTGGTGTTGTAACTATACTTTTTGTATTTTTACTTGTACTTCTACTACTTGTAGTTGTACTTGTACTTGTTGTAGTTGTAGTTATACTTATTGTAGTTGAAGTTGCACATGTACTATTCTAGTTATAGTTGAACATGTTCTTCTTGTAGTTGTAGTTGTAATTGTTGTAGTTGTAATCATAGTTGTACTTGTTGTAGTTGTAGTTGTACTTGTTGTAGTTGGACTTGTTCTTGTTCTAGTTTCAGTTGTACTTGTACTTGTAGTTTTTGTTGTACTTGTACTTGTTGTAGTTGTAGCTTTACTTATTGTTGTTGTAGTTGTACTTGTACTTGTTCAATATGTACTTGTACTTGTTGTATTGTAGTTGTACTTGTTCTTGTTAAAGTTGTAGTTGTACTTGTACTTCTTGTAGTTGTAGTTTTAGTTGTACTTGTTGTATTTGTAGTTCTAGTTGAGCTTGCTGTACTTGTAATTGTACTTGTACTTGTAATTGTACTTGTACTTGTACTTATTGTAGTTGTACTTGTACATATTGTAGTTGTACTTGTACTTGTTGTAGTTGTAGTTGTACAAAAGTTGTAGTTGTACAACTTGTACTAGTTGTAGTTGTACAACTGTTACAGTTGTATCAAGTACCTGTACTTGTTCTAGTTATAGTTCTATTTGTTGTATTTGTAGTCGTTTTTTTCTAGTTATAATTCAACTTGTACTTGTTTTAGTTAAGATACTTGTTGCAGTTGTAATTGTACATGTATTTGTTGTAATTGTAGTTGTACTTGTACTTGTTGTAGTTCTAGTTGTGGTTATACTTGTTGTAGTTGCAGTTGTAGTTGTACTTCTTGTAGTTGTAACTTTATTTGATGTAGTTGTACTTGTAATTGTACTTCTTTTAGTTGTAGTTGAAGTTGTAAATGTTGTAGTTGTAGTTGCAGTTGCACTTCTTGTAGTTGTAACTTTATTTGTTGTAGTTGTACTTGTAATTGTACTTCTTGTAGTTGTAGTTGAAGTTGTAAATGTTGTTGTTGTAGTTGCAGTTGTACTTGTTGTTGTTTTAACTCTACTTGTATAGTTCACCTTGTACCTGTACTATTGTAGTTATAGTTGTACATGTACTTTTTGTAGTTGTAGTTATACTTGTACTGGTTGTAGTTGTACTGATACTTGTTCTAGTTGTAGTTGTAGTTGTTGTAGCATTAGTTTAAACTTGTACTTGTTGTAGATTTAGTTGTAGTTATACTTGTTGTAGCTGTAGTTCTACTCGTACTTGTTGTTTTAGTTGTACGTGTTGTAGTTGTAGTTGTATTTGTCCTTGTTGTAGTTGTTCTTTTACTTGTTTGCACTTGTAGTTGTACTTGTACTTGTTGTAGTCATAGTTGTACTTGTTGTAGTTGTAGTTGTAGTTGTAGTTGTTGCAGTTGTGGTTGTAATTGTACTTCGTTTAATTGTAGTTGTACTTGTACATATTGTAGTTGTAGTTGTAGTTGTACTTGTTTTAGTTGTAGTTGTAGTTGTATTTGCAGTTGGAGTTGTAAATGTACTTGTTGTAGTTGTAATTGTATTCGTACTTGTTGTAGTTGTAGTTCTACTTGTTGTACTTCTACTTCTACTTGTTGTAGTTGTAATTGTACTTGTACGTGTTTTTGTTATACTTGTACTTATACTTGTTATAGTTGTACTTGTACTTGTTTTAGTTGTAACTGTACTTTTTGTAGTTGTACGTGTACTTGTACTTATTGTAGTTCAACTTGTACTTGTACATGTATTTGTTGTAGTTGTAGTTGTAGTTGTTCTTGTACATGTTGTAGTTGTATTTGTAACTGTACTTGTTGTAGTTGTACTTTTAACTTTACTTGTTTTAGTTGTTCTTTTACTTGTTGTAGTTGTAATTGCATTTGTAGTTGGGGTTGTAGTTGTACTTGTTGTAGTTGTAGTTGTAGTTGCACTTGTTGTTGTTGTAGTTGTAGTACTTGTTGTTGTTGTATTTTTACTTGTTGTAGTTCTAGTTGTAGTTGTACTTGTTATAGTTATACTTATCCTTGTTATGGTTGTAGTTGTACTTGTACTTTTTGTAGTTGTAGTTTTAGTTATACTTGATGTAGTTGAAGTTGTACTTATTGTAGTTTCCAATGTACTTGTACTTGTAGTTGTATTTGTTGTAATTGTAGTTATACTTTTACTTGATGTAGTTGTAGTTTTATTTCTTGTAGTTGTAGTTTTACTTGTACTTGATGTAGTTCTACTGGTAATTGTACTTGTTGTAGTTGTTCTTGTACTTGTACTTGTTGTAGTTGTACTTGTACTTGTTGTAAATGTACTTGTACTTGTTGTAAATGTAGTTGTACTTGAACTTGTTGTAGTTGTACTTATACATGTTCTAGTTATAGATGAACTTATACTTGTTGTAGTTGTAGTTGTACATGTACTTGTTGTACGTGTAATTGTACATGTACTTGTACTTGTTGTAGTTGTACTTGTACTGGTATTTGTAGTTGTAGTTTTATTTTTTGTAGTTGTAGTTAAAGTTGTACTTGTAGTTGTACTTGTTGTAGTTGGAGTTGTAGTTGTACTTGTTTTAGTTGTAGTTGTACTTGTACTTGTTTAATTTGTAGTTGTAAATGGACTTTTTGCAGTTGTACTTGTGCTTGTTTTAGTTGTAGTTGTACTTGTTGTATTTGTAGTTGTACTTCTATTTGTTCTAGTTATAGTTGAACTTGTACTTGTACTTGTTGTAGTTGTAGTTGTACTTATTCTTTGTACTTGTTTTAGTTTTAGTTGTCCATGTACTTTTTGTAAATGTAGTTGTACTTGTACTTGTTTTCGTTGTAGTTGTACTTGTACTTGTTAAAGATGTAGTTATATTTATACTTGTTGTACTTATAGTTGTACTTGTTGTAGTTGTACTCTTGTTGTTGTAGTTGTAGTAGTACTTGTTGTAGTTGTAGTTGTAGTTGTACTTGTTGTAGTTGTAGTTGTAGTTGTAGTTGTACATGTTGTAGTTGTAGTTGTACTGTTACTTTTTGTAGTTGTAGTTTTACTTGTTGTAGTTGTAGTTTTAGTAATTGTAGTGTTTGTATTTTGTAGTTGTAGCTGTACTTGTTTAAGTTGTAGATGTAGTTGTACTTGTACTTGTTCTAGTTGTAGTTGTACTTGTTTTTTTTTGTAGTTGTAGTTGTTCCTGTACTTGTTGTAGTTATAGTTGTAGTTGCACTTGTAGTTGTAGTTGTAGTTTTACTTGTTGTAGTTGTAGTTGTAGTTGTACTTGTTGTAGTTGTAGTTGTACTCGTTGTATTTGTAGTTGTACTTGTACTAGTTAAGTTTGTACTTGTCCTAGTTTTAGTTGTAGTTTTACTTGTTGTAGTTGTAGTTGTAGTTGTAGATGTACTTGTTGTAGTTGTATATTAGATGTACATGTTGTAGTTGTAGTTGTAGTTGTTTTTTTTGTAGTTGTAGACGTACTTGTTTTAGTTGTAGTTGTACTTGTACTTGTTCTAGTTATTGTGGAAATTGTACTTGTTTTAAATGTAGTTGTACATGTACTTTTTTAGTAGAACTTGTACTAGTTGTAGTTGTAGTTGTACTTGTAATTGTACTTGTTTTAGTTGTAGTTGTTCTTGTCGTAGTTGTAGTTCTAGTTTCACTTGTTGTAGTTGTAGTTGTAGTTGCAATTGTTGTAGTTGTAGTTGCACTTGTACTTGTTGTAGTTTTACTTATCCTTGTTGTAGTTGTACTTGTACATGTTGTAGTTGTACTTGTTCTTGTTGTAGTTGTAGTTGTACTTGTATTTGTTCTAGTTGTAATTGTAGTTGTACTTGTTGTAGCTGTAGTTGTAGTTGTACTTGTTGTAGTTGTAGTTGTAGTTGTTGTTGTAGTTGTAGTTGTACTTGTAATTGTACTTGTTTTAGTTGTAGTTGTTCTTGTTGTAGTTGTAGTTGTACTTGTTCTTGTTCTAATTATAGTTAAACTTGTACTTGTTGTAGTTGTATTTGTAGTTGTATTTGTTGTAGTTATATTTGTACTTGAACTTGTTCTATTTATAATTAATGTTTTACTTGTGATATTTTAATTGTAGTTGTATTTGTTTTAGTTGTAGTTGTACATGTACTTGTTGTAGTTTTCGTTTAGTTGTAGTTATATTTGTTGTAGTTCTAGTTGTAGTTGCATTTGTTGTGGTTGTAACTGTACTTTTTGTAGTTGTACTTACAAATGTACTTGTACTTGTTTTAGTTGTACTTGTACTTGTTGTAGTTGTAGTTGTATTTGTACTTGTTGTAGTTGTAGTTGTACTTGTTCTTCTTCTAGTTACAGCTAAACTTGTACATGTTGTAATTGTAGTTGTACATGTACTTGGTGTATTTGTAGTTGTACATGTACTTGTTGTAGTTGTTATTGTACATGTAGTTGTTGTAGTTGTAGTCGTAGTTTTACTTGTTGTAGTTAATGTTGTAGTTGAATCTGTTGTAGTTTTAACTGTAGTTGTACTTGTACTTGTTTTAGTTATAGTTGTAGTTGTACTTGTATTTGTTCTTGTTGTAGTTGTACTTGTACTTGCTGTAGTTCTACTTGTACTTGTTGTAGTTGTAGTTCTACTTTTACTTCTTGTAATTGTAGTTGTACTTCTCTTAGTTGTAGCTTTACTTGTAATTCTTCTAGTTATAGTTGAACTTGGACTAATTGTAGTTGTACTTGTTCTTGTTCTAATTATATTGGAAGTTGTAATTGCTTTAAATGTAGTTGAACATGTGTTTTTTTTTAGTTGTACATGTACTTGTACTTGTTGTAGTGTTAGTTGTACTTGTTGTAGTTGTAGTTGGACTTGTACTTGTTCTAGTTGTAGCTGTACTTGTACTTGTTCTAGTTATAGTTGAACTTATATTTGTATAGTTGAATTTGTACTTGTACTTGTTGTAGTTGTAGTTGTACTTCTTGTAGATTTAGTTGTACTTGTACTTGTTCTAAATATAGTTTCACTTGTGTTTTTTGTAGTTGTACTTGTACTTGTTATAGTTGTGAATGTTCTTGTACTTGTTGTATTTGTAGTTGAAGTTGTACTTGTTGTAGTTGTAGTTGTACATACACTTCTTGTAGTTGTAGTTGTACTTGTACTGATTGTAAATTGTAGTTGTACTTATTGTAGTTGTAGTTGTTTTTGTACTTGTTGTAGTTGAAGTTGTTTTTGTACTTGTTGTAGTTGTAGTTATACTAGTACTTGTCGTAGTTGTAGTTATACTTGTACTTGTTGTAGTTGTAGTTGAAATTGTACTTGTTCTAGTTGTAGTTGTAGTTGAACTTGTTGTAGTTGTGGTTGTAATTGTATTTGTTGTAGTTTTAGTTGTATTTGTACTTGTTGTACTTATTGTAGTTGTAGTTGTAGTAGTTGTAGTTTTAGTTGTATTAGTTTTAGTTGTTATTGTAGTAGTTGTAGTTGTATTTTAGTTGTATTTGTACTTGTTGTAGTTCTAGTTGTAGTTGTAGTTGTATGTGTAGTTGTAGTTGTAGTTGTAGTTGTTGAAGTTGTAATTGTAGTTGTAGTTGTAGTTGTAGTATTTGTAGTTGTAGTTTTAGTTTTAGTTGTACTTGTACTTGTTGTAGTTGCACTTATATTTCTACTTGTTGTACTTGTAGTTGTACTTGTTGTAGTTGCACTTATATTTCAACTTGTTGTACTTGTAGTTGTACTTTTTGTAGTTCTAATTGTACTTGTAGTTGTTGTAGTTGTAGGTGTACTTGCACTTGTAGTTGTACACGTGCTTGTTGTAGTTGTAGTTGTAGTTGTAGTTGTATTTGCTGTACTTGTATTTGTAGTTGTACTTGTTGTAGTTTTAGTTGTAGTTGTAGTTGTATTTGCTGTACTTGTAGTTGTAGTTTTACTTGTTGTAGTTCTACTTTTACTTGTTGTAGTTGTATGTGTACTTGTAATTGTTGTAGTTGTAGTTGTACTTGTTGTAGTTGTATTTGTAATTGTAATTGTTGTAGTTGTAGTTGTAGTTGTACTTGTTGTAATTGTGGTTGTACTTGTTTTAGTTGTAATTCTACTTGTACTTGTTGTAATTGTAGTTGTACTTGTACTTGTTCTTATAGTTGTAGTTGTAAATGTAATTTTACTTGTACTTGATCTGTATAGTTGTAGTTGTAGTTGTTGTAGTTTAGTTGTAGTTCTACTTGTTGTAGATTTGGTGGTAGTTATTTTTGTTGCAGTTGTAGTTGTAGTTGTAGTTGTTGTAGTTGTAGTTGTAGTTGTTTTAGTTGTAGTTGTAATTGTTTCTGTTTTAGTTGCAGTTGTAGTTGTAGTTGTACTTGCGGTAGTTGTAGTTGTACTTGTACTTGTTGTAGTTGTAGTTGTAGTTGTACTTGTTGTAGTTGTAGTTGTATTTTTACTTGTTTTGTTGTAGTTGTAGTTGTAGTTGTAGTTGTAATTGTACTTGTTGTAGTTGTTGTAGTTGTAGTTGTAGTTGTACTTGTTGTAGTTGTAGTTGTTGTAGTTGTTGTAGTTGTAGTTGTAGTTGTTGTAGTTGTAGTATGCTTGTACTTGTTGTAGTTGTAGGTGTAGTTGTAGTTGTTGTAGTTGCAGTTGCACTTGTAGTAGTTGTAGTTGTAGATGTAGTTGTACTTGCTGTAGTTGTAGTTGTAGTTGTAGTTGTAGTTGTTGCACTTGTTGTAGATGTAGTTGTTGTAGTTGTACTTATAGTTGTAGTTGTACTTTTAGTGATCGTAGTTGTAGTTGAACGTGTTGTAGTTGTAAGTGTAGTTGTATTTGTAGTTGTAGTTGTACTTGTACTTGTTGTAGTTGTATTTTTACTTGTAGTTGTAGTTGTACTTGTACTTGTACTTATTGTATTGTACTTGTACTTGTTGTAGTAGTACTTGTACTTGTTGTTGTTAGACTTGTACTTGTTGTTGTTGTAGTTGTAGTTCTTGTAGTGTACTTGTACTTGTTGTAGTTGTAGTTGTACATGCACTTGTTGTAGTTGTAGTAATACTTTTACTTGTTGTAGTTGTAGTTGTAATTGTACTTATTGTAATTTAAGTTTAGTTGTAATTGTTTTAAATGTAAATGTAGTTGTATTTGTTGTAGTTGTAGTTGTAGTTCTTTTAATGTAATTGTAACTGTACTTGTTGTAATTGTACTTGTACTTGTACTTGTTGTAGTTAAACTTGTAGTTGCTGTAATTGTACTTGTACTTGTTGTAGTTGTAGTTTTAGCTGTAGCTGTATTTATTGTAGTTGTAGTTGTACTTGTATTTGCTGTAGTTGTAGTTGCACTTGCATTTTTTGTGCGTGTAGTTGTACTTAATGTAGTTGTAATTTTAGTTTTTGTAGTTGTAGTTGTAGTAGTTGTAGTTGTAGTTGTAGAAGTTGCAGTTGTAGTAGTTGTAATTGTACTTGTAGTTGTAGTTGTAGTTGTAGTAGTTGTAGATTTTGTTGTAGTTGTTGTAGTTGTAGTTGTAGTTGTTGTAGTTTTAGTTGTACTTGTTTTAGTTGAAGTTTTACTGTACTTGTTGCAGTTCTAGTTGTAGCTGTAGTTGTACTTGTTGTATATGTAGTTGTAGTTGTACTTGCTGTAGTTGTAGTTGTACTTGGTGTAGTTTAAGTTGTACTTGTTGTAGTTGTAGTTGTACTTGTACTTGTCGTAGTTGTACTTGTACTTGTACTTGTAGTTTTAGTTGTACTTGTTGTAGTTGTACTTGGTGTAGTTGTTGTTGTAGTTGTTGTAGTTGTAGTTGTACTTGTTGTAGTTGTAGCTGTAGTTGTAGTTGTTGTAGTTGTAGTTGTAGTTGTACTTGTTGTAGTTGTAGTTGTAGTTGTTGTAGTTGTAGTTGTAGTTGTTGTAGTTGTAGTTGTAGTTGTTGTTGTAGTTGTAGTTGTTGTAGTTGTAGTTGTAGTTGTAGTTGTTGTAGTTGTAGTTGTTGTAGTTGTAGTTGTAGTTGTAGTTGTAGTTGTAGTTGTAGTTGTAGTTGTAGTTGTAGTTGTTGTAGTTGTAGTTGTAGTTGTTGTAGTTGTAGTTGTAGATGTTGTAGTTGTAGTTGTAGTTGTAGTTGTAGTTGTTGTAGTTGTAGTTGTAGTTGTAGTTGTTGTAGTTGTAGTTGTAGTTGTAGTTGTTGTAGTTGTAGTTGTAGTTGTTGTTGTTGTAGTTGTAGTTGTAGT
This sequence comes from Elysia crispata, assembly GCA_033675545.1. Lineage (NCBI taxonomy): Eukaryota > Metazoa > Mollusca > Gastropoda > Plakobranchidae > Elysia > Elysia crispata. The sequence continues at coordinate 38,432 of JAWDGP010007023.1, forward strand.
TGTAGTTGTTGTAGTTGTAGTTGTAGTTGTAGTTGTTGTAGTTGTAGTTGTAGTTGTTGTAGTTGTAGTTGTAGTTGTAGTTGTTGTAGTTGTAGTTGTAGTTGTAGTTGTTGTAGTTGTAGTTGTAGTTGTAGTTATAGTTGTTGTAGTTGTAGTTGTAGTTGTTGTAGTTGTAGTTGTAGTTGTAGTTGTAGTTGTTGTAGTTGTAGTTGTAGTTGTTGTAGTTGTAGTTGTAGTTGTAGTTGTTGTAGTTGTAGTTGTAGTTGTAGTTGTTGTAGTTGTAGTTGTAGTTGTTGTAGTTGTAGTTGTAGTAGTTGTTGTAGTTGTAGTTGTAGTTGTTGTAGTTGTAGTTGTAGTTGTAGTTGTTGTAGTTGTAGTTGTAGTTGTTGTAGTTGTAGTTGTAGTTGTTGTAGTTGTAGTTGTAGTTGTAGTTGTTGTAGTTGTAGTTGTAGTTGTAGTTGTTGTAGTTGTAGTTGTAGTTGTAGTTGTTGTAGTTGTAGTTGTAGTTGTAGTTGTTGTAGTTGTAGTTGTAGTTGTTGTAGTTGTAGTTGTAGTTGTAGTTGTAGTTGTAGTTGTACTTGTTGTAGTTGTAGTTGTAGTTGTTGTAGTTGTAGTTGTAGTTGTAGTTGTTGTAGTTGTAGTTGTAGTTGTAGTTGTTGTAGTTGTAGTTGTAGTTGTTGTAGTTGTAGTTGTAGTTGTAGTTGTTGTAGTTGTAGTTGTAGTTGTAGTTGTTGTAGTTGTAGTTGTAGTTGTAGTTGTTGTAGTTGTAGTTGTAGTTGTAGTTGTTGTAGTTGTAGTTGTAGTTGTAGTTGTAGGTGTAGTTGTAGTTCTAGTTGTAGTTGTAAGTTTAGTTGTAGTTGTAGTTGTAGTTGTTGTAGTTGTAGTTGTAGTTGTAGTTGTTGTAGTTGTAGTTGTAGTTGTAGTTGTTGTAGTTGTAGTTGTAGTTGTAGTTGTTGTAGTTGTAGTTGTAGTTGTAGTTGTTGTAGTTGTAGTTGTAGTTGTAGTTGTAGTTGTAGTTGTAGTTGTAGTTGTAGTTGTAGTTGTAGTTGTAGTTGTTGTAGTTGTAGTTGTAGTTGTAGTTGTTGTAGTTGTAGTTGTAGTTGTAGTTGTTGTAGTTGTAGTTGTAGTTGTAGTTGTTGTAGTTGTAGTTGTAGTTGTTCTTGTAATAGTTGTAGTTGTAGTTGTAGTTGTTGTAGTTGTAGTTGTAGTTGTAGTTGTTGTAGTTGTAGTTGTAGTTGTAGTTGTTGTAGTTGTAGTTGTAGTTGTAGTTGTTGTAGTTGTAGTTGTAGTTGTAGTTGTTGTAGTTGTAGTTGTTGTAGTTGTAGTTGTAGTTGTAGTTGTAAGTGTAATTGTAGTTGTAGTTGTAGTAGTTGTAGTTCTAGTTGTAGTTGTTGTAGTTGTAGTTGTAGTTGTAGTTGTTGTAGTTGTAGTTGTAGTTGTAGTTGTACTTGTAGTTGTAGTTGTAGTTGTTGTAGTTGTAGTTGTAGTTGTTGTAGTTGTTGTAGTTGTAGTTGTTGTAAATGTTGTTGTAGTTGTAGTTGTAGTTGTAGTTGTAGTTGTAGTTGTTGTAGTTGTAGTTGTAGTTGTTGTAGTTGTAGTTGTAGTTGTAGTTGTTGTAGTTGTAGTTGTAGTTGTAGTTGTTGTAGTTGTAGTTGTAGTTGTAGTTGTTGTAGTTGTAGTTGTAGTTGTAGTTGTTGTAGTTGTAGTTGTAGTTGTAGTTGTTTTAGTTGTAGTTGTAGTTGTAGTTGTAGTTGTTGTAGTTGTAGTTGTAGTTGTTGTAGTTGTAGTTGTAGTTGTAGTTGTTGTAGATGTAGTTGTAGTTGTAGTTGTAGTTGTTGTAGTTGTAGTTGTAGTTGTAGTTGTAGTTGTTGTAGTTGTAGTTGTAGTTGTAGTTGTAGTTGTAGTTGTTGTAGTTGTAGTTGTAGTTGTAGTTGTTGTAGTTGTAGTTGTAGTTGTAGTTGTAGTTGTAGTTGTTGTAGTTGTAGTTGTAGTTGTAGTTGTAGTTGTAGTTGTTGTAGTTGTAGTTGTAGTTGTAGTTGTTGTAGTTGTAGTTGTAGTTGTAGTTGTAGTTGTTGTAGTTGTAGTTGTAGTTGTAGTTGTTGTAGTTGTAGTTGTAGTTGTAGTTGTTGTAGTTGTAGTTGTAGTTGTAGTTGTTGTAGTTGTAGTTGTAGTTGTAGTTGTAGTTGTAGTTGTTGTAGTTGTAGTTGTAGTTGTAGTTGTTGTAGTTGTAGTTGTAGTTGTTGTTGTTGTAGTTGTAGTTGTAGTTGTTGTAGTTGTAGTTGTAGGCTTGTAGTTTGTAGTTTGAAGTTGTAGTTGTAGTTGTTATAGTTGTAGTTGTAGTTGTACTTGTTGTAGTTGTAGTTGTAGTTGTATGTGTAGTAGTTGTTGTAGTTGTAGTTGTAGTTGTTGTAGTTGTAGTTGTAGTTGTAGTTGTTGTAGTTGTAGTTGTAGTTGTAGTTGTTGTAGTTGTAGTTGTAGTTGTTGTAGTTGTAGTTTTAGTTGTTGTAGTTGTAGTTGTAGTTGTAGTTGTTGTAGTTGTAGTTGTAGTTGTAGTTGTTGTAGTTGTAGTTGTACTTGTAGTTGTTGTAGTTGTAGTTGTAGTTGTAGTTGTAGTTGTTGTAGTTGTAGTTGTAGTTGTAGTTGTTGTAGTTGTAGTTGTAGTTGTAGTTGTTGTAGTTGTAGTTGTAGTTGTAGTTGTAGTTGTAGTTGTAGTTGTAGTTGTTGTTGTAGTTGTAGTTGTAGTTGTAGTTGTTGTAGTTGTAGTTGTTGTAGTTGTAGTTGTAGTTGTTGTAGTTGTAGTTGTAGTTGTAGTTGTAGTTGTAGTTGTTGTAGTTGTAGTTGTAGTTGTTGTAGTTGTAGTTGTAGTTGTAGTTGTTGTAGTTGTAGTTGTAGTTGTTGTAGTTGTAGTTGTAGTTGTAGTTGTTGTAGTTGTAGTTGTAGTTGTAGTTGTAGTTGTAGTTGTAGTTGTAGTTGTAGTTGTTGTAGTTGTAGTTGTAGTCGTAGTTGTTGTAGTTGTACTTGTAGTTGTAGTTGTTGTAGTTGTACTTGTAGTTGTAGTTGTTGTAGTTGTACTTGTAGTTGTAGTTTTTGTAGTTGTACTTGTAGTTGTAGTTGTTGTTGTAGTTGTTGTAGTTGTAGTTGTAGATGTAGTTGTAGTAGTTTTAATTGTAGTTGTATTTGTAGTTGTAGTTGTAGTTGTAGTTGTAGTTGTAGGTGTAGTTGTAGTTGTAGTTGTAGTTGTAGTTGTTGTAGTTGTAGTTGTAGTTGTTGTAGTTGTAGTTGTAGTTGTAGTTGTTGTAGTTGTAGTTGTAGTTGTAGTTGTAGTTGTTGTAGTTGTAGTTGTAGTTGTTGTAGTTGTAGTTGTAGTTGTAGTTGTTGTAGTTGTAGTTGTAGTTGTAGTTGTAGTTGTAGTTATTGTAGTTGTAGTTGTTGTAGTTGTAGTTGTAGTTGTAGTTGTTGTAGTTGTAGTTCTAGTTTTAGTTGTTGTAGTTGTAGTTGTAGTTGTAGTTGTTGTAGTTGCAGTTGTAGTTGTAGTTGTAGTTGTAGTTGTAGTTGTAGATGTAGTTGTAGCTGTACTTGTAGTTGTTGTAGTTGTAGTTGTAGTTGTTGTAGTTGTAGTTGTAGTAGTTGTTGTAGTTTTTGTAGTTGTAGTTGTAGTTGTAGTTGTAGTTGTAGTTGTAGTTGTTGTAGTTGTAGTTGTAGTTGTAGTTGTTGTAGTTGTAGTTGTAGTTGTTGTAGTTGTAGTTGTAGTTGTTGTAGTTGTAGTTGTAGTTGTAGTAGTTGTAGTTGTAATTGTAGTTGTTGTAGTTGTAGTTGTAGTTGTAGTTGTAGTTGTAGTTGTTGTAGTTGTAGTTGTAGTTGTAGTTGTTGTAGTTGTAGTTGTTGTAGTTGTAGTTGTAGTTGTAGTTGTTGTAGTTGTAGTTGTAGTTGTAGTTGTTGTAGTTGTAGTTGTAGTTGTTGTAGTTGTAGTTGTAGTTGTAGTTGTTGTAGTTGTAGTTATTGTAGTTGTAGTAGTTGTAGTTGTTGTAGTTGTAGTTGTAGTTGTTATAGTTGTAGTTGTCGTTCTGGTAGTTGTAGTTGTTGTAGTTGTAGTTGTTGTAGTTGTAGTTGTTGTAGTTGTACATGAACGTGTTGTAGTTGTAGTTGCACATGTAGTTGTAGTAGTTGTAGTTGTAGTTGTAGTTGTTGTAGTTGTAGTTCTTCATGTAGTTGTTGTAGTTGTACAGTTTCTGTAGTTGTTGTTGTAGTTGTGAGTTGTTGTAGTTGTAGTTGTTGTAGTTGTAGTTGTAGTTGTAGATTGTTGTAGTTGTAGTTGTAGTTGTGGTGTAGTTGTAGTTGTAGTTGTACTTGTTGTTGTTATAGTTGGTGAAGTTGTAGTTGTGAACTTGTAGTTGTTGTAGTTGTAGTTGTAGTTGTAGTTGTAGTGCTGTAGTGCTGTAGTTGTAGTTGTAGTTGTTGTAGTTGTAGTTATAGTTGTAGTTGTTGTAGTTGTGAAGGAAGAAGTTGTAGTTGTTGTAGTTGTAGTTGTAGTTGTAGTTGTAGCTGTTGTAGTTGTAGTTGTAGTTGTACCTGTTATTGTTGTTGTAGTTGTAGTTAAAGTTGTAGTTGTAGTTGTAGTTGTAGTTGTTGTAGTTGTAGTTGTAGTTGTTGTTCTTGTATGTTGTAGTTGTAGTTGTTGTAGTTGTAGTTGTAGTTGTAGTTGTATCTATTGTAGTTAATCTTGTAGTTGTTGTAGTTGTAGTTAAAGTTGTTGTAGTTGTAGTTGTAGTTGTAGTTGTTGTAGTTGTAGTTGTAGTTGCCAGTTGTTGCTGAGTTGTAGTTGTAGTTGTAGTTGTATTTGTATGTTGCTAGTTTGTAGTTGTTGGTAGTGCTGTAGTTGTAGTTGTAGTTGCTTGTAGTTATGTGTACTTGTTGAAAGTTGTAGTTGTTGTTGTAGTTGTAGTTGTAGTTGTAGTTGTTGTAGTCATGTTGTTTATTAGTTGTAGTTGCTTAAATGTAGTTATTTGTAGTTGTAGTTGTAGTTGTTGTAGTTGTACTTATAGTTGTAGTAGCATTTGTAGTTGTAGTTGTAGCTTGTAGTTGTACTTGTATGCCTTGTAGTTGTAGTTGTATATGCTTGTTATGTAGTCTGTAGTTGTTGTAGTTGTAGTTGTAGTTGTGTAGTTGTAATTGTAATTTGACTTGTCAGACATTGTAGTTGTAGTTGTAGCTTGGTGTAGTTGTAGTTGTAAGTTGTAAATTGTTGTAGTTGTAGATGTTGTTGTAGTTGTAGTTGTACTTTTGTAGTTCTGTTCTAGTTGTGTTTGTAGTTGTAGTTGTTGTAGTTGTAGTTGTTGTAGTTGTAGTTGTAGTTGTTGTAGTTGTGGTGTAGTTGTAGTTGTTGTAGTTGTAGTTGAACTTGTAGTTGTAGCTGTAGTTGTAGTTGTAGTGGTTGTAATTTTAAGTTGTAGTTGTAGTTGTTGTAGTTGTAGTTGTAGTTGTTGTAGTTGTAGTAGTAGTTATGTAGTTGTTGTAGTTGTAGTTGTAGTTGTAGTTGTTGTAGTTGTAGCTGTACTTGTTGTAGAAATACTTTTACTTGTTTAGTTGTAGTATGTAGTTGTTGTAGTTGTAGTTGTAGTTGTAGTTGTTGCTTAGTTGTAGTTGTAGTTGTTAGTTGTAGTTTTCCATTTATGCTTCTAGCATTATAGTTGTACTTGTAGTTGTTGTAGTTGTAGTTGTAGTTGTATTTATTGTGGACATGGACAGACTTGTACTAGTTGTAGTTGTAGTTGTTGTAGTTGTACTTGTTGTAGTTGTAGTTGTTGTAGTTGTAGTTGAGTTGTAGTTATAGTTGTAGTTGTAGTTGTAGTTATAGTTGTACTTCTTATAAAGTAAAGTTGTAGTTGTAGTTGTTGTAGTTATGCTAATTGTTGGACAGTTGTAGTTGTTTTAGTGCCGTGACAAGCTCGTGTAGTTCTAGTTGTAGTTGTAGTAGTTGTAAGTTGTAATTGTAGCTGTAGTTGTAGTTGTTGTAGTTGTACTTGTACTGGTATTTGTTGTAGTTGTAGTTTGTAGTTGTTGTAGTTGTAGTTGTAGTTGTAGTTGTTGTAGTTGTAGTTGTAGTACTTGTGAAGAGTAGTAGCAGTAGTTGTAGTTGTAGTTGTTGTAGTTGTAGTTGTAGTTGTACTTGTTGTAGTTGTAGTTGTGAAGTTATAGTTGTTGAAGTTGTAGTTTCAGGAAGTATGTTACTGCTTGTTGTAGTTGTAGTTGTAGCTGTATGTACTTGTAGTTGTAGTTGTTAGTGAAGTTGTAGCTAAGTGTAGCTTGTACTTGTTGTTGTTGCTAGTTGCCTAGCCTTGTTTTTAAAATTGTAGTTGTTGCCATTTGTAGCCGTTGTAGTTGTTAAAGGGTAGTTGTAAAGCTTTGTAGCGTAAGTTGTAGTTGTTGTAGTTGTAGTTGTAGTTGTGAAGCTTGTTGTAGTTGTAGTTGTTGTAGTTGTAGTTGTAGTTTTGTATGTTGTTGTAGTTAGCTTAGAAGTGTGGTTGTCAAGTTGGTGAAGTTGTAGTTGTAGCGCCGTGTAGTTGTGGTTATGGTGTAGTTGTAGTTGAAGTAGTTGTAGTTGTATGGTTGTAGTCATTGTAGTTGTTGTAGTTGTGAGTTTTAGTCTATAGTTATTGTACAGTATAGTAATTGTAGTTGTAGTAGCTTTTAGTTGCAGTAGTTGTAGTTGTAGTTGATAATAGTTGTAGTTGTAGTTGTAGTTGTAGTTATGAGTTGTAGTTGTAGTTGTAGTTGTTTTAGTTGTGAAGTTGTAGTTTTGTAGCTCCATTGTAGTTGTAGTGTAGTAGTAGTAGTTTTAGTTATAGTAGATGTAATTGTAGTTGTAGTTGTAGTTTTAAATGTAGTTGTAGTTGTAGTTTTAGTAGTTGTAGTTTTAGTTGTAAGTCTAGTAGTTGCAGTTGTTGTAGTTTTAGTTGTAATTGTAGTAGTTGTAGTTGCAGTTGTAGTTTTAGTAGTTTTAGTTGTAGTTGTAGTTGTAATAGTTGTAGTTTAAGTTGTAGTTTTAGTTGTAGTTTGCTCGTTCATAGTTGCCAATAGTTACTATAGTTGTAGTGATTGCAGTTGCAAGTTGCTGGATTCAGTAGTAGACTATGGTTAAGTTTTAGTTGTAGTTATAGGGCGGGAAAAGAGGCATAAAAGTATGAATTAGTTGGGCTCATTGAAACCTGGAACCCCAATCCTCCACCGAAGCACCCACATGCTGTCACAAGAGAAACTGGAGACTAAATATGCAGGCGGATGCATCAGAAAATAAAAGACAAAAGATGAAAATAAAGTCCCATAAAAACAAAACCCACCAACAACCCTATAACAGATGCGTTCCATGAAAGGCTTTGCACGAAAATGTGGCTCCCAATTACAGCGGTAACTTAAAGCAAGGAGACTGATGACAATAAGGTTGTAACGGTAAAGGATCGCTGGTAACTATTAATTCAAAGAGAAGAAAGATGAAAACGACTACTTTTGGAAGAGGTTAGAAAACTACAGAAATACAGAAACATCAGATGAGGACAGTGTTTTAAAAAAATGGAAGACCAGTCATAGCCATAGATAGAGCGTGTGTACGTGTACATTTACGCGTGTTCGTTAAAGAATTAGAGACCGAAATACATGTAACAAAAGGAAAGATATATTTAGAATGAGGTCAGAATCATGAACCGAAAAAGAGAGAGAGAGAGAGAGAGATAGAGAGAGAGAGAGAGACTAAGAGAGGGCGTGGATTGGAAATAACCCGAAAAAAGAAAGAGTCGCAAAGTAAAGAAAAAGTAAAGAGCGAAGGAGCAGAAGAGAGAGAGAGAGAGAGAGAGAGAGAGAGAGAGAGAGAGTGAAAGAGACAGAAGGTCATACAGAGAGAGTTTTAAGGTAAATAAAGTGAAAGAGACAGAAGGTCAGACAGAGAAAAGTTTAAAGAGAGCTAAGGTAGAAAAAACGAGGTCGCTCGGGTATGAATTAGAGAGTGAACTATATAAGTGAAGTAGACAGAGGGGAAACTATATACAGACGAAATGAGATGAAACAGAGGGAGGCAGAAGGAGGTATAGTGTGGAAGATGAAGAATGAGAAATAGAAGAAAGATTTAGCGACACATGGTAATTTAGGATGAAAGAAAGACTAATGAACTGTCATGGACATATCCAATGAAAATTTAGAAAAAAAAAATTAAAAATTGACAGGATAGAGGCAAGGAAAAGACAGATAGCTATAGAGATATGTAGACGGATAGAGAAATTGAGAGAAAGAGAAAGAGAATGAGACAGAGAGAAAAAGAGACAGAAAAAGATTGAGAGAGCGTAAAAGGGAAATTACCCGGAAAAATGAAGAATCGCATAACCACACACAAGGTAAAGGAAAAAAAAAAAACAAACCCACGGGCGTGTTGACAAACTGAACAAACTCACCCCTCGACACAAAGGGCAACTATTTCACTTTAATCAGTTATGGTATAGAGTTAAGTATCATACACGGTTTTAACTGATTTTCTTGAACAATTGAAACATTCACTCCACATTGTATTAATACAAAGAAAAAGGTTTTTATTTATTTAATATTTGGTAAGAAGTGCAGATTGTAGTTACATTTCACGGGGTTTTACCTTTTTTAAATAGATATTAAACAAAATTGTAAGAATATGCGTCACAAGAAAATCGCATGAAGAAAGTGTGTCAATGTTTACTTAATACGAATCAGATGCGGTTGAACATTGCCTGGCAAGGCAACTTCGCCAGGAACTGGCTCCAAGCCCTAACGGTGTTAAGGCCCGTAAAACGGTCAAGGTCCACATACTATGACGGCCCGCGCCTGTCATCATTTATGCTTTGGGTCTGATGTGGCTCCTCCCATAAAACACCGGGATGCGCACTTGTGTGCATCACTTTGATGCTTGGATGCTGGCAGGGAAGTTTTGTCGTGGGTCGTGTGAGAGGCACAACCTGCTCAGAGGTACCCGCGACATGGGTACTTCGTCGATGTGGTGTCGGTGGGCCGGCTATCTTGAGAGTGTCTATATGGCGGAGGTTCAGAGCTGAAACC
>JAWDGP010007025.1:0-12500 GCA_033675545.1 Elysia crispata
CACTGATTATCGGTATCCACCGTTTAAGTCCGATGATAATGCTTAAGGAAAAAATTAGTATCATAGCTATGGTAATAGATATGCGGAGGCATCTAGGAGCATCTTCCTCTAAATGTGATCAAGTATGTCACTTCCCCAATATACTCCATTCTAGGTCCTTCTGATAACTAGTTGGCACTCGACAAGTGTGGCACAAGATCAGACGAAAAGTGGCACTTTCAACACATTGAATTGCCATACTTTCAAATAAACGCCCTACAAACCGGTAAAGCAAGACCCTGTTTTAATCACGGCAAGTTGACACAACCTGATAAGAGAAAAGCGACAAGATTTTTTCCTCAACTTTTCAAAAGACCATTTCTTCTCGCCCCCCTCCCACCCCTCTTTTCAGAAACGTGATCCCATCCAGCCTTTCTCCAACTCACGTTCATGCCGACAGCATCAACCTGGAAGGCGCCGTACTGGTCCACAAGACACTGGCGCTTGTCCTTGAACTTGGCTTTGTCTTCTGTTGCTGCCACCAGTTACGCAAAGAACTCCCTTCTTATCGTACTGGCTGCCTGGACAAGGTTGTGCGGGGGTTAATTAATTAATTTATTTACTTATTTTTTTAGGGGGGGAGAGATGAGTGCGGATTGCAGTCCAAAAACAGTTTTGATGTAGACGTCCCCAAACTTGGTCAGAAACATTTTTTTTTAACATCCCTCGACTTGTATGGAGAAACTATTAAAATTGTTCAAGTTATGTTCCCACGACAATGGCATAGTAGCTTTGACTGGTATAGTAAGTTATATCGATCTCAGATCTATTATTATTTTGCAATTAAGTTTTTATTTCATATGATCCGATACATTAGAGAGAAAATTTTCAACGCTAAAATATAGCGGTAGATTTTGTCAAGCGTAAAAGTGAAGAGAAACGAAATTAAATAGAGAGAGAGCGAAAAGAGAGAGAGAGAGAGAGAGAGAGAGAGAGGTAGAGAGAGAGGAGAAACATGTGAGAGAGAGATAGATAGAGAAGTAAAAAGAAAGAGACAGGTAGAGATAGAGAGAGAGGTAGAAAGAAAGAGACAGGTAGAGATAGAGATAGATAGAGAGAGAGAGGGACGGGTGAGAGAGATAGAGATGGAGAGAGATATTCTTCTAAAGGCTACTGACCCTGGTCATCAAACCCGTGTGTGATCTCGTGACCAATCACCATTCCGATAGCACCGTAGTTGATGGAGCTAGGGGGGTGGGGGGATATACAAGCACCTCGTCATATAGGGTTAAAGTAGTGGAGACAAAGAGAAATAGGAATAAAGCCAAATAAGAAATATCGATACAAAGTTGCGTCACCCTAAGCCGAAAAATGTCACGTTTTTAGTATCTAACAGATGCTCCGACTTTTCAAATTTAAGCTCGAATTAGCAAATGCTTTCATTTGTAGCTTTTTTTTTTGTTCTATTCGAGCCTTACTTTATCCTTGAACATAGTCGAGTTGAAAATTGTAAGAGATGCGATCCGGTAGATTTCCACATTTCACAAGAAGATTGAGTAGTTGTTCATAATTCGTATAACAATTAAGTGAAAATAATAATAAAAAACAACAACAACAACAACAACAACAACAACAACAACAACAACAACAATATAATAATAATAATAATAATAATAATAATAATAATAATAATAATAATAATAATAATAATAATAATAATAATAATAATAATAATAATAATAATAATAATAATAATAATCTCTATACCTTAAGAACTCAACCTTGACCTTGTTTATTTTTCTCAAGAATCTGTACAACAATAAAATCTAAACTCGCTATCAAAGATTTTTGACGATCTTCAATCTCTGTACTCGGTCTCTGACAAACTATTATGACTGTCAAGCAGCTTCGGGTGTTGCAAGGAAATTAATTCAAAACAAGTGGGTGTAAAATTAGTAGAAAAATTTAGATTTACATTTCTTAAAAAGCGATAGGTCAATTTTTTTCTCATAATCAAAGAGTACATTGCAACTGAACTTTATACAGTTATCTTTACTTTAGCGAAAAATAGATGAGTTTTGATCACATCATTACTTACTCCGGGAAAATATCGGAGAAAAATGGCGGCTGTAGGATCCCAGCAGGGAAAACTTGATGGAATAAAAAATACCGGTGGGGTTTTTTTTTGGGAGGGGGAGGGGAATAGCAAAAGTTGTAGGTTAGACATAAAGAAAAAAAAATACGTGGTACATGAAAGATGTAAGGAAGGCACAGTATTGAGAAAACATTCAACTCCAGTTTAATTCTATAACGCTAGGCGTATTGCTAAGCGATATTTCTCTGTGAAAATAAAATAAAGATTTTTAACGTTGCTTGAGTCTATCTCAGATTAGTATGATTATGGTGACATGGTGGCATTTCTATCTTAGATTAGTATGATTGTGGTGACATGGTGGTATTTCTATCTTAGATTAATATGATTGTGGTGACATGGTGGCATTTCTATCTTAGATTAGTATGATTGTGGTGACAAAGTGGCATTTCTATCTTAGATTAGTATGATTGTGGTGACATAGTGGCATCTCAATCTCAGATTAGTATGATTATGGTGACATAGTGGCATCTCAATCTCAGATTAGTATGATTATGGTGACATAGTGGCATTTCTATCTTAGATTAGTATGATTATGGTGACATAGTGGCAATTCTATCTTAGATTAGTATGATTGTGGTGACAAAGTGGCATCTCAATCTCAGATATGTATGATTGTGGTGACATAGTGGCATTTCTATCTTAGATTAGTATGATTGTGGTGACATAGTGGCAATTCTATCTTAGATTAGTATGATTGTGGTGACATAGTGGCATCTCAATCTCAGATATGTATGATTGTGGTGACATAGTGGCATTTCTATCTTGGATTTGTATGATTATGGTGACATAGTGGCATTTCTATCTCAGATTAGTATCATTGTGGTGACATAGTGGCAATTCTATCTTGGATTTGTATGATTGTGGTGACATAGTGACATTTCTATCTTAGATTTGTATGATTATGGTGACATAGTGGCATCTCAATCTCAGATTAGTATGATTGTGGTGACATAGTGGCATCTCAATCTCAGATTAGTATGATTGTGGTGACATAGTGGCATCTCAATCTCAGATTAGTATGATTATGGTGACATAGTGGCATCTCAATCTCAGATTAGTATGATTATGGTGACATAGTGGCATTTCTATCTTAGATTAGTATGATTGTGGTGACATAGTGGCATTTCTATCTTAGATTAGTATGATTATGGTGACATAGTGGCAATTCTATCTTAGATTAGTATGATTGTGGTGAGAAAGTGGCATCTCAATCTCAGATATGTATGATTGTGGTGACATAGTGGCATTTCTATCTTAGATTAGTATGATTATGGTGACATAGTGGCATCTCAATCTCAGATTAGTATGATTGTGGTGACATAGTGGCATTTCTATCTTGGATTTGTATGATTATGGTGACATAGTGGCATTTCTATCTCAGATTAGTATCATTGTGGTGACATAGTGGCATTTCTATCTCAGATTAGTATCATTGTGGTGACATAGTGGCAATTCTATCTTGGATTTGTATGATTGTGGTGACATAGTGGCATTTCTATCTTAGATTTGTATGATTATGGTGACATAGTGGCATTTCTATCTCAGATTAGTATGATTGTGGTGACATAGTGGCATCTCAATCTCAGATTAGTATGATTATGGTGACATAGTGGCATTTCTATCTTGGATTAGTATGATTGTGGTGACATAGTGGCATTTCTATCTCAGATTAGTATGATTGTCGTGACATAGTGGCATTTCTATCTTGGATTAGTATGATTGTGGTGACATAGTGGCATTTCTATCTTGGATTTGTATGATTGTCGTGACATAGTGGCATTTCTATCTTAGATTAGTATGATTGTGGTGACATAGTGGCATTTCTATCTTAGATTAGAATGATTGTGATGACATAGTGGCATCTCTATCTTAGATTAATATGACTGTGGTGGCATAATGGCATTTTGAGAGGCTAAAAGTTTAATTAAAGTAAGATGGAGGAGGGAAAATTTAAAAAAAGGTCTAATGGAGGGAAAGAGATGTGAAATTTTCGAAGATTCATTATTGTCCTTCGAACTGGTAGTGTTAGCATCAGTTCTAAGACAACTGTCATGTATCAAGGGAACCAACTCTATAACAACTCGCCGGTGGCTTGTCCCGAGTGAGTTATCGTGCGTGCACGTTTCTCAGTTATTCTTACACAACCACTGCCATATCAGATGCCTTCTTTTATTTATTAATTTTTTTTTGTATTTCATTGACCTTCTCTCTTTTCCTCTATCATCTGTATGTTTTCTTTAAACTCTCTATATTTTCTTTTTTTTATGTTGCTTTATCTTCTGAACGTTTCCATTATCTTTTCTAGATTTTCCAAATTTTCTGTATATTTTCTGGATCCACTCTATATTTCCCCTTAAAATTTCTTCTCAAAGCTGCTCTAATTTCCTACACATTTCCTATTTCTTCTGTTTTCTAAATCTTTTCTTTTCCCTATTTCTCCGCTTCATCGGCGTGTTCCATAGAACCTGGCCAGCCCAAGGTTGACACCAAGGGAGCTGGTCGAGCCTGGGTAATAACTCACCTAGAAGGTCACCGCTCTGTTTTTACTCACCAACTTCATTCTCGGGGAGAGAGTAGTATGCGTTCACCACATGTGGCGCCAAGCCCCAACTGTGTGAAGAGAAATAAATAGATAGATGATTAATTAAAAAATGGAAACATTCTCCAGTCTGACCTTTGTTGTTGTTGTTGTTGTTGTTGTTGTTGTTGTTGTTGTTGTTGTTGTTGTTGTATATCAACTTAGCAAGATAATTTCCAGATCTTCCTTCTTTTAAATCCACCAAATCCCTTTCGCTAACCAAATCATCTCACACAGATTAACACGTTCTGAAAACATACTACCCCGTCGACTATCCATCTTTACCTGGAGGGCTGAACAGGTAGGAAAAACAGTGATGGTGACAGAGACAGATCGGCAGACAGTTAGCCAGACAGATAAATTGTCACATCTCTACCTGTAGGGCTGAATAAATAGGAAAAACAGTGATGGTGACGAAGAGAGACACCGACAGACAGATGGCCAGACAGATAAATTGTCACATCTCTACCTGGAGGACTGAACAAGTAGGAAAAAACAGGGATAATGACAAAGAGATAGACCGACAGACAGATGGCCAGACAGATAAATTGTCTCAAATATTTCAAAGAATTTCGTTTCGAAAAATATAAAAATATTGAAAAAGTGTTACTTTTATTACATTTCAATGATCGCGCAATCATTCCCTTTGTGGCGTAGCACCTGCATATCAGGACAGAATCAGAAATCTTTTTAGACCTAATATTGCCGGTTTTTGTTTTTTAGCTAAGAGAGTATGTCCTTTGTTTATACATCATTGATCCCAGGGCGGGAGGGCTAACTACATGACCACCAGGATCTCCACTATTGCTGCATCGAGTGTTGGTGTCACGTGACGAGCTTTTTAATGTTAGAGCCAAGAGACCTTCACCCCTGGCAGATCGTTTTGTTCGCTGTGAAGACCAAAATCTATCAGCGAGAATGTTACCAAAAGCTGCAGGTCCAACTAGGCAGCATCAAATGAAAATCAAAAAGTAAAGGGGAATATTTTTAAAATTCAGTTCATGCTTATTTTAAGAGAATATCTTCCCTTTTTTTAAAACCAATAACCAACTCTCATATATAAACATTAAACAGTTCTTACGCATTTTTATCGAGTGGCTTGCTCAGCTTGCGAAGATGTTTGATGAATCCAGTCCAAAAAATGGTGCCGCTGTTTTGATAAAAGTTGTCTGTTGCCATCGTCAACTGCAAAGAAAAATTTAAATTAAGTTAATAAAGAGACTGAGTAACACTAGCGGAAGTAGCATTGGCACTGGTTGTAGTCTTGGTAGTGGTAGTGGTGGTGGTACTGGTAGTGGTAGTAGTAGTAGTAGTGGCAGTGGTAGTAGTAGTAGTCTTGGTAGTGGTAGTGGTAGTGGTGGTGGTGGTGGTAGTGGTAGTAGTATTGGTAGAGGTAGTGGTAGAGGTAGTGGTAGTGGAAGTGGTAGTGGTATTGTTAATGGTAATGGTAGTGGTGATAGTAGAGGTAAATGTAGTGGCAGTGGTAGTAGTATTGTTAGTTGTAGTAGCAGTGGTAGTGGCAGTGGTAGTAGTAGTAGTAGTAGTAGTAGTAGTAGTAGTAGTAGTAGTAGTAGTAGTAGTAGTAGTAGTAGTAGTAGTAGTAGTAGTAGTACTAGTAGTAGTAGTACTAGTAGTAGTAGTAGTAGTGGTAGTAGTAGTAGTAGTAGTAGTAGTAGTAGTGTAGTGAGTGAGTGAGTGGTGGTAGTAGTGGTGGTGAGTGGTAGTAGTAGTGGTAGTGGTGGTAGTGGTGGTGGTGGTAGTGGTGGTAGTGGTAGTGGTAGTAGTGAGTAGTGGTGGTGGTGGTACTAGTGGTGGTGGTGCTGGTGGTGGTGGTGGTGGTGGTGGTGGTGGTGGTGGTAGTAGTAGTAGTAGTAGTAGTGGTAGTAGTAGTAGTAGTAGTAGTAGTAGTAGTAGTAGTAGTAGTAGTAGTAGTAGTAGTAGTAGTAGTAGTAGTAGTATTAGTAGTAGTATTAGTAGTAGTAGTATTAGTATTAGTATTAGTATTAGTAGTAGTAGTAGTAGTAGTAGTAGTAGTAGTAGTAGTAGTAGTAGTAGAAACGATAGTCGTGTAAATAGTAGTCGAAGAAACATTAGCAAGCAAAATAGATATAAAACCATCCGCCATTTCATACTGCGAGAATATCATAAAGCCTCACTTCTCTGCTCCCTCCCTTGTACTTAACTGTCCCTCTATTAAGGTTAGGGAATAGGTGGGAGTAGGGGGAGGGGGGGGAGTAAAAATAACAATTGACAATTTATTTTGTACTCACATTTTCATATTTCTCAGAGAAATGCTCGTCATCGAAATCTCTGTCCGGGTAGCCAATCTTCCTGCCCATAGCATCAAGCTACACGCGGGGAAAAAATAAGAGCGATTCAACATGGGACTACAGAGAGCATCTACAGCACAGTCAAACTTGTGTATAGCAATCACAAACATGTGTATAGCAATCACAGACATGTGTATAGCAATCACAAACATGTGTATAGCAATCACAAACAAACATGTGTATAGCAATCCTAATGAAACATGTGTATAGCAATCACAAACAAACATGTGTATAGCAATCACAAACATGTGTATAGCAATCACAAACAAACATGTGTATAGCAATCACAAACATGTGTATAGCAATCACAAACAAACATGTGTATAGCAATCACAAACATGTGTATAGCAATCACAAACATGTGTATAGCAATCACAAACATGTGTATAGCAATCACAAACATGTGTATAGCAATCACAAACATGTGTATAGCAATCACAAACAAACATGTGTATAGCAATCACAAACTTGTGTATAGCAATCACAAACATGTGTACAGCAATCACAAACAAACATGTGTATAGCAATCCGAATGAAACATGTGTATAGCAATCACAAACAAACATGTGTATAGCAATCACAAACATGTGTATAGCAATCACAAACAAACATGTGTATAGCAATCACAAACAAAGTTTCCTTCTCTGGAAAGCATTTTTTTTCGTGATATATAGATCTGAATAATATATGCCCTTACATTAATACGCCTTTAAATTAATATTCTTGGTCCATTTTTCTCGTCAAATAAGAATCTTTCTCTTGGAAACAGTACGAAGATAAACTTGAAATGTGAAAAAAAAAAGCCGACAGTGTCTCTTACTTGCCGCACGAAAGACATCTTTACGCTTATACACAGGGAAACCGCATAAAATATATCCGATGGCTGCAGTAAGAGCGCACATCTTTAAAACACAAAAATCGCAAACAATATGTTTTTAGCGTAACCTCCACCACAATCCCTTAGCTAGATTTTCACATACATAATTCTGGGAAACGGTTTTAAAAGGCACTGAATACGTTAATTGTGATATCCACAAGTTGGTTTTAACTTACACCGCAATGTGTAACCAATGGCAGGTCGCACCAACTCTCACCTTGAGGAAAGCCTCGCCTTTTGTCTTGTCCGACATCCAACTGGCGTCATGCAGTATATTCCGGAAGGAATCTTTCAGGTGGTCAATCATGATGTCCATCTGGTCAGTGTGAACAACACGACGATATCAACCGATTCACGTGAGACATGAGCAATTCCCACAGCTCACTTCCAGCTTAACAAGGAGAGATAGAAGCTTATGAAGAAATCTTTAGCATTCTTAGTGTACTGCAGGATGGTGCTGATACCATTAGCGCTCACGTGACCATGATGTGGCACATACTTGTTGGAGAAGCGTGCGCTGTAGCTCACGAAAGCTATTTTGCTCATTTGGATGAGTATGGAATGTATTTTTTGTCTGGTTCGTTTTGCTTTATAACAACATAACTGAGAGATTCATTTCTAATGTATTGAAGTTGGAAAATTTTCTGTAATTTTTCTTTTGAATTATTCTTTTATCTCGCAAATTTTGTTTAATTTCAGTCGAATTTCATCTCTGATTAAATAAAAAACCCAAAACATAGTCAGTCGATGAAATAAGTAGGAGGCTAGAGAATGAACCCAAAACATAGTCAGTCGATGAAATAAGTAGGAGGCTAGAGAATAAACCCAAAACATAGTCAGTCGATGAAATAAGTAGGAGGCTAGAGAATAAACCCAAAACATAGTCAGTCGATGAAATAAGTAGGAGGCTAGAGAATAAACCTAAAACATAGTCAGTCGATGAAATAAGTAGGAGGCTAGAGAATAAACCCAAAACATAGTCAGTCGATGAAATAAGTAGGAGGCTAGAGAATAAACCTAAAACATAGTCAGTCGATGAAATAAGTAGGAGGCTAGAGAATAAACCCAAAACATAGTCAGTCGATGAAATAAGTAGGAGGCTAGAGAATAAACCCAAAACATAGTCAGTCGATGAAATAAGTAGGAGGCTAGAGAATAAACCCAAAACATAGTCAGTCGATGAAATAAGTAGGAGGCTAGAGAATAAACCCAAAACATAGTCAGTCGATGAAATAAGTAGGAGGCTAGAGAATAAACCTAAAACATAGTCAGTCGATGAAATAAGTAGGAGGCTAGAGAATAAACCTAAAACATAGTCAGTCGATGAAATAAGTAGGAGGCTAGAGAATAAACCTAAAACATAGTCAGTCGATGAAATAAGTAGGAGGCTAGAGAATAAACCTAAAACATAGTCAGTCGATGAAATAAGTAGGAGGCTAGAGAATAAACCTAAAACATAGTCAGTCGATGAAATAAGTAGGAGGCTAGAGAATAAACCCAAAACATAGTCAGTCGATGAAATAAGTAGGAGGCTAGAGAATAAACCCAAAACATAGTCAGTCGATGAAATAAGTAGGAGGCTAGAGAATAAACCTAAAACATAGTCAGTCGATGAAATAAGTAGGAGGCTAGAGAATAAACCTAAAACATAGTCAGTCGATGAAATAAGTAGCAGGCTAGAGAATAAACCTAAAACATAGTCAGTCGATAAAATAAGTAGGAGGCTAGAGAAAAAACCTAAAACATAGTCAGTCGATGGACTAAGTAGGAGGCTAGAGAATAAACCTAAAACATAGTCAGTCGATGGACTAAGTAGGAGGCTAGAGAATAAACCTAAAACATAGTCAGTCGATGAAATAAGTAGCAGGCTAGAGAATAAACCTAAAACATAGTCAGTCGATAAAATAAGTAGGAGGCTAGAGAATAAACCTAAAACATAGTCAGTCGATGAACTAAGTAGGAGGCTAGAGAATAAACCTAAAACATAGTCAGTCGATGGACTAAGTAGGAGGCTAGAGAATAAACCTAAAACATAGTCAGTCGATAAAATAAGTAGGAGGCTAGAGAATAAACCTAAAACATAGTCAGTCGATGAAATAAGTGAGAGGCTAGAGAATAAACCTAAAACATAGTCAGTCGATGAAATAAGTAGGAGGCTGGAGAATAGACCTAAAACATAGTCAGTCGATGAAATAATTAGGAGGCTAGAGAATAAACCTTAAACATAGTCAGTCGATGAAATAAGTAGGAGGCTGGAGAATAGACCTAAAACATAGTCAGTCGATGAAATAAGTAGGAGGCTAGAGAATAAACCCAAAACATAGTCAGTCGATGAAATAAGTAGGAGGCTGGAGAATAGACCTAAAACATAGTCAGTCGATGAAATAATTAGGAGGCTAGAGAATAAACCTTAAACATAGTCAGTCGATGAAATAAGTAGGAGGCTGGAGAATAGACCTAAAACATAGTCAGTCGATGAAATAAGTAGGAGGCTAGAGAATAAACCGAAAACATAGTCAGTCGATGAAATAATTAGGAGGCTAGAGAATAAACCTTAAACATAGTCAGTCGATGAAATAAGTAGGAGGCTAGAGAATAAACCCAAAACATAGTCAGTCGATGAAATAAGTAGGAGGCTAGAGAATAAACCCAAAACATAGTCAGTCGATGAAATAAGTAGGAGGCTAGAGAATAAACCCAAAACATAGTCAGTCGATGAAATAAGTAGGAGGCTAGAGAATAAACCCAAAACATAGTCAGTCGATGAAATAAGTAGGAGGCTGGAGAATAGACCTAAAACATAGTCAGTCGATGAAATAAGTAGGAGGCTAGAGAATAAACCCAAAACATAGTCAGTCGATGAAATAAGTAGGAGGCTAGAGAATAAACCTAAAACATAGTCAGTCGATGAAATAAGTAGGAGGCTAGAGAATAAACCTAAAACATAGTCAGTCGATGAAATAAGTAGGAGGCTGGAGAATAAACCTAAAACATAGTCAGTCGATGAAATAAGTAGGAGGCTAGAGAATAAACCTAAAACATAGTCAGTCGATGAAATAAGTAGGAGGCTAGAGAATAAACCTAAAACATAGTCAGTCGATGAAATAAGTAGGAGGCTAGAGAATAAACCTAAAACATAGTCAGTCGATGAAATAAGTAGGAGGCTAGAGAATAAACCTAAAACATAGTCAGTCGATGAAATAAGTAGGAGGCTAGAGAATAAACCTAAAACATAGTCAGTCGATGGACTAAGTAGGAGGCTAGAGAATAAACCCAAAACATAGTCAGTCGATGAAATAAGTAGGAGGCTAGAGAATAAACCTAAAACATAGTCAGTCGATGAAATAAGTAGGAGGCTAGAGAATAAACCTAAAACATAGTCAGTCGATAAAATAAGTAGGAGGCTAGAGAAAAAACCTAAAACATAGTCAGTCGATGGAATAAGTAGGAGGCTAGAGAATAAACCTAAAACATAGTCAGTCGATGAAATAAGTAGGAGGCTAGAGAATAAACCTAAAACATAGTCAGTCGATGGACTAAGTAGGAGGCTAGAGAATAAACCTAAAACATAGTCAGTCGATGAAATAAGTAGGAGGCTAGAGAATAAACCTAAAACATAGTCAGTCGATGAAATAAGTGAGAGGCTAGAGAATAAACCTAAAACATAGTCAGTCGATGAAATAAGTGAGAGGCTAGAGAATAAACCCAAAACATAGTCAGTCGATGGACTAAGTAGGAGGCTAGAGAATAAACCCAAAACATAGTCAGTCGATGGACTAAGTAGGAGGCTAGAGAATAAACCTAAAACATAGTCAGTCGATGGACTAAGTAGGAGGCTAGAGAATAAACCTAAAACATAGTCAGTCGATGGACTAAGTAGGAGGCTAGAGAATAAACCTAAAACATAGTCAGTCGATGGACTAAGTAGGAGGCTAGAGAATAAACCTAAAACATAGTCAGTCGATGGACTAAGTAGGAGGCTAGAGAATAAACCCAAAACATAGTCAGTCGATGGACTAAGTAGGAGGCTAGAGAATAAACCTAAAACATAGTCAGTCGATGGACTAAGTAGGAGGCTAGAGAATAAACCCAAAACATAGTCAGTCGATGAACTAAGTAGGAGGCTAGAGAATCAACCTAAAACATAGTCAGTCGATGGACTAAGTAGGAGGCTAGAGAATAAACCGAAAACATAGTCAGTCGATGAAATAAGTAGGAGGCTAGAGAATAAACCCAAAACATAGTCAGTCGATGAAATAAGTAGGAGGCTAGAGAATAAACCCAAAACATAGTCAGTCGATGAAATAAGTAGGAGGCTAGAGAATAAACCCAAAACATAGTCAGTCGATGAAATAAGTAGGAGGCTAGAGAATAAACCCAAAACATAGTCAGTCGATGAAATAAGAAGGAGTCTAGAGAATAAACCCAAAACATAGTCAGTCGATGAAATTAGTAGGAGGCGAGAGAATAAACCCAAAACATAGTCAGTCGATGATATAAGTAGGAGGCTAGAGAATAAACCCAAAACATAGTCAGTCGATGAAATAAGTAGGAGGCTAGAGAATAAACCCAAAACATAGT